>JAVGWX010000013.1:43656674-43991674 GCA_036924085.1 Ariolimax columbianus
CACCATCACTATCACCACCATCACCATCACCCAAATCACCATCACCACCATCACCATCACCACAATCACGATCCCCATTATTATCACCACCATCACCACCATCACCATCACCACAATCACCATCACCACCATCACCATCACCATCACTATCACCACTATCACCATCACTATCACACTCACCACCATCACCATCTCCATCACCACCATCACCATCACCATCACCACCATCACTATCACTATCACCACCATCACCACCATCACCATCACCACAATCACCATCCCCATCACTATCACCATCATCACCATCACCACCATCACCAACACCACCATCACCACCATCACCACAATCACCATCCCCATCACTATCACCACCATCACCATCACCACAATCACTATCACCACCATCCCCATCACTATCACCACAATCACCAGCCCCATCACCACCACCACCATCACCATCATCACCATCATCACCATCACCATCACTATCACCACCATCACCATCACTATCACCATCACCACCATCACCATCACCACCATCACCACCACCATCATCACCGGCTTCTCTACCAACGTCACACGTACAACTATTATTACGGCTATCATTATCACAGTATCTTCCTCGCGATCATCAGCTTTACCAATTCTTCATATACGCACCACCAGCACCATCACATCGTTATATTTACCCTTTTTCACAAGTATTATCATTATTATAACATCTTAATCTGAGCAAGCGAAAACGCCAGTTGTGAAGAGGTCTCACTTCCGACCTAATTACTTTAAAAGCAAAAACTCCTAGATGCGTCGATAGACTTAATGTACCAAGTGTGAACTCTACGTTTGATGGAATACCTTCGATAGGGGACAGCTGCTAAACACCACCTGGGACCCGACATTTACTATTGAGCAATAATTACGATTCTTCATCATCGCACTACGCCTCAGCAAATGTTGCTTTCTTTAGCGGCTCGATAATTGCGAGGTCTAGAAAAGTCGTATAACGTATGGAAATGACAATGACGTCTAAGAAGGCATTCGTAATTCAAAAAGTGCCTAAATTGAGTTAACAGAAATCTTTCGTTTAAGGATGGAGTTACTTTCTTTTTTTCTTCAACAACTATGACAGAAAAAGATGTGGGGGTACAAAATAGCATATTTATATGTTTCAAGGACTACTCGAAGGCTTTTTGGCAGAGTTCAAAGCGAAGAATTACTTAAATGCATCCCAAATTTTGTCTTGGCAGTAAAGACGATTGGTTGGTAATTTGTACTCGGAACAAACGGCGTCGACAAGATTTGCCGGACGTGCACCCAATCTATCGCTGTTAAAAGCTTATGTATCCAGTATATTTTATGTCATCTTTCATAATCATTCCATTTCATTCATTCTCGTTATACACCTCACTACATTGCATCTTCACAGTATTTTATAGAAGGTATGACGAGGATTTTACATTTAAAGGAACATTTTTTTAAAGGGGCATGGGGGTGGGGGTGGGGGGGGGGGGGGAAGGGGGGGAATATATTTTTTAAAATTAGGAAATAAATAAAAGGGATCCGGATCAATTATGAAAGAAAATAAATATACTGCTTTCTAAAATGGTCCGAGGAAAACAATTGTGCATATTTCGCCTCAGAAACTCGACTGGGTAAGCCCAAGAACACAAGAAAATGAAAATAGCAACCAAATACCTACGAAGAACAAGGAGAAGATCATCCAAACGTGAGGAACATCACGGAAACATCAGGCTATGTACAAACAGATACACGCACGCATCCAAGCACTGGTTTGTGCGTTCTAATATCGCCCGATTGATTTACGGTTTGGAGTGGAATAGGCGCGCCTACGCCAGTAGAAACTAGTGAGGCAAACACATCAAACAAGTTTTTTTTAAATTAAAAGAGTGGGGAGCAAATATCTACACGAGACATTTTTTCAAAAAGATAATGGGGCTTGTCATAGAAAGTGTGACAATAAACAACATTAGAAACGCTGGTGATGCGCTTTTGTTGACAGAAAATAAACCAGATTTACAGTGGCAAGTGGTCCGTCTGGGTCTTTGTGTATGACAAGAACAAGAATAGCACCACTGCCCTACAGAGAGCATGTCGTAAGAGGCTCACTAACTATGTGACATGCATACCACCGACCGTGGTTAGGTGCTTTGTTAAGAGCAGCGTAGATGGCTCCTAACAGAATAAGGGTTTATATTGCTCTTTTGTTTGAATCATTAAGATGGACTCGCACATCGGTTATTCCCCCTCCGTAGCTCTTGTCTCAACGCTGTGGAGTAATAAGCTGCCCAAGACTAGCCCGCTAGGCAGGAAATCCTCCTCCCGACTGCATCCAGCTCATGCCAGAGCATGAGCCTGCACAGGGGCGTTCGCCCCTGTAGAAGTACAAGTCGACAAAAACTAAGTTTATAAAACAAACGATAACATTTGAGAGTATGGACTGGACATGAAATCGGAGAAAACAAAAAAACTGATAGCAAAACAGACAGGAAATCACCTATGGTCATAAGAAAATCTGATCACGTACGGGAACATGCACAGAGTTTATCCTGTCTGAGACATATAATAAAGGACGAAGGCAGCTGTGAAAAAGAAATAGAAAATTGGATAAGTTTGTCGAAGACAGTTTTCAACAGCATGCGATACTGACTGGCATCCAGGCAATCAAATCAGAATTTGAAAATGAGAATGGTCAAGTGTTACGGATTCTCGACAGGACTCTAAGGCGCGGATACATGGGCATACAATGGACATGTGGAAAAGAGAATCGAAGCATACGAGGTCAGTCTACTTGAGAAAATCGTCAAGGATGTAAATACCATCGGTTGAAAGCTGTGACGCTAATCCGGTCAGGCCAAACATACTGACCAAGACGTCACGTCATGGTCAGGCACAACATACTGACCAAGACGTCACGTCGTGGTCAGGCACAACATACTGACCAAGACGTCACGTCGTGGTCAGACACAACATACTGACAAAGACGTCACGTCGTGGTCAGGCACAACATACTGACCAAGACGTCGCGTCGTGGTCAGGCAACTGATAAAAAAAACTATCTTCCGTGTTGTCTCCCTGGAAACAGGCTATTTTCAAGGCAATCTGGCTGACAAGATGTGGATCGGCGTAATCCCCGTAGTAGTGAGAGTAACGCATATGAAGCCAAGAATATCACGCACGCCTGGAGGATCAAGGTCTACCTTCATCAGCACGCTCGGGATGTGAGAAAAGCTACTACAACCCGCCACATTACGCGGTTCTAAGGGCACATAAAAGAGTAAATTTACTCATTGTGGGAATTAAATATCAGCAACAATAAATATCAACAGTTCGACAGACCCACTGATTGTGCATAATTCTGGTATGTACTCGCAGGAGCCCCGTTTTCGCTTGATTTCCATTCGCTGCAGCGTGTGGATTGCAGTTCATTCAGTGCAATATCAGAACCCAAGGAGCGGTCATTCGTTGATTTCAGAATGCCACTTCCATCATTGTCGGAAGGCCTATCTGCTCTATCGAGGACGTCAACTCATGCATTGTCATGAACCCGTTTGACCAGGACACAAAAAAAAAGGCCGCCGTCCATCGTAGACGATGATGGCATAATTAATTTTGCTAGCGATATTTGTAGTAAGGATTAACTTCGCTACTTTTTATCCTCACTCTCTCGTCTCGTGCCGCGCGACCCCAGTGGCAAGTCAAGGACAAGACGACTAGGGGGCGACTTCGAGATACAGGGGACTCCGCATCAAGCACCCGTGAAAAAGACGGTGGAGTTCGGAGTCGAACCCACACCATCTGATCATGAGGCCGACGGCTTAACCACTTCGCCACGGAATTCCCAGGACACACACACATACAAACAAACACACACACACACACACTTGCACACACACTTATATACATACATATCTTGTTTAGCATTTTCCCGACGTTCTGCCAAATTCCACGGCATCAATCCATTTTTTTTCCTAGTCTATTTTAATAAGAAATCCCAAACCGTATAATATTTCTTTCTTTGTCTACTAAGCTCCCTCCTTGAATTGTTAGATCCCTTTCTTCCAAAGACATCCTCATTAGTAGCATCAAGATTACATAAAATCATGAAAGTATATTTGTCATTATAAAATATCGTGGTTCCTGAAGACTCAATACTTCCTGTTTCGTATTTGTGATTCATCGCATCGAACTAATTGGAAGTTACAGTAATTGACAGCTCAGTCTGTTTGTAACGTGAAAGACAAATATATCCTTTACAAAAATACAGAATGTACTGACATCGAGCAGGATTGTCTGCAAAATTTACTTAATAACGTAAAGATTGTCTACAAAATCTGCTTAATAACGTAAAGATTGTTTACAAAATCTACTTAGTAATCAAAAGATTATATGTAAAATCCACATAATTAATTAAATATTGAATACAAAATCTACCGAATTATCTAACGATTGTCTACAAAATCTACCTAATAATATAAAGTTTGTCTCTTTGTCACAGCATATGTCATCATTCACATGTTTACTCTAATGTTAAGCAAAATCCATCAATGCATGTGACACCTAAAGTACTCGTGTTTTCTAATATTTCAATCATTCACCGTCTCCCTACAATATATGTATCTGAGATTTTCAAGTGGTTGATTGATTGCAGATGCAATGTTGTTTCTTTTTACATGATGAGGTTGCTAACCACAAGCGATATGAGCACATTAGCTATGGATATGGGTGACATTTTAAGTCTGGCAATGACCGCATGTTGAACAATGACAAAGCAATAGAGCAATCATCAATATACGAGAATGGAACTAAATGGTTCGCGCGGGAGGGCGGAGCAAAAGTGTGCATAACCAACAAGCTACAGGGACTACCAGAACCAACACCTCTTGTTGAGAGAGACTGAGCAGTTATATGTTTGCTGGTAGTACAGTAAAGTAAATCTTTAAGAATATAACACTTTGAAATATAGCCATGTAACGACCGAATAAATCTTGCTCTTCTGTCGTGCGACTAGCGCTCTAAACGTTGTGCCATTTACATTGAAGCTGGGGAGGAAGACAAACGTCTGGTCAGGCAAAATATACCGATTAGATAAGTTAGCCAGGGTCAAGCAGAACATACTGGGCAAGACCCTTATATCGTCTTCCTAGTAGCCTTCGCTGGAAACGGTCTCTTTCAATGGCATCCTGGCTAACGAGGTGACGGACCGACGTGATCCCCGTAGTAGTGAGTGACACGCAAATGAATGAAAGCATAGCCGAACCACTTGAAGGACACCGGTCCACATTCTTCAGCACGCTCCGGATGTGAGGAAGGCTACTGCAACCCTATACTGAACGTCCTTTTCAGGGCACACAAAAGAGTAACCTACTCATTATGCGCATTCGCAAACAACAACATTAACACATTTGAAGCGTGTTATTTTAATGCCCAAAACTTGAGTTAAAATCGTGAAGTGTGTTTTCCGAATTGCAAAACCTTCACGTTCAAAGCAGATGGTAACTTCCTTCTTCGTCAATTTAAGAAACATGATACATTTTTTGTTATTTTTCTTCCGTTCCAAATCGAAAGTTGGTTATCTCTATAGCTACCCCGACCTGTGAAATCAACAATAGCAATATCTTAATAACTATTTCTTTGGCAGATTGACGTTTTTAATGTAATATTTCCGGTCCTGCTTGATTGATGCCATTTTTTCTGGTTTAAACCACAAGCTCGTTTTCATTCTGTTAATATCTTTCGGTTAAAAAACACAAGCATTGTTTTCTTTCTGTTAATATCTTTCGGTTAAAAAACACAAGCATCGTTTTCTTTATGCCACTGTCATCCGGTCTAAAGAATAATTGTATTTTTCTTTGTGTGGATATCTTCCATATCCAAACAAGAATCTGGTTTTCTGTTTTTTTTCTCTGTACTCGGGCCCATAATAAAGCATGTTTTTTCTTTGTGTAAATATTTTCCCGTTTACACGAAGCTCGTTTCTTTGTGCTGCTAAAATCATCCAGTCCAAACAAAATGAATATTTTCTTCGTGGAAATATCTAACATAGTTGAATAAGGTATCCCACAAGACAGCGGGTGTGTGACATCCAATAGGTTGGGAATGCGTTTTATTAATGGCTGTAATCTTCACCTTGGTGAGACCATCACTGAGAAGCTCAGTACATACCAGTGTATTCCCAGATAGTTCACTGCAATCACCCTTAGTCGGAGAGTTGTTACTATTGTCATACTATGTCACATTATCCTTGGCGCCACCCCGGCGAGTATGACGAATGCCAGGAAGCCAACAATATTCTATATGCGTTCCGGTCTTTTGCAGTGCTGTACTTATTTGTTTGCTGGTAGTACAGTGAAGTAAATCTTTAAGAATAGAACGCTTTGACATATAGGGCGACTAGCACTCTAAACGTCATGGTATTTACATTCAAACAGGGGAGGAAGACAAACCTCTGGTCAGGCAAAACATACTGATCAGACATGTAAGTGTCAAGCAAAACATACTGGCCAAAACCCTCACCTCGGCTTCCTAGTAGCACTCCTTGGAAACGGTCGCTTTTCATGGCATCCTTTCTAACGAGGTGAGGGATCTCGACGTGATTCCCAAAGTAGTGAGTAGTAATGCGGGCCTAAGTCTTTGGTCAGTCCATTTAACTATTGCATATTTGCGTGGCACCCATGGAGGTGTAAAGACATTTGGCAGTGAAAACTTTCCTCTACGTGTCCATATGTTGTCAGGCACGCGTACCACATGTCCAGCCCAACGATGTGGGCGTGATACCGCTGCTTCCACAACGCCAACAGAGAATGTTTAAATCTTAGTTCAGATTCTTATCATGTAAGGGATCAAGATGCTGAGCTGCCTATGAGCTGCAGTGGTCAGCGACCCATAGCTGACTGCTAGCGTCAGGGCCAGCGAACCAGAGCTGGGATCAAGACCTGAGCAGCGCATGAGCTGCAGTGGTCAGCGACCCATAGCTGACTGTTAGCGTCAGGGCCAGCGAACCAGAGCTGGGATCAAGACCTGAGTAGCGCATGAGCTGCAGTGGTCAGCGACTCATAGCTGACTGCTAGCGTCAGGGCCAGCGAACCAGAGCTGGGATCAAGACGCTGAGCAGCCCATGAGCTGCAGTGGTCAGCGACCCATAGCTGACTGTTAGCGTCAGGGCCAGCGAATCATAGCTGCCAAGACTCTTCTAGACCTCCACGCGGTGATCCTGGATAACAGTCTGCAGCAGGGCAGACTGGCTAAGGAAAAGGGTTCGAAGAGGAAATGCTAACCCGGTACTAAAGAATGCTTGCTGAAGTCGGATGTGTTGTACCGAAAGGTGCAAATATCGAGTCAAGCTGTAAACTACGACACAACGCATTCCGTTCTCCGGACTACATTCTGTTACTTAAGACCTTTCAGGGTTTGGTAGCGGGAGATTAAAATCGAATGAAGTCAAGCCAAGCCTTATCCTGTAAAACTAAATCTTTAGTAGGCGTTGTTCCATTTTCTTCTGAGTGAGTCTGAGCTTCTCAGGATCTGTGTTGCTCAAGTTCCACACTTCGCATCCGTTAATCATTGCTGGAATGAACATTGAATTAAAAATATGTGCTCTTGTTATGGTGTCTTTCATCTCTTGGAGTATTGGTTTAATGGAGTTGAAGCATTACCAAGCTGCTGAATGTCGTCTAGGGTTTAGTGGACGGTTTTGTGGTTGTCATTTATCTCTTGGCTTTGGTTATTCTTGTTGTTGAATGCCAAACATGAGTACTATTACTCTTTTGTGTCTCCTAAATCACCAAACAGGACATTAAAATGTGAGAGCAAACCATTGAGAATGTCAACTCATGATCTACCTAAGCCAAGTGGAGGAACACTAACGTCTGTTCAGTAACAACATACTGATCAGACATGGTAGTTAGGGGCAGGCAAACTATACTGATCATACATGTTAGTCAGAGTCAGGCAAAACATGCTGATCAGACATTTTAGTCAGGGGCTGGCAAACTATACTGATCAGACATGTTAGTCAGGGTCAGGCAAACTTTACTGATCAGACATGTTAGTCAGGGGCAGGCAAACTATGCTGATCAGATATGTTAGTCAGGGGCTGGCAAACTATACTGATCAGACATGTTACTCAGGGGCAAGTAAACTATACTGATCAGACATGTTAGTCAAGAACAGGCAAACTATACTGATTCGACATGTTAGACAGGGTCAGGCAAAATATACTGGCCAAGACATCCGCTCCCCTTCCCCCTGCTCGACTTCCGTGTAGTTTGAAATAGTCTGTTCTGCGTGGCAGGCCGATTTACGAAGCGGGGGAATCCACGTGATCCCCGTTGTAGTAAGCGGCACGCAGATGAAGCCAAGCATACCATAACTGCCTGGAATTCCGTGTTCCCCCTTTGTCAGTACCACCAGAATGTGAGAAAAGCTACTAAAGCCAGCCACTAAACGTTATTTTCAGGACGCAAAATAGAGTAAACCTACTCTTTGTGGGCATTCACAACAACAACAGC
Source organism: Ariolimax columbianus (assembly GCA_036924085.1). Taxonomy (NCBI): domain Eukaryota; kingdom Metazoa; phylum Mollusca; class Gastropoda; order Stylommatophora; family Arionidae; genus Ariolimax; species Ariolimax columbianus. The sequence goes on from JAVGWX010000013.1 coordinate 43,665,203, forward strand.
AACAACAACAACAACAGCAACAACAACAGCTCAGGCAGAACGTATAAAGTTAAAATAATGACGACTCCAGGATTCGCAGTACTAGAGAAGAAAAGTCATTACAACATAAGAGAAATTGGAAAGTAACCGGCGTTGTCGCTATATACAAATTAAGAATATATATGAAAAATTGAAGGGGTCAAAGAAGAAAAGAGTGCAGACATACATAATACGAACAGTAATAATAGTTTCTCATCGCAAGCGAAGATGTCGACATCATGAGGCTTGTGATGCGATATGTGTTCTTATGTGACTGTAAAGACCAATCCCTCACGGCAGTCTGCACCACAATGAGTCGGCAATGACGTCGCCCTTAGTTCTGTTCTTTCAGACAGCTTTCTTGCTCTGAGACTTGGAGATGGAGTTTTCCTCCGCGATCTAAACACATTGTTTGATGCTAGCGTGCAAGGTGGCACTGTTCTATGCTCTCACAAGAGCTGACATCAATGTTGAAGCTTTTTTGAGACACTTTCAAGGAGTCTATAAAGCGAATACTCTGCTTCCCTGATGACCGTCTTCCTGATCTGAGCTCCCTGTATAGCCGCTGTTTGGGACAGGGTGGCACATTCCTATACAGATTGCTCACCTGCAAATGCCACACAGGTAGGAGGAGGAGTGGTGATGAGACTAATAAATAGGGAAATGGTAAGTCTAGAGACACAGGAAAGTTATCAAGCAACTTCAGACCCGAAATTAAAGCTCTAAAGAGTGCAGCAGAATAATGTCTCTACAGCACAAAAACCACATGCATGAGACGATCCTAATATTGTATGATGCACAGTCAGCCATAACGGTACTCAAATCTCACCAGAACACAGAGCTGAACGAATTGAAGACAGTCTTGGTGAAAATGTCTCAAGGTTCAGAAACGGGTGACCTCATTACATTAGTCTTTATAACTCTATGCAAGAAATCTCGTGCAATGTTCTGATTTGTAGACAAAACAGCTTGATAAGCCAAACAATACAGAAAGAGGTCATAAGTATATAGGATATAATTAAGCGTAGAGCAGACAACGAACTTCTGGTTGAACAAATTTGATTTTAGCAGAACAGCGTAACAAGAAAAACAGTATGTTATAAAAGGACACTAGCAGACAATTATGTATAATTACAAAATAGTATTTATGTGTGCTTTATAGACTACATAAAGGCCTTTTATAGAGCAAGCCATGAGAAATTAATAACGTGTCTGGAAAAGTAGGTTCCAAAGAAAAAGACACAATAATACTCAGTAACCTAAACTGGGAGCAGACTTTTGCTGAAAGTGGAACTTTCTCTTTATCCATCTAATAAGAATAATCAACTGCAGAAATAAACTCGCCCCTTGTCTGTTTAACATAAACATAGACAATATTTTGAAACAATCATAATCATTTTTGGTGAATAAATAAATAATCTCATAAACAGGGATGGCTTAGTTCTCCTAACTGGCAGCAAACAAGATTTACAGGAATTAGTGATTCAATTTAAGAACAACAGTAACAAGTATGTTCAGTTTAGTTTAGTTTAGTCAAAGAATCAACGTCAGTGCAGATGTTTTAACACATACCCGCTCTGTTCGTCTCCATATTTGGAGAATCTCCGCACAATGCAGGAACTCCGTAGCGATGGCGAAGATCCGGTAATAGATTGGGTAGATATAGATATAGATTGGGTAGATATAGATTGGTTAGATATAGATTGGGTAGATATAGATATAGATTGGGTAGATATAGATATAGATTGGGTAGATATAGATATAGATTGGGTAGATATAGATGCAGATTGGGTAGATATAGATTGGGTAGATATAGATGTAGATTGGGTAGATTTTTTACTTAATTTTGAATTTCGTCCGGGCAGCGGTCGTTAAGCCTACTCTTTTCGATTTCCAACTGCCCAAGGATTTTTAACGTGCGCGACACTGTACACGGTCGTCCGATCTCTGCTATCCAGAAATCTGGAAATATACAAGAAAGTTCACTTGAAAAAAATCCAGGTCATCACCGAGATTTGAACCCGCGACGTCCAGCATAAACAAATTGATGTTGAATGTTAACACTGAAAAAGCGACAACTTTGATAATATATAATTAACAATGTAGACGAGATATCTGCTTTACAAACAAAAATAAGCGATTGATCACAGAAACAGTTAAAGAAACAGAACCGAATATCTTAGACATAACGGAGGATGGAGGATGCAAGGTACATTCAGGAAGTAAATTGGTATAGCCAAATCAGGAAGAAATAGGTATGAAAAAAATCAGGAAGTGAATAGGTATGATAAAAATCATGAATTGAATAGGTATGGCCAAATTAGGAAGTGAATAGGTTTTACCAAATCAGATAGTGAATAGGTATGAACAAATCAGATAATGAATAGGTATGACCAAATCAGATAGTGAATAGGTATGACCAAATCAGATAGTGAATAGATATGACCAAATCAGATAGTGAATATATATGGCCAAATTAGGAAGTGAATAGGTATGGTCAAATCAGGAAGTGAATAGATATGATCATATTAGGAAGTGAATAGGTATGACCAAATCAGATAGTGAATAGGTATGACCAAATCAGATAGTGAATAGGTATGACCAAATCAGATAGTGAATAGATATGGTCAAATTAGGAAGTGAATAGATATGACCAAATCAGAAAGTGAATAGGTATATCTAAATCAGGCAGTGAATATGTATATCTAAATCAGGAAATGAATATCTATGACCAAAAATGTTTTCACCATAATGAGTCATATATTAACATACAAAGAAGTAGAAATGAGAGTGATCACGTGTTATGTTTACTCGTCTTTAGTGGATATCGTAGAAAGGTGGAAAATGAAGAAACGGAAAAGAAAGACAAATGAAATCGTTGAAATGTGCACACATTTTTATATGTGAGTGTGCCGCATCTCCTGGTAAGAAATGAAAACAAATAGTGAAGTTTGGTAAACGTTGAGGCGCAAAGATAAATAATCAACAATATTAGTCATAAAGTTTAGATACTTTGGTAACATAAAAAGGCATACCACTTTGTTGATCAAAATACTGAAAGGAAAAGTTATGGCCATGATGCCAGATGTAAACAGTGCTATAAGTGCGAGGACAGCATCCAGAAATGGACTAGGAAAAGCCTGGTAAATTGCACTATCAAGGGAAGAGACAAAGAACGTCGGATATCCATTCGAATCGATCTTAGCCGTGGAAGTGACACTTGAACTTGGACATTTCAATACAAACTCGATGACACATTTCAGAAATCGATAGATGACAACCTTTTTAGGAGACGACTAATGGAACGAGAGTGAGCCGTACACTGGAAGAGATATTGTATAGGTTTTATCTAGACTTCTATGATTTGTAATCTGAAAGCATATGCTAAATACATCATTCTTGTCTACAAGCATTTCTTTGTTCGGGCACATCACATAAAATGGCATAACATCAGAAAGCATTACGTGATATTTGAACACAACGCTTAAGAAAACTATTTTTGCTCTCGCTCGTTTCCAACAATAAGAGAATTGCGTCTTTTGTGTATGAGAAGTTAGAATGAAAAATGAAAACAAACTTACGAAAATGCTTTCGTTGGTGCAGCCCGAGACGTCTTTAAATGAAATCGGACAAAACCGCAACAAGTGAACATACGTACGATGCACATGATAACGTCACTTCCTGTGTACACAGCACATACCAACCGTCAAGTTTGCAAAATGTCATTATCCTCCGACTCATAGTTTCCTCAGCAGGCCGTTGAAATAACGATATGTGTGATACGGAATTCGTCCAGAGTTCATCAGCGAGCTGTGATGCGGTTTCTAAGAACTGAAGGATGTAGACCAGTTGACATTCATCGCAGAATGCAGGCAGTGTATGGTGACAAAAGTGTGAAGAAGACAACAGTGAAGAACTGGACAACGATGTTTAAAGAAGGACGTGAGTTAACGAAAGATCTTCCGAGACCATGTCAGGCGCTTATTGTTTCGTCAACTCACGTACTTCTTTGAGCATCGTAGTCCACTTCTTTACTGTTGTCTTCGACCAACTTTTGTCACCATACACTGCCTGCATGAACGTCAACTGGTCGACCGACATCCTTCAGCTGTTAGAAACCAAATCACCGCTTGCTGATGAACTCTATACGGATTTCGTATCACACATCCCATGTTTGCAACGGCCTGCTGAAGAAACTATGAGTCAGGGGAAAATGCAATTTTGCAAACTTGACGGTTGGTATGTGCTGTTTACACCAGAAGTGACATAATCGTACGTATGTTCACTTCTTGCAGTTTGGTACGGTTTCATTTGAACATGCCTCGTATATATTGTTCAGGGCCTATGTTACACAAGAAGAGAGATGAAGTTCCTGTTTTCTAATGATGGGCGATGTTTAACATAATCTCATCTACCCTCTAACCGACGTTTGGAAGTGAAGAACCATTTCAAGTGCATCTTTGCGGTCATTAGCATATTCAACAGTTCAGTAAAGGTGCCATCCCTGCAGCGAAGGTTGATTGTAATGGTTGGACAAAGTCCTCTGTCTCTTGCCTAGATGGTACAATCTGATAGATTCTTCACTGACCTTCTTGAATGTTATCCCCACACGTATTCCAGTGTTTACCTCTCACACTTTTACCGTCCCCTTTTTTTAACAATAATGTTTCCAGCAAAGTGTTATGTTTTGTTATGTAACCAACATATCTTAACTGACTGACTCTGATTTCGTTCATAAGTTCTATATGCTTCGCTAGTTTCTTCAAGACTTCTTTTCCTTTCAAGAGATACACGCAATTCTTGTATATTGTCATATTTCAAAGGCATTCGTTTCCCCAATCTTTCGTTTATTCTCAACGTCTCTACACCACACAGTAGAGATGATTATACAAATACATAATACCTCATAACTCTCATTTTCATTTTCTGAGCTTCTTATTTGAATGTCAATATGACATTTTGGTGAAAACAGATTAGACAATCGAGTTTCTCTTCTTAATGTCCATTTCGGATCTTCCATTTTCTGTAATTACTATCAATACCCTTACAGATTCTTTCCCCGTCAATAGAACTTCAGAATAGGAAAAAAACAACATTAGTTTAACAATTGAAGGATCTCCCTCTTCAATAACCCATCGCCTGCAGCACATTCCTCTCCCTCCAGCCAGCCAATTTATTCTCTCCTTTCCTCATCCAAAAACGCCCTCTTTCAACCCACCTTCCCTTTCCTCCATCAACTGACTCATAACCTTGTCATTCTCTTCACCGATTCAGAAGACGATAATTTTCAATAGTAGATTGCATGTTTCTTGTCGCTAATACTCTTCTACCTCTTCATATTTTACGTTGCTTTCTTGGCGCCTACATTCACTTGCGCACTTCAACAACAGCACACGCGTTGTCGTAAACAATAAGACAGACAACAATTTTCTGTATAACTGCACAACCAGAGAGAGTGACGCCGTTTTCCTCTAAATCAAACGCACGAAATCTACCTTCAGTATCAAAATGTCCTTGGTGGTGCTCAATTCGGTCATACTAGTAAGTGTACTTTTGTCTTGAAGATACATTAAAGCACTTACATTGATGATGAATTACGAAACTTACATTTTAATTTCATTGTTTCGTGGATATTAGTCCAAGGGAGGCCGTTCTGTTTAAATTTTGAGTTTCCAAGAACCCGGAGTTTGCTAATTATTAAAGGTCCAATAGAAGAATGCGAGCTGACTGCAAGTGACGTCTAAAATGCCATATCGAGAGTACGAGTTACTAACGTCAATAAGTATATACGTTTTTATCGACTGTTGGTGGAAGTGCTCCAGTCAGGTGACATCTTCTTCTTCTACTTTTTCTTCTTCTTCTTCTTCTTCTTCGTCTCTTTCTTCTTCTTCTTCCACTTCTTCGATTAACTTATGCTATGTTTCTAATCCGGTGAGGTTCAAGAAGGAGACTACCTTTCAGACTGCGTCTCGTTGGACTATATAAGTAACCAATCTGCACGATAGGTTGTGGTGTTTGATTGGATTCTTCGAAATCGCACATGGCTGTATCTCAAAGACCCGTTCTGTGGAGGTGGACCCTGAGTCTGCAAGGACCCATTCTGAGTCAGAAGATGTTTATCTGTCCATATCTTGCATATTTATCTATGCTATCATTTTCTAGCTTCTATTCTTTGTGCTGGTCTTTCCATTCTGTCCTCATGAATCGTTTGATGAGTGTATTTGCTTATTTCAAGCTGTGTGGATGACGAGTCTGCGTGTCGTCACTTCCGGCTTCTGCGAGGTCATTTCCTTTCTTTTCCCCAAGGATCCCACAATGGGCCGGAATCCACTGTAGAACTGTATCTCGGTTTTGGGTAGAAGAACAATCTGATGTTATATTTTATTTCATGTGAAAGTCTATCTTGTTTGGAGATTGAGATGGCTTGAAAGTACGCTCCTGGAGTCTGTTAGAATTACCGTTTTTCTTATAGTTGTGTTTTGACTGATAAGAATGTACGTTGCTACACGTACCGCTGTGGTTACATCTCTGAAATAGGTCCAGGTCTCTCTTGCTAAAATGGAGAGGTTTTCTATGTCTCCGTTGATGTGTACGATGTAGATTCCACTGCCTGACTTGTTTTTCTCTTTCCGAGTTGCTAGTGTACCGTCTCTTGAGCTCATGTAGAATGTGGATATTTTTGTTCTGTCGTCGACTGCTCACTTTTCTTTGCTATGCTTTTAGCCTCCAAGAATATTTTGGACCGGCCCTGAATCCCTATCCAATATTCTGAAATGAGTTTTTTTGCACTTTTCAATTTCAGCTTCAATCATGTCTGCATGTTTTCTGTGGATTTCTTTGGCCAGATGGTTGGGGCGTTTCCATATTGTCTGTTTTTAGTTCTTTTTGGGAATTTCCGGTGTAGAGTCTTGTCAGGAAGTTCAGGTTTGTCAAACCGTGTAAGGGATTTGTATTCTCTCCTTAATTCGAACGGCTCAATATTTGCTGGTGGTTTCTCTGGCTTTGAAATACGAGTGTTTTTCAATGCCCCAAGGGTATTTCTGAAACCCATATTTTGGACTCGGTATAGTTTTCCTTTGTTCGAAGCCTCTGTTGCTCAAGTACTAGAAGAATTTTCCATGATTGGTATGATTGCCCTTCTTGAAGATTTAAAAAAAATGCCTTACACGATGTACCAGCTAGTTTTGTTCATCACAGAGAGTCTTATGATGGCCCTTGTCTAGATGTTCTTTGTATTTAGCTTCCAGGTAAGTCTCGAGACAAATGGAACTGCAAGAAACGGGAATGTCCAACTGGAGTAATTGTTGTTTTTCTATCTTTATTGTTATTTTTATCATTTCGGGAAGGGGGCGGGGAGGGTTTTCTTCTTCTTCTTCTTCATCGTACGCTGTTTACAGCGATATTTACGTTGCACTGATTTAATTTGTTAGCCAGTGGCTCAGTGCATCCGATTTCAACAGGCGTTTCTGTAGGGTTGCCCTCCTTAGCCTTTGGCTGTTCCCAGCCTAACTGCAAGGCAGCAGTTGTTTTTGGTCAGAGTTGTCTCTCTTGGGAATTTGTCTTGCAGGACTATCGAGTCTTCCCTACTCGCGGGGAGGGTTTGAAAAGGAAGCGGTGGCGGTTTTGGTGGGGCTTATTTTCAATACTCACTCTTAAGTTTAGTTCTCCACCTTCTTTACTGTCTTTTGGAGCAAGTATGATGATGCTTTTGCATGTTCTGTTTCTGTCCATACAGAGAAGTCATCTACGTGTACACTGTTTGAGACATGCTGATGGCAGCATTTAGTGATTCCGTTTATTAATATCAGGAATAGAGAATAGACGCTATTACACTTTCCTGTGGCACTCCCTCTCTCAACCTCACTGTACTGCTTGCATAGTTGTTCATTTTAACCCTGGCATATCTTTGGAAAAAGAAAGGTTTTATCCATCAGAACACCTTATTGGTATCTTCCGCTTGGAAGATTTTCAGCTTCAGGCTTTCTTTCCAGACAGTATCGAAAGCACGAGAGAGATCAAAGATGATGGCTAGAACTTTTTCTTTCTCTCGGAAAGCGTTTTCTTTGTTCTGCGTTAGAAATGTTAATTGGTCCTCTAATTGGGTCTCTAATTAGTCCTCTAATTGGGCCTCTAATTGGTCCTCTAATTGGTCCTCTAATTGGTCCTCTAATTGGGTCTCTAATTGGTCCTCTAATTTGTCCTCTAATTGGGCCTCTAATTGGTCCTCTAATTGGTCCTCTAATTGGTCCTCTAATTAGTCCTCTAATTGGGCCTCTAATTGGTCCTCTAATTGGACCTCTAATTGGTCCTCTAATTGGGCAGTCCTCTAATTGGGCCTCTAATTGGTCCTCTAATTGGTCCTCTAATTGGTCCTCTAATTGGGCCTCTAATTGGTCCTCTAATTAGGCCTCTAAAAGAACACTGAACCAAATAACAAGAGACAGTTGGAAAAAAAAAGCAGAAAGCATCAATCTAGATAAAGAAGGGAACAAACTATGGAATTTAGTCAGAGCCATTAATGACGAAACAACATCAAATAAACAAATTACCATCAAGCAAGGTGACAACATGCTTACCGGAAAAAAGCACCAAACGCCTTTATAGAACATTATGCCAGAGCAAACCACACTGCTGTCCCTACAGACATGCATACATACATTAGGGAAGAGCAAAAGAGCCACGACAACATAAGGATTGCACCAGAGGAGCACATGATGGCAAAACTAACGATGAATGAAATGAATGAGGCCATGAGAACTTTAAAGAAAAAGAAATCGCCCGGAAAAGATGGGGTAACAAATGAAATACTAATGGGATGGGTCCAACAGCAAAGCGGAAGCTACTGGCAGTCCTGAACCAAAGCTGGAAAAGGGGAATTGTACCGCAGGCATGGAAAGATGCTGAACTTATACCAGTACCAAATAAAGAAAAAGATTGAACAGATCCAAATGGATACAGGGCTATCAGTCTACTGAGCTGTGTAGGTAAGCTGATGGAGCGCATGATAAACACCAGACTGATCTGGCCCCTGGAGGAGAAATAAATATTAATTCCACAGCAAGCAGGATTTAGACAACACAGGACCGCTGAGGACCAGATCACCCTCATAGCACAGGAAATAGAGGATGCTTACCAAGAGAAAAAGCATACAGTAGCGGATTGGGTGAATCTAGAGAAGGCATTTGACAAGGTGTAGAAAGAGGGACTTAAAGTCAAGCTACTAAGAAGTGGAGTATCTAGAAACATGTACAGATGGATCAGCCACTACCTCGAAAACAGAACAGCCAGAGTTCAAGTACAAGGGCAGATGAGCAAAAAGATGACAATGGAGCAAGGAGTACCCCAAGGGGGAGTACTGTCACCCACACTTTTCCTGGTGTATATAAACACCATCATAGAGAATATACCAAGAAGAGTCTACAGCTCCATGTTTGCAGACGATCTGAGTATGTGGACCTCCGAAAAAATCTCACCGTAGCAAACAATCGGATGCAGCAGGCCCTAACATCGCTGGAGGAGTGGGCGAAATCATGGCTGGACCAAATAAATGAAGAAAAAATAACATGTACGATATTCTCGCTTTCAAATAAACCGCAAAACACCAAAATAAGTCTAAACGGCAAATATCTGCGGCCAAACGACAACCCAAACTACTTGGGCGTCACATTTGATCGGCGCAAGACAAGGAAAAGTCAGATCGAGAGAAACCGAATGAGAGCCAAAGGAATGAAAGCCACATAGTCCTGCTTACAAATGCTCTGGCCGTAGTCACAGCACTAAGAAGCCAGAAAAATACTGAACTTAATGATTTAAGAGCAGTACTCAGAAGAGGCTGCAGAGCCCAGCAGCAAACAGAGAAACTAAGAAGACTGACAGACCATCCAATGCATCAGAGACTCAATAGATTTGGAAAACGAAAACTAAAGAGGAGAAACTTTGCAGAATAGCCAAAGCAAAGATGTGTGAAGACCCTATGAACGCCAAAACAACACCAAAGCCCACCCTACTGTACGCAAACTCACATGGAAGCAGAATGTCATTCCGGACGTGGTAGAAAATATACCAGTTATTGGAAACAAGAACAGCCAGGCTGAAAAAGAAAGAAGAGACATAACCCTGAGGTACATAGCGGAAAACTACCCAAGCATGGACTGGGCCCATGCATACACCGACGGTTCTGTAGCAAAAACAACACAAAATGGAGGGGGAGGGGTATTCCTGAGCCAAACAAATGGTAGAAAAATAACACTGTAAGTGGCAACTGGAAATTTGTAAAGCAATTTCAGAGCGGAGGCAGAGGCACTAAAGGCTGCAGTAAAAGCAATGCTGACAGGCGAAAGCAATGAAAGCCAGATAGTCCTGTTTACATATGTCCTGGCCGTGGTTACAGCATTAAAAAGCCAGAAAAATACTGAACTTAATAATTTAAGAGCAGTACTCTGTCAACTATACCAGCAGTTAGAAACAAAAAGAGTAGTGGTACAGTGGGTTCCACCCCACTGTAACATCCAAGGCAAAGAGGAGGCAGACAGACTGGCAAAAGAAAGTGCAAGACTACCACAACCAGATTCTAGTGTGACCTACGAAGAGTCCAAAAGGTTTATTATGGCCAGATACATGGCCAAATGGGAAACATAACATACTGGCTACACAAAAAATGATGCCTATTACCAGTTGAACAGAAGAGAGCAGGTCGTGGTCTTCAGACTCCGCACAGGCCACAACAGAGTGAGGTACCATCTATTCTTCTTCTTCTTCTTCTTCGTACGCAGTCAGACAGTAACCATTATTTTTTCGAAAAAAGCGGCGGTCATCCTGAGGCTCTCGCCACTGCCCTAGAGTTTGTCTTGCAGGTCCACTGGTGATGGCCACATCTGCTCTCTCTGATCCTCGTATGTCGGGCAGTTCTGCAGCAGATGTTCAGCGGTCATTTTGCCAGTACCGCACGGGCATTCGTCGGTACCACCTATCTTCAATTTGTTGAATAGGTGGTACCACCACCCTTTTTGGTGCGGACTGCTGGCACAGTTTGCAGAGTGCTGCTCTTAAGTCATTAAGCTCAGTGTTTTTCTGGCTTTTTAGCGCTGTGACTACGGCGAGAGCATCTGTAAGCAGGACTATATGGCTTTCAATTTCATTGTGTGTCACCATTTCTTGCACTGCCGCCCTCAGTGCCTCTGCTTCCGCTCTGAAATTGCTTGTGTACTTACCAGTAGCGAATGACAGTGTTATTTTTCTGCCATTTGGTAGGTTCAGGAATGCTCCTGCCCCTCCGTTCTGTGTAGTGTTTGTTACAGAACCGTCGGTGTATGCATGGGTCCAGTCCATGCTTGGGTAGCTTTTCGATATGAAGCTTAGGGTAGTATCTCTCCTTTCTTTTTCAGTCTGGCAGTTTTTGTTTCCAATACCTGGTATATTTTCTACCACCTCTGGAAATATATCCTGCCTCCAGGTAGGTTTTCGTACAGTAGTGATGGGTTTTGGTGTTGTTAGTGCGTTTATGGGATCTTCGTGCATCTTTGCTTTGGCTATTTCTGCAAAGTTTCTCCGCTTTAGTTTCCCATTTCCCAAATTGTTTAGTCTCTGGTGCATTGGATGGTCAGTCAGTCTTCGGAGTTTCTCTGACTGCAGCTGGGCTCTGCAGTCTCTTCTATCGGTCATGGATTGCAGTTTTGTAATCTTTTCAAGTTCTACAATTGGCGTTGACTTCATGCCTCTTGTTATAACTCTCATGGCTTGGTTTTGAAGTTTGCTAACTTTATCGAAGTTCGCCTTTGCTGCTGTTGTCCATGCCGCAATGCCATACTCGAGAACTGGTCTCACTCTTCCAGTGTACAGTTTCTTTAGTATGCCTTCGTCTGCTCCCCAGCTTGTGCCAGCAAGTTTCCTCATGATTGCCATTCTTTCTCTGGCTCTCATTCGGTTTCTCTCAATCTGACTTTTCCATGTCATGCGCCGATCAAATGTGACTCCCAGAAAGATGGGTTGCCGTTTGGCTGCAGGAATTTGCCATTTAGACTTAATTTGTATTTTGGGGTTTTAATGAAAGCGAGAATATTGTGCATGTGGTTTTCTCCTCGTTGATTTTGACCAGCCATGAGTTCGCCCACTCTTCCAGCGATGTTAGGGCCGTCTGCATCCGATTTCTTGCTATGGTGAGATTCTTTTCAGAGGTCCACATAGCCAGATCGTCTGCAAACATTGAGCTATGGACTCTCCTTGGTATATTGTCTGTAATGTCGTTTATATATACCAGGAGGAGTGTGGGTGACAGTACTCCCCCTTGGGGTACTCCCTGCTCGAGTGTCACCTTTTTGCTCATCTGCCCTTGTACTTGAACTCTGGCTGTTCTGTTTTTGAGGTAGTGACTGATCCATTTTGATCCAAACTTCACTTCTTCTTATCTTGACTCTAAGTCCCTCTTTCCAGACTTTGTCAAATGCCTTTTCTAGGTCCACCCAAACCGCTACTGTGTGTTTTTGTTCCTGGTAAGCATCGTCTATTTCCTGTTTCCTGGGCTATGAGGATGACCTGGTCCTCAGTGGATCTGTGCTGTCTAAAGCCGGCTTGCTGTGGAATTAGTATTCGTTTTTCTTCCAGATGCCACATCAGTCTGGTGTTTATCATACGTTCCATCAGCTTCCCGACACAGCTCAGTAGGCTGATGGGCCTGTATCCATTTGGATATGTTTTGTCCTTTCCTGTTTTTGGTACTGGTACCAGTATTGCATCTTTCCATGCCTGGGGTACAATTCCCCTTTTCCAGCTTTGGTTCAGGAGCGATAGGCGTTTCCTCTTCGCTGTTTGGCCCAGCCCCATCAGCATTTCGTTTGTTATCCCGTCTTTTCCGGGAGATTTCCTTTTCTTTAATGTTCTCATAGCCTCTTCCATTTCGCGCATTGTTAATTTGGCCATCATGTGCTCTTCGGGTGCCGTATTCATGTTGTCGTGCCCCTTTAGCTCTTCGCTAATGTCTGTATGCTTATCTGCAGGGACCTCGATGTGGTTTGCTCTGGCATAGTGATCGACAAAAGCGTTTGCGGCTTTCTTACCTGTGATCAAGTTCTCGCCCTGCGTGATGGTAATTTGTTTATTTGACGGGGTTTCGTCGTTCATGGCTCTGACTAGCTTCCATAGCTTGTTCCCGTCTTTTTCCAGGTTTAGGCTTTCCGTTTTATTTTTCCAGCTTTCTCTTGCTGTTTGCTTGAGAGTGTGTTTGTATTTCGCCGTGGCGGCTTTGAGGGCGATGTTTGCCTCCATGGAATGTTCTCTCTCTGCCATGTTCCTAGCATTTGTTACGGCATCTTCCACTTTCTGCAACTCATCATTCCAGTAGGGCTTTTAGTTTTTCCTAGCTCTTCTTGGGATGGTTTCAGTGGCGGCTTGCATTATTGCCTTGCTTAGGCTTTCCACCATGGGCTTCATTTTGTTGTTTCGTGTGTTGATGGTTTCACACAGCCCATCTGTCAGGATTGCAAATCTGCCTCAGTCGGCTCGTTTGTAATTCCAACGTGGGAGCGGTTTTGTTTCCTGTGGGCCTACTTCCATGTCAATGGTTAGCCAGTTGGTTTAGCACCTGGCGGTCTATTTTATGGTGTATGTCCTGTGTGGAGAAGGCCAAATCTGGAGTCGAGGTGGTATGCCATGTTCTTGAATAGAAGCTAGGGCTATCCTCCGGCCTATTGATTAGGGAGAGATTTGCATCTATCTCCCAATCTTCCACTTCGTCACCTCTGCTGTCTGTGTCAGAGTATCCCCATCTCTCCGAGTGGCTGTTGAAATCTCCAACTACTATGCAGTTGGAGTCTCTGACCTCCATACTCGAGAGCGATAGGTCTCTATTTGGTGGTCCGTACAGATTGAAAATGCGGAGCTTCGTCTCTTGAGCCATTATGTCAACTCCTACAATTTCTGCTTGTCCGGTGTGATTGACAGATACCGCGCTACTCGGTATGCAGTTTCTGGTCAGTAACAGGACCCCTCCTTTGTGGCCTTCTCTATCGAGACGGAAGGTCTGGTATCCTCTGATTGAGAATTTATGATTATTGTTGAGGTGCGTTTCCTGGATACATGCCACGTCAATCTTACCTTCATGCAGGTGATGTGTTAGGGAAAGTTTTTTGTTAATGACTCCCTCCGCATTCCACTGTAGTATTTTGAGGGTCTTGAGTTTTTGGTCAATAAAAGTTGCCCCATAGCCATGTGCCTTGACTCCACGACACATGGGTGGGTGACCACCAGTAGTCAAGGGTGGGCCCCATCGAGGCGTGAGGCCCGGCACTATCGCTGCCTGGCGGTACTGCGCAGGATGAGCGCCATGCGTTTTTCTAATCGGTTGTACTGTCATCATGCTGCGATTTACGTTGCACTGTTTTGTTAGGCTTGCGGCCCCGTCCATCCGATTTCAACAGGCGTTTCTGTAGGGATGTCCTCCTTAGCCTTTGGCTGTCCCCAGCCTATCTGCAAGGCAGCAGTTGTTTATGATCAGAGTTGTCTCTCTTATGGAAGTTGTCTTACCAGACTATCGAGTATTCACTACTCGTGTCTATAGGGTGCGATGATGATATGTGAGATGATATATGAGATGGACTGGTTTACCCGGAAGAGAGGCAGTCCAGTGTGTCTGTACCCCAGGATCGTCACGTCCTGCCAGAAACGTAGCATTTGCATGTGAGTGGGGTATCTCTTTCTCCCTTTATTTTCTTGGCTTCTATGCAGAGATGGTACGCCTAGCATTCCCCGCCACCTGGGATGTTGACACAGTGGGGCAGGTGTGCAATGTTCGCTGGTCTGCATCTATTCTGCGTCCAGCATGATAGCTATATGGCTGATAGCGTACAGAGGTAGATATCGAAGCCGAAGTGCATTTAACCAGAGGACAAGCCTGGTAATGTCACAGAGATGTTGTTCGCCTAGTGTGCGGACAGATCTCATGGTCATTGGTTGAGTCTCGACAGTTCACAGTGAGGTGGCTGCTCTACTGTTTTCGACACCCCGACCAGGGACTAAGTCTTGTGTTGGTGGTTTCGCACCCCATCGCCGTATAGGGTGAGTATCAAGCAGCTGTCCGCCCGCTTTGATCGGCGGATGGCAGAGACCTCTTTCTGCGGCTTTACCGGATAGGGCTGGGGCGCGAGCCCCAAGTCCCGAACATGTAGGAGCCTCCCATTGCAGTGGTGCTGAGATTTTGGGCGGGATTGCGGCTTACAAGGGTTCGGCTGTAATCGCCCACATGGTAGCCTCGCGCCATTGGCTTATCAGCCTGGTACGTGAACCGAAGTGTCTGCGGCTCCTCTCGATATGAGCTGGTTTTCCGTAGCAACGCCCTGTCATTAGTAGGGTAAAACTGACCTGTCTTCAGATGGTCTATTTCCAGCACCCGTTCACTATTTGGCCAGACGAATTTATTGAGGGCTTTTGTTTGTCAATGACCAGGTATTTGAAATCTGCGGTTTCTGCGGGGTTAAACACGATTTCCGTAGCGTTCTTTCATTTGAGTGTTAGAGAGCTGACTTGTCTTCCGTGAGTCTAATACCAGCGTACGTTCATTATTAGACCCAACGGTAGTGCTCTCGATTTGTCAGTCGTTCTACAGTATTGGCGTTTTCAGTCAAATTAAGCCGCAGGTTCCACTCCTGGTGGTGCCCTTCCGTCAATTCCTTTAGCAAGACAATCAAGTTACTTAGAGGGTAGCCCTAGATTTTCGAGGGTCTAATTCCAGCACCCGTTCCATATTAGAACCAACGAAAGTGCTCTCGGCATGTCAATCATGTCAGTGTTTGGCCGTGTTGAGTCAAATTAAGCCGCAGGCTCCACTGCTGGTGGTGCCCTTCCGCCAATTCCTTTAAGTTTCAGCTTTGCAACCATACTTCCCCCGGAACCCAAACACTTTGGTTTCCCGGAAGCTGCCCGCAGAGTCATCGAAGCAACTCCTGCGGATCGCTAGTCGGCATCGTTTATGGTCAGAACTACGACGGTATCTGATCGTCTTCGCGCCTCTGACTTTCGTTCTTGATTAATGAAAACATTCTTGACAAATGCTTTCGCAGTAGCTCGTCTTGCGGCGATCCAAGAATTTCACCTCTAACGCCGAAATACGAATGCCCCCGTTTGTCCCTGTTAATCATTACCTCCAGTTCCGAAAACCAACAAAATAGAACCGAGGTCCTATTCCATTATTCCATGCACCATTATTCAGGCAGCCAAGGCCTGCTTTGAACACTCTAATTTTTTCAAAGTAAACGCGCCGGCCACCCAGGACGCTCAGCGAAGAGCACCCGTGGGAGAGAGCCGGCAGACGGTAGGGCAGGAGACAACGGGCAGTGAACCGGCGCGAGCCGGACCGCCCGCCTGCGCCTGAGATCCAACTACGAGCTTTTTAATTGCAACAACTTTAATATACGCTATTGGAGCTGGAATTACCGCGGCTGCTGGCACCAGACTTGCCCTCCAATAGATCCTCGTTAAAGGGTTAAAAGTGTACTCATTCCAATTACGGGGTCTCGAAAGAGTCCCGTATTGTTATTTTTCGTCACTACCTCCCCGTGCCGGGAGTGGGTAAGTTGCGCGCCTGCTGCCTTCCTTGGATGTGGTAGCCGTTTCTCATGCTCTCTCTCCGGAATCGAACCCTGATTCCCCGTTACCCGTTACAAACATGGTAGGCATGTCACGTACCATCGACATTTGATAGGGCAGACATTTGAAAGATGCGTCGCCGGCACATGAGGCCATGCGATCAGCATACAGTTATCCAGTCACCAGTGGGGACGCCGCAATCCCGCGAGGGGTAACGACGATTGGTTTTGAACTAATAAAAGCGCTCTTTCCGCGAGGGTCGGAGCTTGGTAAGCATGTATTAGCTCTA
This sequence comes from Ariolimax columbianus, assembly GCA_036924085.1. Taxonomy (NCBI): domain Eukaryota; kingdom Metazoa; phylum Mollusca; class Gastropoda; order Stylommatophora; family Arionidae; genus Ariolimax; species Ariolimax columbianus. Next base: position 43,682,085 of record JAVGWX010000013.1, read on the forward strand.
GAATTGCCACAGTTATCCAAGTAGGATCGTGTCATCTAAGGAACCTCGACTGATTTAATGAGCCATTCGCGGTTTCACCGTGAGACAGTGTGAACTTAGACATGCATGGCTTAATCTTTGAGACAAGCATATGACTACTGGCAGGATCAACCAGATATCTGTCGGAGACGTACGTACAGCACACACCGGTCGGCAGAGGAAGGGTGTGTGAAAAGCCTCACTGGGACGGCCGCAGGGACCGACTGACGGGACGGACGGACGGTTGTTCCACCCGTCCCTCACTCCGTCGACCTAGGACCGCCTGACAGGGGCCCCTACACGCACCAGACGACCGACCGACCGGGCTCGCTCGAGGAGGGATGGCAGCGCTCTGTGCAGAACGGATCCCAACGACCTCGGCGATGAATTTCACTGGGACTAGAGACAATTTGGCCTGCCGGCCTGCCCTTCTCCGGAGGAGAACACAGGGCCTTGAGGCACGATTCCTGCTTTCCATTTGCCGGTCACAAGCTCTTTGCGAGAGTCGGACCACCAGCGAGACGTACTGTCGAGCTCTGCTATAAGCCTTAGATAAATCACCACGGACGGACCACGTTTCCTGATACGGACCAGACAAGCGCACCTCGGTGGAGGAGACGCCACAACAAACCGCACCCCAATAGCTCTACGGGGAAAGGCAGGCGAGCGTTTTCCGCAAGCCCGCGCTATCGCTTCGCCTGGCGGGACTGAGATCGCTTTACGAACACTGGTTGAAATTGAATCGCGGCGGCGAGACAACTAACCCAGATCAAAAAGTATTCGGTTTACATCACTACTCAAAAGCTATCAGCCAGTGTTAGTTCATGTACCACTCTACTAACTGTTTCTTTGTAAACCTAGTTATTAATTAAAACATGGAAATATATAAGAATAGACTGAATATAGATGGCACTGACGAATGCATCTGTGGTACAGGGAAAATGACCGCTGAACATCTGCTGCAAAATTGCCCGACATACGAGGATCAGCGAAAGCAGATGTGGCCATCACCAGTGGCAACACTAGACAAGCTCTATGGCAGTGTCGACAGCCTCAGGATGACCGCTGCTTTTTTTCGAAAAAATAAAGGTTGACGTCTGACAGCGTACGAAGAACAAGAAGAAGAAGAAGTCTCATTTACAGGGTTTCTTGGTCTACCTCTCTTTTCCTTTACATTAGTGAATTCCAAGTCATTGCCTGTCTGGCCACATTTAATGGCGATTTGCGTGGCGAGTGTGTTAATTAATCCCATCTCCTACTTTTAATCTGTTGCACCACTAGTTGTTGTCGGGTTCTTTCCCGCAGGTATTCAATCCTAACCATGTCCTGCCAAACCATCCCCACTATCCTCATTAGACATTTAATAATTAAAGAACAACTAGATTTACTTTCTATTGAGGGGAATGCGTGGTATAGTGGTTAGGTGGCACGGCTCACAAACCGGGGGTGCTGGGTTCTTCTTCTTCTTCTTCTTCTGCGTACACAGTCAGACAGTAACCATTATTTTCTCGAAAAAAGCGGCGGTCATCCTGAGACTCTCGCCACTACCATAGAGCTTGTCTTGCAGTTCCACTGGCAATGGCCACATCTGCTCTCTCTGATCCTCTTATGTCGGGCAGTTCTGCAGCAGATGTTCAGTGGTCATTTTACCAGTACCGCACGGGCATTCGTCGGTACACCCTATCTTCAATTTGTTGAAGAGGTGGTGCCTCAGTCTGTTGTGGCCAGTGCGAAGTCTGAAGACAACGACCTGCTCTCTTCGGTTCAACTGGTAATAGGCATCGTTTTTGGTGTAACCAGTATGTTCGGTTTCCCATTTGGTCATGTACCTGGCTTTGATAAGCCGTTTTGACTCTTCGTACGTCATACTGGTATCTATTTGTGGTAGCCTTGCACCTTCTTTTGCCAGTCTGTCTGCCTCCTCGTTGCCTTGGATGTTGCAGTGTGACGGGACCCACTGTACCACTACCCTTTTTGGTGCGGACTGTTGGCACAGTTTGCAGAGTGCTGCTCTTAAGTCATTAAGCTCAGTGTTTTTCTGGCTTTTTAGCGCTGTGACTACTTCGAGAGCATCTGTCAGCAGGACTATATGGCTCTCATTTTCACTGTGTGTTACCATTTCTTCCACTGCCGCCCTCAGTGCCTCTGCCTCTGCTCTGAAATTGCTCGTGTACTTACCAGTAGCGAATGACAGTGTTATTTTTCTGCCATTTGGTAGGTTCAGGAATGCTCCTGCCCCTCCGTTCTGTGTAGTGTTTGTTACAGAACCGTCGGTGTATGCATGGGTCCAGTCCATGCTTGGGTAGCTTTTCGTTATGAAGCTTAAGGTAGTGTCTCTCCTTTCTTTTTCGGTCTGGCAGTTTTTGTTTGCAATACCTGGTATATTTTCTACCACCTCTGGAAATATATCCTGCCTCCAAGTAGGTTTTCGTACAGTAGTGATGGGTTTTGGTGTTGTTAGTGCGTTTATGGGATCTTCGTGCATCTTTGCTTTGGCTATTTCTGCAAAGTTTCTCCGCTTTAGTTTCCCAGTTCCCAAATTGTTTAGCCTCTGGTACATTGGATGGTCCGTCAGTCTTCGGAGTTTCTCTGACTGCAGCTGGGCTCTGCAGTCTCTTCTGTCGGTCATGGATTGCAGTTTTGTAATCTTTTCAAGTTCTACAATTGGCGTTGACTTCATGCCACCAGTTATGATTCTCATGGCTTGGTTTTGAAGTTTGTTAACTTTATCGAAGTTCGCCTTCGCTGCTGTTGTCCATGCCGCGATGCCATACTCGAGAACTGGTCTCACTCTTCCAGTGTACAGTTTCTTTAGTATGCCTTCGTCTGCTCCCCAGCTTGTGCCAGAAAGTTTCCTCATGATCGCCATTCTTTCTCTGGCTTTCATTCGGTTTCTCTCAATCTGACTTTTCCATGTCATGCGCCGATCAAATGTGACTCCCAGATAGGTTGGGTTGTCGTTTGGCTGCAGGATTTTGCCATTTAGGTTTAATTTGGTACTTTGGGGTTTTAATGAGAGCGAGAATATTGTGCACGTGGTTTTCTCCTCGTTTATTTTGACCAGCCATGAGTTCGCCCACTCTTCCAGCGATGTTAGGGCCGTTTGCATCCGATTTCTTGCTATGGTGAGATTCTTTTCAGAGGTCCACATAGCCAGATCGTCTGCAAACATTGAGCTATGGACTCTTCTTGGTATATTCTCTGTAATATCGTTTATATATACCAGGAAGAGTGTGGGTGACAGTACTCCCCCTTGGGGTACTCCCTGCTCGAGTGTCACCTTTTTGCTCATCTGCCCTTGTACTTGGACTCTGGCCGTTCTTTGTTTGAGGTAGTGGTTGATCCACTTGTACATCTTCCCACAAACATCACTTCTTCTTAGCTTGACTCTAAGTCCATCCTTCCAGACTTTGTCAAATGCCTTTTCCAGATCCACCCAAACAGCTACTGTGTGTTTCTGTGCCTGGTAGGCATCTTCTATCTCCTGGGCTATGAGGATGACCTGGTCCTCAGTGGATCTGTGCTGTCTAAAGCCGGCTTGCTGTGGAATTAGTATTCGTTTTTCTTCCAGATGCCACATCAGTCTGGTGTTTATCATCCGTTCCATCAGCTTGCCGACACAGCTCAGTAGGCTTATGGGCCTGTATCCATTCGGATCTGTTTTGTCCTTTCCTGTTTTTGGTACTGGTACCAGTATTGCATCTTTCCATGCCTGGGGTACAATACCCCTTTTCCAGCTTTGGTTCAGGACTGATAGTAGTTTTTCCTTCGCTGTTTGGCCCAGCCCCATCAGCATTTCGTTTGTTATCCCGTCTTTTCCGGGAGATTTCCTTCTCTTTAGTGTTCTCATAGCCTCTTCCATTTCGCGCATTGTTAGTTTGGCCATCATGTGCTCTTCAGGAGCCGTATTTATGTTTTCGTGCCCCTTTAGCTCTTCGCTAATGTCTGTATGCTTATCTTCAGGGACCTCGATGTGGTTTGCTCTGGCATAGTGATCGACAAAGGCGTTTGCGGCTTTCTTACCTGTGATCAAGTTCTCGCCTTGCTTGATAGTAATTTGTTTATTTGACGGGGTTTCGTCGTTCATGGCTCTGACTAGCTTCCATAGCTTGTTCCCTTCTTTGTCCAGGTTTAAACTTTCCGTTTTATTTTTCCAACTTTCTCTTGCTGTTTGCTTGAGAGTGTGTTTGTACTTCGCCGCGGCGGCTTTGAGGGCGATGTTTGCCTCCACGGATTTTTCTCGTTCTGCCATGTTCCTCGCATTTGTTACTGCATCTTCCACTTTCTGTAACTCATCATTCCAGTAGGGCTTATAGTTTTTCCTAGCTCCTCTTGGGATGGTTTCAGTGGCGGCTTGCATTATTGCCTTGCTTAGGCTCTCTACCATGGGCTTCATTTTGGTGTTTCGTGTGTTGATGGTTTCACACAGCCCATCTGTCAGGATTGCAAATCTGTCCCAGTCGGCTCGTTTGTAATTCCAACGTGGGAGCGGTTTTGTTTCCTGTGGGCCTACTTCCATGTCAATGGTTAGCCTGATCGGCCTGTGGTCGCTACCTGCCAGTTGGTTTAGCACCTGGCGGTCTATTTTATAGTGTATGTCCTGTGTGGAGAAGGCCAAATCTGGAGTCGAGGTGGTATGCCATGTTCTTGAAAAGAAGCTAGGGCTATCCTCCGGCCTATTGATTAGGGAGAGATTTGCATCTATCTCCCAATCTTCCACTTCGTCACCTCTGCTGTCTGTGTCAGAGTATCCCCATCTCTCCGAGTGGCTGTTGAAATCTCCAACCACTATGCAGTTGGAGTCTCTGACCTCCATACTCGAGAGCGATAGGTCTCTGTTTGGTGGTCCGTACAGATTGAAAATGCGGAGCTTCGTCTCTTGAGCCATTATGTCAACTCCTACAATTTCTGCTTGTCCGGTGTGATTGACAGGTACCGCGCTACTCGGTATGCTGTTTCTGGTCAGTATCAGGACCCCTCCTTTGTGGCCTTCTCTATCTAGACGGAAGGCCTGATATCCTCTGATTGAGAATTTATGGTTATTGTTGAGGTGCGTTTCCTGGATACATGCCACGTCAATCTTACCTTCATGCAGGTGATGTGTTAGGGAAAGTTTTTTGTTAATGACTCCCTCCGCATTCCACTGTAATATTCTGAGGGTCTTGAAGTTTTGGCCAATAGTCGTTTCCCCATAGCCATGTGCCTTGACTCCACGACACATGGGTGGGTGACCACCAGTAGTCAAGGGTGGGCCCCTTCGAGGCGTGGGGCCCGGCGCTATCGCTGCCTGGCGGGTCTCCTCAGGATGAGCGCCATACGTTTTTCGAATAGGTTGTGCTGCCATCATACTGTGATTTACGTTGCACTGTTTTGTTAGGCTTGCGGCCCCGTGCATCCGATTTCAACAGGCGTTTCTGTAGGGATGCCCTCCTTAGCCTTTGGCTGTCCCCAGCCTATCTGCAAGGCAGCAGTTGTTTACGATCAGAGTTTTCTCTCCTATGGAAGTTGTCTTACCAGACTATCGAGTCTTCACTACTCGTGTCTATAGGGTGCAATGATGGTATGTGATATATGAGATGGACTGGTTTACCCGGAAGAGAGGCAGTCCAGTGTGTCTGTATCCCAGGATCGTCACGTCCTGCCAGAAACGTAGCATTTGCATGTGAGTGGGGTATCTCTTTTTCCCTTTATTTTCTTGGCTTCTATGCAGGGATGGTACGCCTAGCATTCCCCGCCACCTGGGGTGTTGACACAGTGGGGCAGGTGTGCAATGTCCGCTGGTCTGCATCTCTTCTGCGTCCAGCATGATAGTTATGGCTGATAACGTACAGAGGTAGATATCGTAGCCGGAGTGCATTTAGCCAGAGGACAAGCCTGGTAATGTCACAGAGATGTTGATCGCCTGGTGTGCGGACAACTCTCATGGTCAGTGGTTGAGTCTTGACAGTTCACAGTGTGGTGGCTGCTCTACTGTTTTCGACACCCCGACCAGGTTCTAAGTCTTTGGTTGGTGTTTTTCGCACCCCATCGCCGTATAGGGTGAGTATAAAGCAATTTTCCGCCCGCTTTGATTTGCGGGCGGCAAGGACCTCTTACTGTGGCTCTACCTGATAGGGCTGGGGCGCAGGCCCCAGGTCCCGAGCATGTAGGAGCCTCCCATTGCAGTGGTGCTGAGATTTTGGGCGGGATTGCGGCTTTCAAGGGTTCGGCCGTAATCCCCCACATGGTAGCCTCGCGCCCTTGGCTTATCAGCCTGGTACGTGAACCAAAGTGTCTGCGGCTCCTCTCGATTTGAGCTGGTTTGGCCTGCCGGCCTGCCCTTCTCCGTAGGAGAACGCAGGGCCTCGAGGCACGATTCCTGCTTTCCATTTGCCGGTCACAAGCTCTTTGCGAGAGTCGGACCACCAGCGAGACGTACTGTCGAGCTCTGCTATAAGCCTTAGATAAATCACCACGGACGGACCACGTTTCCTGATACGGACCAGACAAGCGCCCCTCGGTGGAGGAGACGCCACAACAAACCGCACCCCAATAGCTCTACGGGGAAAGGCAGGCGAGCGTTTTCCGCAAGCCCGCGCTATCGCTTCGCCTGGCGGGACTGAGATCGCTTTACGAACACTGGTTGAAATTGAATCGCGGCGGCGAGACAACTAACCCAGATCAAAAAGTATTCGGTTTACATCACTACTCAAAAGCTATCAGCCAGTGTTAGTTCATGTACCACTCTACTAACTGTTTCTTTGTAAACCTAGTTATTAATTAAAACATGGAAATATATAAGAATAGACTGAATATAGATGGCACTGACGAATGCATCTGTGGTACAGGGAAAATGACCGCTGAACATCTGCTGCAAAATTGCCCGACATACGAGGATCAGCGAAAGCAGATGTGGCCATCACCAGTGGCAACACTAGACAAGCTCTATGGCAGTGTCGACAGCCTCAGGATGACCGCTGCTTTTTTTCGAAAAAATAAAGGTTGACGTCTGACAGCGTACGAAGAACAAGAAGAAGAAGAAGTCTCATTTACAGGGTTTCTTGGTCTACCTCTCTTTTCCTTTACATTTGTGAATTCCAAGTCATTGCCTGTCTGGCCACATTTAATGGCGATTTGCGTGGCGAGTGTGTTAATTAATCCCATCTCCTACTTTTAATCTGTTGCACCACTAGTTGTTGTCGGGTTCTTTCCCGCAGGTATTCAATCCTAACCATGTCCTGCCAAACCATCCCCACTATCCTCATTAGACATTTAATAATTAAAGAACAACTAGATTTACTTTCTATTGAGGGGAATGCGTGGTATAGTGGTTAGGTGGCACGGCTCACAAACCGGGGGTGCTGGGTTCGATCCTCATCACAGCACCGGCCGTTACCCCGGGGAAGCAAACCCTTAGAAAATGCAGGAGCAAGCAGACCCTTACATAAAAATGCATGCTGAAGTCGGATGTACTGGGTCGACAGGCGCAAAATGAAAACTACAGTGCAACGCACACGCCTTGGCGATTAGAGAAATAAGGCGAACCCAAAAAAAAAAAAAAAAAAAAAAAAAAAAAAAAAAATCTGTATTGCCATTATCGTTCTCCAAGCTTCTGCTCAGTACAGGAGTACTGACATGATATTGAAATAAAGCAATCTTAACTTGGCTTGGCTTGGCTTCGTTCATACTCAGTCTCCCACTATCAAACACAGAAAGGGTTTAAGTAGCAGAATGTAGTCCAGATAACGGAATGCGTTGTGTCGTAGTTTACAGCTTGACTGCGATATTTGCACCTTTCGGTCCAACACATCCGACTTCAGCAAGTATTTTTTTGAGTACCGGGTTAGCATTCCCTCTTCGATCCCTTCTCCTTAGCCAGTCTGCCGTGCTGCAGCCTGTTATCTAGGATCACCGCGTGGAGGTGTAGAAGGGTCTTGGCAGCTTTGGTTCGCTGGCCCTGACGCTAACAGTCAGCTATGGGTCGCTGACCGCTGCAGCTCTAGCACTGCGAAAACCCATAAATTATCAGTAACAGAAATGCTGTTCTTGTCTTTCCAATTCTAGCGCTTTGAACTGTTTCTGTGCCCCCCCCCCCCCCCCCCCCCCGTCCTGAACCCGAAGTAAATAAGGTGCTGCCCAATTATGTGAAGGTGTCCACCTCTTCCAGTACCTCCCCTTCAAACATGACTGGCTCTTTACTTAAGGTATTGATTTTAAACAACTTGATTTTTTTCATGCTATTATTTTGTCCTAGTTTGGCTGAATGCTCCCTCGCTTTATTTCGTTTTCCTTGCATTTGACAATGGATGTGTGACAGCAGCACAGAGACGTCTGCATAGTCCATGTCCTCTAACTATGACCACAATGTGACAACTGTATACCGGAACTTGTCCCTCATACACATGGAAACATCTAAGCATTTCCAGGCACCAAGATACAGCCCATTGGCATGTCAGTAACAGAGCGTGAGAGACGCAACGATTACACTTTGCTACTATATCGATCTTCAAAAACACTGCAAGGAAATCAATAAATAGATTTTTTTCACGGGACTTCACAAAATCAACACTTCCACGATCTCTGAATAAAATGTGAGTGGACTGATTAGAATGAAGTGAACCAGAAGCCATGATGTGATGATTGGATTGTGAAATTTGGTGCATTACCTGAGTGAGGTCTGGCATGCAGTGGTTGTCGATACTGGTTTATTTGCCATTAAGTTTGTTTTTCCGTTTTGCACATCGTTACAGTTTGCTTTTTATTATATATTTCAACGTAAACTTCTATTTCAAAGTTCTTCAACCTTTTTCGCCAAATGTACCCCTTTTTAGAGGAACAGAGTTTCTCCGATCTATGTTGTATAATAACGGAAGAAGGCAGCTGTGAAAGAGAAATTAGAAAGAGAATATGTGTGGCCAAGATGGTATTTAGCAACAGGGGGCACATACAGACATCCAAACAGATAAATGTGTGGCCAAGATGGTATTCAGCAACAGGGGGCACATACAGACATCCAAACAGATAAATGTGTGGCCAAGATGGAATTCAGCAACAGGGGGCACATACAGACATCCAAACAGATAAATGTGTGGCCAAGATGGTATTCAGCAACAGGGGGCACATACAGACATCCAAACAGATAAATGTGTGGCCAAGATGGTATTCAGCAACAGGGGGCACATACAGACATCCAAACAGATAAATGTGTGGCCAAGATGGTATTCAGCAACAGGGGGCACATACAGACATCCAAACAGATAAATGTGTGGCCAAGATGGTATTCAGCAACAGGGGGCACATACAGACATCCAAACAGATAAATGTGTGGCCAAGATGGTATTCAGCAACAGGGGGCACATACAGACATCCAAACAGATAAATGTGTGGCCAAGATGGTATTCAGCAACAGGGGGCACATACAGACATCCAAACAGATAAATGTGTGGCCAAGATGGTATTCAGCAACAGGGGGCACATACAGACATCCAAACAGATAAATCATTCAATGAAGATGAGAATTGTGATGTGTTATGTATACTCGTCACTACTTTATGGCACAGAAACATGGACACTGAATAACTAGTTGAAAAAGGATATTGAAACCTTCGAAAAGTGGGCATATAGAAAATTGGAAGTTTTTGGAAAGAGAAGAAAACAAATGTGGAGGTATTGAAAAAGTTGGGGGGTGAAAAAAGAATTAATGACCGAAATCAGGGTTACACAGTTACGTTATTTTCACAAAATAACAAAACATACTTGAAGACCACAATAAAGGGTAAGAAGTAAGGTAGTCGTCCAGGAGACAGACAGCTTTCCGTGGATAGCATCAAGAGTGGAATTGAAAAAGTCTGACAGATTTAATAATTACGTCAAGTGATAGAGTACATTTGGATAACCATTTGTAGCCTATTTCGATACGGAGAGAGCACTTGAATAGATCTGAACCTATCCCCCCCCTTTACGTCATGTCAGAACGTCATTCCCCTGTTTTCAAAATGTCAGAACGTCATTCCCTCTTCTTCGCTAGATCAGAACGTCATTCCCCCTTTATCACCATGTCAGAAAGTCATTCCCCAATTATCGCCATGCCAGAACGTATTTCCCCGTTTACAAAATGTCAGAACGTCATTCCCCCCTTTACACCATCTCAGAACATCATTCCCCCTATCCATCATGTCAGAACATCTTTACTTCTCCCCCCTCCCCTAACCTTCGTTTGATCATGTGAGAAAGTCATTCCACCTTTTCACCAAACCCAGATCGTCACCGCCTCCGCCAAGAGAACACCATATGTCAGAACGTCATTCTCCCCTTACTACAATATGTCAGAATGTTAAATCCCGCCCCCGATTAACAATATGTCAGAACGTCTTTCATCCTTCCACTTTTCATCATTTGTTAGAACGTCATTTCCCCCTCATATTTTTATCACCATATGTCCGAACGTCATTCCTCCCCTAGCAACATTTGCCAGAACTTCATTCCTCCCCTATCAACATATCTTATAACTTCATTCCTAACCTACCAACTTATGTGAGAATGTCATTCCTCCCATATCAACATTTGTCAGAACGTCATTCCTCCCATATCAACATATGTCAGAACTTCATTCCTCCCATATCAACATATGTCAGAACTTCATTCCTCCCATATCAACATATGTCAGAACGTCATTCCTCCCATATCAACATATGTCAGAACTTCATTCCTCCCATATCAACATATGTCAGAACTTCATTCCTCCCATATCAACATATGTCAGAGCTTTACCCCATTTAAACATATGTGAGAACGTCTTTCTCACATTTCTAAGAATGTCTGACTCAATTGACGCATTTCAAATAATATGCTTATAATAATGACAATCTTTTATTTTTATATATTAGTACATACAGGACATGGCATGACATGATTCATCATAACATAGCATGACATGACATAACATAACATAATATAACATGACATGGCATGACATAACATGACACGAAACAACATAACATGACATAACATAACATAACATGACACAATATGACACGACAGAACATGACATAACATGGCATAATATGACAGGGAATGACATAATATGAACTGACATAACAAACACAACATGACATAACATGACCTGACATAACATAACATAACTCGCAGTAACATTTTCTGAAACATATAATCTTTAGCGAGCCCACCATTTGCTAAGAAAGTAGAACATCGCCCTTAATCCCTGTCGTGCACTTAGTTGACCTTTTCAAGTGAAGTCTGCCAGGAAGCCGCGTATCGAGCTGGGTACAGGTTAAAATAGGTTTCCTGCCTTTAAGTGACAGCCGCTGGGACATTGCTGATAACGGGATATAGATCATGAAATCGGTGGATTGAGGAGACAGGGATGATATAAGAGGTTTCGGTAGCACAACATGATGTTATACTAGTACAAGTTGACTAGTACAATAGTTTGAAATTAGCCTCGTACTGATCCCAGTACCACTAACTGTAGAAGAAAGAGCAGGTTAACTGCGCATTGATACATGTCGTAATAAGTGACTAAATGGGAGATAATATTGGTATTGTTGTTGAATGCCCACAATGGGTTGATGTACCCTTTTGTGTGCCCTGAAAAAGACGTTTATTCGTGTTTTGTAGTGGGCTTTTTTCACATCCCGAGCGTGCTTATGAAGGTGGAACGGGGTCGTACAGGCGATTGTGCTTTGCTTGGCTTTAACTGCCTGTCGCTCACCACTACGAGGATCACGACGATTCCGCACCTCTTTAGCCATGCTGCCATGAAAACAGCCCGTTTACTGGAAGGCCTGAGAATAAATCGAGGTGAGGGTCTTGGCCAGTATAATTGAGGCCAGCATGCAAACCAACCTTGTTGAACCGAAAGCTACATATAGCGCGAATGTAAGTGTACATGCAGGTGCAGGCTTCCTGCAAGGAGCCATGTTCTGTTGTGCCCTATACGATATAATGAGCAGCATTGAGGGGATAAAGAACTCCTCGTGAATATTAGGCCAGTAGTTAAATATATACATAACTGAAGATGCAGCACAGTCAATGAGTTTATAACAACCAGCGACTGATAACAACTGTCTGATTGCATTAGGGCCTGCGAAGCAAGGCCGACCAAGACCCTATTTCGCCTCCAAGCAGCCACCCAGGAAAACAGGTTGCGCTACTGTAGTCTGGCCAAGAGAATACTGATAGCAGTGGGAAAGCAAAACCGGTACCAAAGAAAGCCAGTTAAAACCGGATCTGACTGCCGAAATGCGCAGATATCGTAAGCTACGGCACACCGACACTGCGTCCTTATCATTACAAAACACGAATAATAATAATGATAATAAGATTAAGAATAAGAATGATAAATATATACGTGTTGGATCTAACATTCATAATAATCTTAGACTAACACTGAAATATATACCTGTATGAACTGACATTCACAATACTATTAAACTAAAATTGAAATATATACGTGTGCTATCTAACATTCGTGCATCAATACACGTATGTTGTAGTACGAGCAGCTACATTAAAAAAACATTTATCACATGTCAAAAATCTACAATAAAAACAAACGAGGAACAATTCAAAAAATAAAGATAAATGTAAAGGAGACACATCAAAAAGGGAATTGACAAAACGAACACCAGACCCAAGTTTTTTCTAGAAAAACACAGAATTCAGGAGATTGTAATATCTCGGCTCGATTATAAACAACAGGAGATTGTAATATCTCGGCTCGATTATAAACAACAACGGAGATTGCCAAAAGGAAATAATGAGAATAATGACCATGGAACTTCAGAGGTTAACTAAAATGTAAACAAAAACACTAATTGCCGAATACTAACAAGTTTACTAACATAAAGATCATGACTACTTGCATCTTCCCCGTTCCAACGTATGTGGTCAACCACACAAACCATACGGAAGGAAATTGAATCCTTCGAGCTGAAATGCTGCAGGAGGGTACTAAGCATACAATGGACAGCCATATAAAAACACAACGCATAAAACCTACTAAAGCTGGATATACAAACAAAACTGGCTGGTATTTAACATTAGGTCTAGGACATTAACATACTTTGGCCACATCAAAAGTCATAATTGCCTAGAAAGAACGATACTGGAGGGTTTTGTACATGGCAGAGGAGTCAGACCGAACAGAAGATGGACAAGGGGTATTATAGAGGCTGTGGGGTCGACATCAGCAGAGGCGGAGCAGCTAACCAGAGATCGACTGTCTTAAAGAACGGCTGTCATGATAGTGACGTTCTGCATAGGGCAAGCTACTTGATGATGATGATTATGATTATGATGATCATGAAATGGATGTGTTCAACTCTTTAATTGTTTAGAAAGGTATATTTATTTGGTTTGCAATTCAAATCTTAAAACATAGTTGTTTCTTAGACCCTGCCATGTATATTTTGGTTGTTGTTTCAAATGCCCACAGTGAGTAGGTTTACTCTTTTGTACGCCCTGAAATGGACGTTAAGTGGCGGGTTACAGTAACTTTTCTCGCATCCTGTGAGTGCAGAATGTAGGTGGATCGAGGTCCTCCAAGCGTTTGTACTATGCTTGACTTCATTTGCCTGTCGCTCACCCCTACGGGGATCACGTCGATCCCTCACCCCGTTAGCCAAGCTGCCATGAAAAACAGTCCGTTTCCAGGGAGGTCTACGAAGAAGCCAAGGTGACGGCCTTTTTCAGTATGCTTTTCCCTGAACCTAACCAACATGTCTGATCAGTATGTTATGACTGACCAGACAGTCTTCCTCTCTATTTTAGTTGTAAACGTGCGATCCTGAATGACTAGGGCTTTCTTTTCGTTTGCTTTATTTCACTTCAGAAAGTTATTCGCAGAATTATAATACTTGTATTTCCTGGAATAAATGAACGGTCGTAAATCTTCAAATGCCAATGCAGGAAATAGGTTCGCCAACATTTTTAGAGCAAGGAGCGCAGCAGGAGAACGGTAAACTAATCTGGGAAATTGAATCACTTGACAGAAGTATCTCTAGGGGACATAAAGAATTTGCTGAGGTTGTGCGAGCGCTCAAGAGGACTTGACAGCTACAATAGTGCCTAGTCTGTGCTAAATGAGGTTAACGTTCGGATGAGGATTTCTCCTGCCAGTGTGTGTGTGTGTGTGTGTGTGTGTGTGTGTGTGTTTTTCCGGCGAGGCTGTGTGTTTTTCAAGTGAATGTGTGTATAAGTATGTCCAATGAATGTATGTATGTATTCAAGGACCGTACTAGTGTGTTATTATAGAGGGGACTTAATATACATTGAGTATATTGAATAGATAATTGTGGCCCTTTTCAAGCATGGCCGACTATTGAATGACACGACCTTGGAGTGCTAACTCGCTGAGTTTTTAAATTCTCTTTTTCCTTTCAGTGTTGTCGCTTCCCTTCTACGTGTTACAAGAGCTTCTTTTCACCCATTATCAGGTGACTATTTGTGGTACATCTCCAATTGAATCGGCGTGCAGCTTCGTCTTACCAGGATGTCAGACCTATGTCAAGTGCCTTCATGTCTCGCTAAACACAAAACTTTGAATGAGACGCTACAGTTCACCAAATTCAAGATAGGTACCACCAGCCTAAGTTACTGCGGCCTGGCAAACACGACAACAGCACATGTACTTCAGGGCTGCACCCCACCCCTCCCCCCCCCCAACACTCAGATCTGAGGGCGAGCATGTGACCCACGCTGACTCCCCCTGAGGAGAAACTTTGCGGAGGTATAAAAAAAAACATGAACAAGACATCCTTTTTTGAGAAGGAAAAATTCAGTCTAAATAAGCAATGAGCGCAGAAGGAGATTTAACTTAACTTACCGTCTTTATACTGGTTTAGAAGACTCTGCAGAGCCTGTATACAACCAGTTTCCTTTACATTATCTTGCTCTAAAAGCTATGCGTATCCAATTTATTCTTAAATACATTAATTGTCCCTGCCTCCACTAGCTCGTGTGGCAATGTATTCCAAGCATTCACCACTCTCTGACTAAAAAAAATATTTCCTAATTTCTAATCTTGACATCTCTTTAGATAATTTGTAGCTATGTCCTCTTGTTATTGTGGGTTTTATTTTGAAATACTTGTTATAGTCTAATTTATCCATTTCTCTGATCATCTTATAAACCTTTATTAAGTGACCTCGAATTCTTCTCTTTTCTAGACACCGGATACCGGTTTTTCTGAGTCTTTCCTCATAACTCTAATTCTGGAATCCCACTATCAGCTTTGTCGCTCTTGTTTTTATATTCTTTCAGCATATTTATATCCCCTCTATGATAAGGACTCCACAGCTATACACTACTCAAATCTAGGTCTAACAAATGCTTCATACAGTCAGACTATCAGTTCCTTGCTCCTATGTTTAATATTTCTTTTTATCATAAGCCGAGACACTCCTGCGAGAGACAAGTGCTCTGTTGGACAAGACCGCTCTGATGTATTCGACTCACCTTCTCTTTGTGATGAACACCTAGATACTCGCAAAGGGGAGTTAGCTGCAGAGTCTGGAACTTTTTAAACAGACCTTGTAGATTTTACGCGATACAGTAACTGGATTTTTTATGAAAAACGTATTTTTTAACGATATTACGAAGCAGTAATTGTTTGTGATTTATTTTTAGACATAGTCCCCCTGCCTGGTAATACATCTGGTTCACTTATCCACTAGCTTGTTGACGCACTCTATAAGGTTTTTCTGTGTGACTTTTAACCAATTTGGCAGCGCCTCCACTACCTCGTTGTCAGCTGCTTCGGAACTCATCTGCTACACACGTTCCTGTAACCGATGTCATCATTGACAAATTTGTGCGCGGCGTCGTGACTAACGTTGCAATCTACGGTTATTTCTTCAATAGTAACTCGCCTGTTGCCACGGACTAGCTAGTCGATGTGATGTTTCATTGTTTTAGTTGCTTTGCTTTGCTGATCTCCCACTCCTAGGTTCAATGAGGTGTTTTCTTCATTTTTGAAATCTTTCTAATCATGCATACACTATCCCATGACTGAAACTCCTTTCCCCATACGAGCCTTTATTCTTCTGTAAATTTAAGTAGGTTACACATTCCGAGTGGTCCGTCGGGATCTTTGTGAATCACAAGGACAAGAACAGCACCACTGCCCCACAGAGAGACTGTTGAAAGAGGCGACTAACTGTTTGTGACATGTCATAACACCGGCCACTGATAGGTGTTTTGTTAAGAGCAGCATAGCTGGTGCCTAACTTTGCTCTAGCGTTTTAGTCTATTAAGATGGAGTCGTACATCGCTTAACTACCCTCCATATCCCGTGTTCCAACCCAGCGGAGCAATAAGCTGCTCGAACCAAACCTGCTGGAAATCCCCTTCCCGGCTACATCCAGCTTAAACCAGAGCTGAGACATGCACATGGACATCGTCTCCTGTGGACGTACAGGTCGACAACATCCTCTGACACCAAAAACAAATAACAGTTCACTGCTCTTCCACGGTGCAAGTCTGTCCCTCGTACTTAGTTTTTAAATACTACCGCAGCCTCGCCTTAATAAAAAAAATGAAAATTCACAATGTTGCACAACGTGAATGATAATCATATATTGAAGAAGATAGAGACCTATCACGCTTTGATATAATAACAGATTTGTTCGACAGCCCGCACGTTAAGGGCTAAATGAAACATGATTGAATGTCCAAATATTCAGCACGACTAGCCCAGACTTCCTTTGTTCCACATCAGACACACCAGTTTGGCTATCCTGTCCGACCAAATACGACATGACGGCGAACCTTTCTTGCTGTGACGACTGTGCATGCAACTCTTAGAAATAATTTGCTCACATTGTGCATGAGATCACAACACAACAGCGTGACATGTGTCAGAAAGATTGGATATGTTTGGAAACAAAAGACAATTTAAAAAAGCAAATAGTTCACAATTTGTATCTATACTTGACAACAATATCATCCATGCAGATAACAATCACATGAGATCATCATTATTTGTGATTTCTGGCTTTGTGTGTAGAGTAGAAATATCATGATGGAGATACGTGATGAAGTGTTATTCAGGAAATTATTGTTTGTTATTGTATGTGTGTGTATGTGTGTTTCGTGTGTCAGTGTGTATGTTTGTGTGTATGTGTGTGTGTGTGTATGTGTGAATATGTCATGTGACGTCATATTCGAGGTTGGGAAAACAATTGCTCAGAATCGATCTAGTTGGATAGAGTCAGTTGGAGGGAAATAATGGCTGCTAACGCTCGTAGAGGTCTTCAAGCTGTGACCCTGTTAACATGTACTAGTGTACCAAGCGGCGACCCGTTAACATGTACTAGTGTACCAAGCGGTGACCATGTTGACAGGATGTACTAGTGTACCAAGCGGCGACCATGTTGACAGGATGTACTACTGTACCAAGCGGCGACCCTGTTGACAGGATGTACTACTGTACCAAGAGACGACATTGTTAACATGATGTACTAGTGTACCAAGCGGCGACCCTGTTAACATGATGTACTAGTGTACCAAGCAGCGACCCTGTTAACATGATGTACCAGTGTACCAAGGGGGGGGGGGGGGGCGGCCCTGTTAACAGGATGTACTAATGTACCAAGGGGGTACCCTGTTAACATGATGTACTAGTGTACCAAGCAGCGACCCTGCTAACATGATGTACTAGTGTACCAAGGGGGGACCTTGTTAACATGATGTACCTGTGTACCAAGCAGCGACCCTGTTAACATGATGTACTAGTGTACCAAGCAGCGACCCTGTTAACATGATGTACTAGTGTACCAACCGGCGACCCTGTTAACATAATGTATTAGTGTACCAAGCAGCGACCTTGTTAACATGATGTACTAGTGTACCAAGCGGCGACCCTGTTAACATGATGTACCAGTGTACCAAGGGGGGACCCTGTTAACATGAGGTACTAGTGTAGTCTGGCTAAGAGAAGAGGGATCACAATGGGAAGGCACACCCGTTTATTATCCACCCCCCCCCTCCTCCGCCACTCTCTCACCCTGCATCTCCTCTTCCTCCTCCCCCCCCCCCCCAATACACCCAAAAAAAAAAAGAAAAAATCTTAGCTGAAATCAAATGCTTCGGACTGAAAGTGCAGATATCGCAGGTTGACTGTAAACTACTAAGACACAACCTTCTTTTTAGGACGAACACCGGGATCAAGATGCTGAGCAGCAAATGAGCTGCAGCGGTCAGCGACCCATAGCTGACAAGACCCTTCTACCCCTCCACGCGGTGATCCTAGATAACGGGCTGCAGCAGGGCAGACTGGCTAAGGAGAAGGGATAGAAGAGGGAATGCTAACTCAGTACTAAAAAAATGCTTGCTGAATTCGGATGTGTTGGACCGAAAGGTGCAAATATCGCAGTCAAGCTGTAAACTACGACACAACGCATTCCGTTCTCTGGACTACATTCTGCTACTTAAGCCCTTTCAGGGTTTCGTAGTGGGAGATTGAGAACGAACGCAGAAGAAGAAGAAGAAGAAGAAGAAGAGGAAGGACAAACACCGAAACAAACGAGGAATATAAGTTGCAGTTTGTATTAAATTGCTCTTGTGGACTTTCAGGTTGTTCCTCTACTTGTCAAGCTGCCCTCTAGTGGACAGTCCAGCTTTTGAATATGTGATAATTCATTAGCTTCATTCATTATAAGGATGTGCGTGTAGTAGTCGCTTACCCAGAAGGAAAAATGTACACCGCTATAGCCAATCCGTTATTGGTACGAACCATGGTAATTCAACTGAATCATTACAACAAAGCATACTGAGAGATTTGTTAGGGCAGCAGATAACGGGAATTTCCGTCGACCGCTTGTGATAATGATCGTATCTTAATAGACTCTCCTCGACGCACGAGTGGTCCTCCGGCTGTACATAATAGATCCTTTATTTTCATCCTGATGTTTTGTAACATGGGATTAGAGAGGGATGTGCATGGTGCCAGCAACCTCAGCATGTAAAAACAATTGCTGCTGAAACCCTGCTTCAAAACAATAGGTTCAGGATTCCACAAAAGCTAGTTAATAGTCAAGGTTTGTCGGCGATGAAGTTGTTGGAGACTTCACTATACTAAGTCAAGGTTTGTCCCATAAAAGTGACACTATGGTCGGGGAATGCAGTTGTTAAAGACGTCAGTATGTAAACCAAAAGTAGCGTTGAACCCTCAACTCGGCTGCATTGATAGGTACATTTTTCTTGTTC
This sequence comes from Ariolimax columbianus, assembly GCA_036924085.1. Classification (NCBI taxonomy): domain Eukaryota; kingdom Metazoa; phylum Mollusca; class Gastropoda; order Stylommatophora; family Arionidae; genus Ariolimax; species Ariolimax columbianus. The sequence continues at coordinate 43,701,309 of JAVGWX010000013.1, forward strand.
GTTGATCGTTCTCAAACTCTCACTAGCAAGTCCTGAACGTTCTCAAACTCCCACTACCAAGTCCTAGACGTTCTCAAACTCTCACTACCAAGTCCTGAACGTTCTCAAACTCTCACTACCAAGTCCTAAACGTTCTCAAACTCTCACTAAAAAGTCCTGAACGTTCTCAAACTCTCACTACCAAGTCCTGCACGTTCTCAAACTCTCAATACCAAGTCCTGCACGTTCTCAAACTCTCACTACCAAGTCCTGCACGTTCTCAAACTCTCACTACCAAGTCCTGAACGTTCTCAAACTCTCACTATCAAGTCCTGAACGTTCTCAAACTCTCACTACCAAGTCCTGAACGTTCTCAAACTCTCACTACCAAGTCCTGAACGTTCTCAAACTCTCACTATCAAGTCCTGAACGTTCTCAAACTCTCACTATCAAGTCCTGAACGTTCTCAAACTCTCACTACCAAATCCTGTACGTTCTCAAACTCTCACTACCAAGTCATGCACGTTCTCAAACTCTCACTACCAAGTCCTCAACGTTCTCAAACTCCCACTACCAAGTCCTCAACGTTCTCAAACTCTCACTACCAAGTCCTGCACGTTCTCAAACTCTCACTACCAAGTCCTGCACGTTCTAAAACTCTCACTACCAAGTCAAGCACGTTCTCAAACTCTCAATACCAAGTCCTGTACGTTCTCAAACTCTCACTACCAAGTCGTAAACGTTCTCAAACTCTCACTACCAAGTCCTGCACGTTCTCAAACTCTCACTACCAAGTCCTGCACGTTCTCAAACTCTCACTACCAAGTCCTGCACGTTCTCAAACTCTCAGTACCAAGTCCTGCACGTTCTCAAACTCTCACTACCAAGTCCTGAACGTTCTCAAACTGTCACTACCAAGTCCTGAACGTTCTGAAAATTTCACTACCAAGTCCTGAACGTTCTCAAACCCTCACTACCAAGTCCTGAACGTTCTCAAACTCTCACTACCAAGTCCTGCACGTTCTGAAACTCTCACTACCAAGTCCTGCACGTTCTCAAACTCTCAGTACCAAGTCCTGCACGTTCTCAAACTCTCACTACCAAGTCAAGCACGTTCTCAAACTCTCAATACCAAGTCATGAACTTTCTAAAAACTCTCACTACCAAGTCCTGCACGTTCTCAACCTCTCACTACCAAGTCCTGAACGTTCTCAAACTCTCACTACCAAGTCCTGAACGTTCTCAAACTCTCACTACCAAGTCCTGCACGTTCTCAAACTCTCACTACCAAGGCATGCACGTTCTCAAACTCTCACTACCAAGTCCTGAACGTTCTCAAACTCTCACTACCAAGTCCTGAACGTTCTCAAACTCTCACTACCAAGTCCTAAACGTTCTCAAACTCTCACTACCAAGTCCTGAACGTTCTCAAACTCTCACTACCAAGTCCTGAACGTTCTGAAACTCTCACTACCAAGTCCTGACCGTTCTCAAACTCTCACTACCAAGTCCTGAACGTTCTCAAACTCTCACTACCAAGTCCTGAACGTTCTCAAACTCTCACTACCAAGTCCTGAACGTTCTCAAACTCTCACTACAAAGTCCTGAACGTTCTCAAACTCTCACTACCAAGTCCTGAACGTTCTCAAACTCTCACTACCAAGTCCTGAACGTTCTCAAACTCTCACTACCAAGTCCTGCACGTTCTCAAACTCTCACTACCAAATCCTGCACGTTCTCAAACTCTCACTACCAAGTCCTGCACGTTCTGAAACTCTCAGTACCAAGTCCTGCACGTTCTCAAACTCTCACTACCAAGTCCTGCACGTTCTCAAACTCTCACTACCAAGTCCTGAACGTTCTCAAACTCTCACTACCAAGTCCTGCACGTTCTGAAACTCTCAGTACCAAGTCCTGCACGTTCTCAAACTCTCACTACCAAGTCCTGAACGTTCTCAAACTCTCACTACCAAGTTCTGCACGTTCTCAAACTCTCACTACCAAGTCCTGCACGTTCTCAAACTCTCACTACCAAGTCCGTTAATGGTCTTTGCAAGTAGCCGCAGGTTGTATAGAGAACACAATCTATTGTGTTTACAGCTTGACTGTGATGTTTGTACATTTCGGTCCTTCTTCTTCTTTTTCTTTTTCTTCGTTCATTGTCAATCTCCCACTATCAAACCCTGAAAGGGCTTAAGTAGCAGAATGTAGTCCAGAGAACGGAATGCGTTGTGTCGTAGTTTACAGCTTGGCGTCGATATTTGCACCTTTCGGTCCAACACATCCGACTTCAGCAAGCAATTTTTGAGTATCGGGTTAGCATTCCCTCTTCGATTCCTTCTCCTTAGCTAGTCCGCCCTGCTGCAGTCTGTTATACAGGATCACCACGTGGAGGTGTAGACGGGTCTTGGCAGCTATGGTTAGCTATCACTGACGCTAGCAGTCAGCTATGGGTCGCTAACCACTGCAGCTCATGTGCTGCTCAGACCCACCAGACTTCGGCAGGACAGGTAAATGATAGTGATGAGGATACAATTGATGAAACAATAGAACAATATCTGCACTTAATCATGGTACGTGTTAGATAACATACGCAGATGAAATAACGTTTAAACAACATACTACTATAGTTCTTGTCTCTCATGACAGAGGGAACAGGTTTGATTTATCTCATTCATTCACCCGCGCTCTAGTCGACGTAACTGTAAATGGGGACCTGACAGTTTGTCAGAGAATGAAAAGATGAAACAAGAAAGATAGCTAATTATCAAATTCATAGACAATGGAAGCATAATGCAATAATATGTGTAACACTTCATCCACAACTACAAGTGTTGCTAGGACTAGGATCATGATGCTGAGCAGTACATGAGCTGTAGCAGTCAGAGACCCAAAGATGACTGCTAGCGCCAGGTCCAGCGACAAGAACTGCCAAGTCCTTTTTCCAATTCCATATTGTGATCCTGGATAACAGGGCAGACTGGCTAAGGAGAATGACGGAAGATTAAGGATATCCCAGTACCCCAAAAAATGCCATACTGAAGTCGGATGTGTCGGACCGAAAAGTGCAAATATCGCAGTCAAATGGTAAACTACGACACATCGCATTTCGTTCTCCGGACTACATCCTGCTACTCGCAAAGCCCTTTTTCAGGGCTTGGTAACGGGAGATCAGGAACGTTCAGGGCTTGGTAGTGGGAGATTGGGAACGTTCAGGGCTTATTACGGCGGGAGTTTAAGAACGTTCAGGGCTTGGTAGCGGGAGATTGGGAACGTTCAGGGCTTGGTAGCGGGAGTTTGACAAGGTTCAAGGCTTGGTAGCGGGAGTTTGAGTACGTTCATGGCTTGACAACGGGAGATTGAGTACGTTCAGGGCTTGTTAGCGGGAGTTTGAGAACGTTTAGGGCTTAGTAGCGGCAGTTTGAGTACGTCTAGGGCTTGGTAGCGGGAGTTTGATAAGGTTCAAGGCTTGGTAGCGGGAATTTGAGTACCTTCAGGGCTTGGTATCCGGAGATTGGGAACGTTCAGGGCTTGGTAGCGGGAGATTGGGAACGTTCAGGGCTTGGTAGCGGGAGATTAAGAACGTTCAGGGCTTAGTAGCGGCAGTTTGAGTACGTCTAGGGCTTAGAAGCGGGAGTTTGAGAAGGTTCAGGGCTTGGTAGCGGGAGATTGGGAACGTTCAGGGCTTGGTAGTGGGAGATTGAGAACGAACGAAGAAGAAATAGCTACAGAATTACATTCACCTTATTATTACAAAGACGAAGTTCTAATTAGCGCTTGTATAAGAAATAGCACAACAGTAGCTTTCAGCACCGGGTGTGGAATAGCTTGTAACACACTTCATTGTATTAAATTAGTAATGGAGGGCCAAGATGCAACAGTGCATGGGCTGACAGGAGGCAGCTAATCAAAGCTAACTGTTTGCATCAAGGTCAGCTAATCAAAGCTAACTGTTTGCATCAAGATCAGCTAATCAAAGCTAACTGCTTGCATCAAGGTCAGCTAATCAAAGCTAACTGTTTGCATGAAGGTCAGCTAATCAAAGCTAACTGTTTGCATCAAGGTCAGCTAATAAAAGCTAACTGTTTGCATCAAGGTCAGCTAATAAAAGCTAACTGTTTGCATCAAGGTCAGCTAATCAAAGCTAACTGTTTGCATCAAGGTCAACTAATCATAGCTAACTGTTTGCATCAAGGTCAGCTAATCATAGCTAACCAAGACCCATTTGGTCTCCACGTGTCGGTCCAGGAAACAGGCAGTGTTAATCACTAGTATAGTCTTGCTAAGGGATAGCGATAAAAGCGGAAAGGCAAACCTGCTACTAAAAATAGCATTTGGAATCAGATGAAAAGTGGAGATATCGAGGGAGCTGCCATTGGAATATGAGACCATCGAAAATGCCAATGTGTATGTATAAATATGACAGGAAATAAGCAGCAACCACAACATTGATAAAGAAATCTCCCACAGGAGAGCGCAGGCTGGATCTGCTTCAAGCGCACTAAACCGATACTTCAGCAGATGACGACGTCAAGGTCAGGCTCATATTATCAACAGTACGCTTGAACGCAGTGGTATATGGGTGTGAGGTCTGGAGCCTCTACAAATCAGACGCAGCGAGGGTCCGAATTACAGAAAGAGCAATGGAGAGAAGAGTTTTAAATTTATCACTAAGAGACCATATCCGAAATAGTGACTTCGGCGACCAAACTGAGTTCCGGGATGTCGTCGACTGCGTTAATGCGGAAGTACAGAAAAGCCGACCATGTGGCCCGAATGACTGCCGATAGATGGACGAGGAAGGTATCTTTATGGTGCCATACAACTACAACTGCCAGCGCTGCGTCCGCCTACGAGTAGGAGAGATGATCTATACTACGCCTTTGGACCATTATGGTACTCGAAGGACAGACACAGATGTAAGCAGTTTTTGGCTATCTGAAATGAATAACAGCAATTTGAAGTATGAGACAGCCAGCAACATGCCCAATTTTCAAGGGGTGTTCAAGTCAAACTGAAACGTTTTTGTAAATTTTTTCATCAAATAGTCGAAATGTTGAACCTGCAACTGTTGAACCGGGGATTGCCGGGATCAGACTTTAGGCGCGAATCTCTTCAACTCCACAGTGCTCCATGGAATACGCTCTGCTGCTGAAACATGGGCAGTTATAAAACCATTGCAGAACAAGTTAACCATGAGAGATGCATGGTGGACCTTAATCTCTACAACAATGCTCTTCAACCTTTCTATACTTGGCACCCAATATTATAACTTTCATGAGGACAAACTTTCGTTACGCCCCACTACAATCTAAATTGAACACAATTTCGAGATCGTTCGCCGATTCTATTCTGTGTATTTTTGATGCTTTAATACATCATCATCATCATGAGGTATGTTCTTTGTAGAACGGTCTCCCATCACAGCATGTCTGAAAGAGACTCGACCTCTTGCCAAAGCTTCATCCTGCTTCAGAGTCATGCCCAAGCATTCGTTGATATATTGGTGCCATCATCTTCTTGGTCTGCCTCTGCCTCTCTTGTCCGGCACCATACCTTCAATTACCGTTCTCTCAAGACCGTTGTGTCTTTTGATGTGACCTTGAGTATATACATTTTTGGTTCATGATGGAACTTATGAAATCGTTCTCTATGCCCAACTCTTGCCAAATGTCTGCACGCTTCCGTTTTTCGGTCTTTGGTATTCTGACAACTTTTCTATAAAATTCTCACTCGATTTTCTACCTTGCGATTTGAGTTTCACGACCGTATGCTGTCACGGGAAAAACACACGTTCACAAAATATTCATTTTTTGGATGGCTGGGATTCCGCCAAAGTTTTCTCACCTTGTGTAGCATCTGCATTGCCAAAAAATAATAAAGTAATCATAAACGATAATATTACATTTTAAATACAGAATGCAATTATTCTGCTACTATCTATCTATCTTCAGTCCACATATGTCGTTAGACGTCGTGGAGCGGTGCGACCTTCTTTGTTTCATATTTTTTTTTTGGCAGGTAGAAATCCACTGGTGACTTGCCAGGTCAATTTCAGCATCTGTTATCCCCTGGAATATACGATCGCCTTTTTTTGAGACTGGTGGAGGTGGAAGCATAAATTAGAGCAAAGGTAGACCCGCAGCCTGTCAGGCGCCATCTAAGCCGCTCCCCTAACCACATAGCCAAGACCTCTTGTTATGGTCACACAGTCCCCTATTTTTTTACATATTCTCTGTGGGGCGAGAATCCCTAAAATAATTTGAGTAGATGTTTAATTTCAATTTTGCCGGAGAAGCGACCGTTAGTCCTACTCTTTTTGATCTTCAACTGCTAAGGTACATTTTTGTTGTTTTTGTTGTGTTTTGCGTTCGCCTTATTTCTCTATTCCCCAAGGCGGTGTGCGTTGCACTGTGGTTTTTATTTTGCGCCTGTCCGCCCAATGCATCCGATTTCAGCATGCATTTTATGTAAGGATCTGCTGCCTCCTGCATTTTCTAAGGGTTTGCTTCCCCTGTGTAACGGCCGGTGCTGTGATGGGGATCGAAACCAGCACCTTTGGGTTGTGAGCCGTGTCACTTAACCACTAGGCCACGCCGTCCCCTCTAAGGTATATTTAACATGCGCGCCACTGCACAAGGGCCTCTGATCTCACTACTCAGAGATAAGATTATTCTGCTACTGCCCACGTTGAAGCTAAAATCGTCCGCTAGTTGGCGCTAGCATCCAGACACGTTGAAGCTAAAATCGTCCGCTAGTTGGCGCTAGCATCCAGACACGTTGAAGCTAAAATCGTCCGCTAGTTGGCGCTAGCATCCAGATTAAAGAGCATTGCCCTACAACGAGTGCATGTGAAACCTCCACATTTCCAACCTACTTCAGTTATCATTGGCGAGCGATGTAGTTCACCCAAACAATGTAAAACGACGGTGAACATGCCACATACTCAGACGGAATGATATACGTCGGAGCACGTCGACAGCATTCTCGTGCCCTGGAGGTGGAAAAAAAACTGCCGGAAGACTTCCGAAGTCTTGATCAGACTACCCCCTTGCACTGCAACTAACATCCATCACACGTTAAAACGAAAACTTATTATCCACCCTACCTTCATTACCCAGGATAGAGATATCGTTAGAGACTAAGTTGGGACCGGCAGCGGTTTAGCCTCCGCTTAGGAACGAGTCATTAAATAATAAAATAAGATTATTGATACTCACCAAGTGCCATTGTTTTCCAAAATCCGGATCCTGGGGGAGTTTTGGTTTAGCTTTGAGAGCAGCATGTTGTTTGTTGATGGACAGTACCTTCTCTGGATCCTTGTATCCTCTCTTTGCACGAAGGTAGCCGGACTGTTGGAAGGCAGATCGAACCTTGGAACAAAAGGAGACACGCTGATAATTAATTTAAAAGCTTAAACATTTGACAATGACATTCAATATTTGAACTAATGTCACGATCTCTTTCGTACATTCGTCAGCTTGTCTGTTGTTTGATAGACGCACTTATGCGTCTTTCTTTTCTTCTCTCTTTGTTTGTTTGTTTCTTTTTCTTGTTTATTTAATTCTTTCTTCCTTCATTTGTTTCTTAGTATGTTTTCTGTTTCTTTCTTTCCTTAATTTTCTTTCTTTCTTTTTCTTTCTTTATTTCATTCTATAGTTCTTTTTTGTCTTTCTCTCTCTTTTATTTCTTTATTTTTTCTATCTATCTATCTATCTATCTATCTATCTATCTATCTATCTATCTATCTATCTATCTATCTATCTATCTATCTATCTATCTATCTATCTATCTATCTATCTATCTATCTATCTATCTATCTATCTATCTATCTATCTATCTATCACAGAATGAACGATGACTCAACACATCTTCCCCTCCCCCCCCCCCCCCCTTTCAAGATAATGAGCACATACAAGGCAAAGACTTAACCTAAAGTTATTCTAGATCAACAGAAAATTGAGAAAATCACAAGTTCTGAGTACCTCTGCTCAATTATAAGCAACAATGGAGATTACCTGAAGGAAGTCAGACGGAGAATGGCTATGGTAAATTGCAGAGATTGAATCAAACGAGAAACTTATGGCTGAACACTAATAAAATGACGAACATAAAAATCCTGCGAACTTGCATCTTCTCGATGGCAACGTACGAATTTGAAACGGGGACCACAACACAAACAATTGACAAAAGGATTGAATATTTTGAACTAAAATGCTACAGAAGGATGCTAAAAATACCATGGATAGCGAAAAAGAAACATGCAGATACCCTAAATTAACCGGATATCAAGGACAAATGGTTAGTAAACAATTTAGAAAGCTAAAATATTTTGGCCCCATGAAACGTCAAAATGGCCAGAAGAGAAAAATACTTAAGCGTATGTGGTCTGGAAAGCTGGGCAGAGGTAGACCGAGGAGAAGATGGACACAAGACAACACAGAGATCCTGAAGATGACAGAAGCGTGAGTACTGGCTAGAGATCGATAGTCTTACAGATCGGCTGTTGTGAGATCGACGTTCTGCAAAGGACATGCAACATGATGATGATATATAGTATGTAGTAATAGCCTGGATGAGCTCAGTATAACAAACGTTGCAGTTGGCAGACAAATCAATAAACACTTTCCGTCCAAAAGAAGAAATGTGCGTTGGAAGTTGTCCCGTCGAAAACATAACATTGTAAATCTACCTGGACCAAGAAAACACGAACACCAATTCAATAAACCGTGAGATCTCGAAAAGGATAGCAGGCTCAGTTTCAATGGTATCAAACCCATAATGCAATAGATGCGAAACTAGAGCGCCAGAGCTAACACCTTCAACAATTTGGTATATGACTGTGAGTTGTGCAACCTCTGGAAAACAGATGCAGATAGACTCCACGTTGCCGAAATAGCGATGGAGCGAAGAGCATTAAAAATCTCCTTCTGGAACCAAATCCACAACGTAGAAATCAGGCCTCGAACTTCTTTCATAGACATAGATGTCACGCTTCTGCAGAAATACAGATGGGCCGGCCGTGTGGTACGCACATCAGACAACATATCACCAGATAACATATGGCCAGACAACATATAGCCAGACAACATATGGCCAGACAACATATAGACAGACAACATATGGCCAGACAACATATAGCCAGACAACATATGACCAGATAACATATGGCCAGACAACATATAGCCAGACAACATATGTCCAGACAACATATAGCCAGACAACATATGGCAAGACAACATATAGCCAGACAACATATGGCCAGACAACCAATAGCCAGACAACATATGGCCAGACAACATATAGCCAGACAACATATGGCCAGACAACCAATAGCCAGACAAGATATGGCCAGACAACATATAGCCAGACAACATATAGCCAGACAACATATAGCCAGACAACATATGGCCAGACAACATATAGCCAGATAACATATAGCCAGACAACATATGGCCAGACAACATATAGCCAGACAACATATGACCAGATAACATATGGCAAGACAACATATAGCCAGACAACATATGGCCAGACAACATATAGCCAGACAACATACGACCAGATAACATATGGCCAGACAACATATAGCCAGACAACATATGGCCAGACAACATATAGCCAGACAACATATGGCCAGACAACCAATAGCCAGACAACATATGGCCAGACAACATATAGACACGTAGAGTGACGTCCTTGACGTCCTATAACTGTAGGCACCCTCACGGATGACCTTGGATGAGGTGGAGAGATGATCTGAATGAGGACCTGGGTACAACATAGCACACCAAAGCAAAGGAGCGAAATGAGTTACCTCATCATTTATCTCGTTGGCATCAGACACACGTACCGTACTTGATTCAATACTAGGATTCATTTATTATATATATCTTGGGAGTTGCGTAGAGCAGTGGTTAGCGAGCTGGCTTCGCGTCTGAGTGGTTCTGTGTTCGTTCCCCAGTTGAGGTGGAAATGTTTTTTCAGACTGCAATGGGTCTCGGGTCGACCCAGCCTTAAATGGGTACCGGCTCAGTCCGAGAAGTAAAAGCGGCGAGGGAGAGCAATTGCTACCGCCCTCATATAGCCGAGCCTTTGAAATGTGAGATCGCTAACACCTCACACCCCTACGGCAGTAATGTGAGATCGCTAACACCTCACACCCCTTCCGCAGTAATGTGAGATCGCTAACACCTCACACCCCTACGGCAGTAATGTGAGATCGCTAACACCTCACACCCCTACCGCAGTAATGTGAGATCGCTAACACCTCACACCCCTACCGCAGTAATGTGAGATCGCTAACACCTCACACCCCTACGGCAGTAATGCTATGAGATATTTTACTTTACTTTTCCTTGTGCGTTCAGTTTTATTGCATGGAGTGAAACCTGGAACATGACCAAAAAAATGGAAAAGAGGATTGAAGCGTTTGAAATGTTAATCTTTAGAATACTTGGACAAGTTTCTTGAAAAAGAAAGGAAAACAAATAATGAGGTCTTGGAAGAAACTCAATGTGAAAAATTTGCTTCGGAAAGAAATTAAAAGCAAAAAAAACATTAAATTATTGTGGTCATATCAGGAGACATGCCGGCCTGCTGAATGTTATATAGGAAGGAAGAGTGGATGGAATCTAAAGGGCGACAAAGGTACAGATGTACAGACAACAGCAAGATGGTGTACTGAGTGTACATACCTGAAACAGAACAAAGACAGAAGGAGATCTATCACTGTCAACCCTACTGCGGAGACAACACTTGATGGTGAAGTATCTCGAAACGGTTCTATTATAAATAAGCAATCAATCAATGTTCTTTATATGCCAAACACAGCACAACATGTAGAAACATATGCTCTCCAGTGTGAAATGTGTGACTCCACCCATTTGAGTTTATACATGGAACCCTCTCTGACGATTGTTCTGCTGAGAGTTTCTCTCGGTCTTCCTCGTATCATGCTGCCATTTGGTGACCCCATAAATGCTTGCAGTAGGAGGCTGTTGCTGTCCATTCTAAAAACATGTCCGATATATGACCACTGGTTTTTGTTCATTATGAGTGATGAAACATTATGTTGATTGGTGACTTTTCTAATTCTTACGTTGGTTATGAATTCTTTCCAGTTTAACATCTTTCTTAGACACATTCACAAATGCTTTCTACCTCTTTTCCAATGCCTTTGTTATTTTCCAGCATTCACATCCATAAGTAGGTATAGATAATACGTTGGAGTTGAACAACCTGAGTTTTGTGTTCTTCTTCCAGTCGCTCGTTAGTTGGTTCAAGGCACCTGCGACTATAGCAATGCGAGTGAAGTTTTCCTTAGATGTATCTCCATCTTGATTAATTTTGCTTCCCAGATAGGTGAAACTGTCAACTGTTTGCTAAACTTCTCCATGCAACTGGATAATAGCAGGCTTGTTGGTGAAATTCATGACCTTCGTCTTGGTAGCATTGATTTGAAGTCGTATCTGATCTGATAGGCGGCATAGTTGATCCAACTTAATTTGCTCCTTATCAAATATAAACATATTTAAACATAGCTCATAAATCATCTTTGTTTTACAATCACCGATGACTGATAGAAGCCCTGGGCTAGGAAGGTAATTGAAATACAAAGGAGGGCAAATGGCAAGAAATGGTTGAGAACTTCTGTTGTACGCATTATACTACGACTTCTTTGGCTGTTCTCATTGCAAAATTCTTTATCTACAACAATCTTACTCATATGCTTCTACAGTTGTTTCAGACAAACACATGTTAAGCTATACTTTACCACACATACAAATGTACAACCTACCTGTGAGTGAACGCGCAGTTGCCTCGTGTGAGGAAGGCTTCTTTTCGACCTTGCATGTGGAACACCTGGATGAATGAAGTGAAACTCGCTCTTTGAACCCAACATCTGAAATAAATAAGATGCACGCTATAGTCAAATTCCATTGTCAACATCTGGCATAAGAGTTTTGGGCTTGGATTGCAGTAAAAATGTACTCAGGTCGAATCACGTATCGCTCAGTTTGATTGTCGGACATGTCGTTGTACTCAGGTCGAATCACGTATCGCTCAGTTTGATTGTCGGACATGTCGTTGTACTCAGGTCGAATCACGTATCGCTCAGTTTGATTGTCGGACATGTCGTTGTACTCAGGTCGAATCACGTATCGCTCAGTTTGATTGTCGGACATGTCGTTGTACTCAGGTCGAATCACGTATCGCTCAGTTTGATTGTCGGACATGTCGTTGTACTCAGGTCGAATCACGTATCGCTCAGTTTGATTGTCGGACATGTCGTTGTACTCAGGTCGAATCACGTATCGCTCAGTTTGATTGTCGGACATGTCGTTGTACTCAGGTCGAATCACGTATCGCTCAGTTTGATTGTCGGACATGTCGTTGTACTCAGGTCGAATCACGTATCGCTCAGTTTGATTGTCGGACATGTCGTTGTACTCAGGTCGAATCACGTATCGCTCAGTTTGATTGTCGGACATGTCGTTGTACTCAGGTCGAATCACGTATCGCTCAGTTTGATTGTCGGACATGTCGTTGTACTCAGGTCGAATCACGTATCGCTCAGTTTGATTGTCGGACATGTCGTTGTACTCAGGTCGAATCACGTATCGCTCAGTTTGATTGTCGGACATGTCGTTGGTTCTTTTCATGGTCTAATCGCTTCTTTCAGTTGACCCAGTTGTAAATTGGTATCAGACAAGGTCGGGAGAATATTTCTTATCTATCTAGATAACTACAGAGTTTGTGCGCTGTCACCAGTACTTTCAGCAATGACATAAACTGAACACACGTGTCCTACACGGAGGCGACGCATCAACGCTTGGTTGCGACAAATCCTCGGACCTTGTAGACCTCGGCCATCAATAGTGATCACAGATGATCGATGGGACCAGCCTAAGTCGCCTAGGTCGAATATTACTATATTACATAGGGTGGAGGGCGGGGTGGGGGGTGGGGGGGGGGGGGGTGGGGGGTGCCTGGTGCAATGAAGTCGGTTCAATGAACCATTTCCCATTTCCATTTTCATCATGACAATTAATCGGCGAGTTTTCCATTATTGCTAACTGGAAGATGCTGCAGTTAAAGGGATTACTAATTCTTTCTTCTTCCATCTAAGAGCCTTGATTAAGGCCGAAGAAGATTGAGCACATGAGCTGACAGCAGTCGGAGACTCACTGTTGGTTCGTTAAGTCAGGATCAATGATCAATGGCTGAAAAAGACACTGTTCCGCCTCTAAGTGTCGGCCTTGGAAACAGACTGCAACCATGCAGCCCGGCTAACAGATTAGAGTCGACGAGTGAATGCAAGACCGGTACCAAATATGACGTTCTGAAATCGGTTGTATCGGACTGAAAGTTGCAGATAACTACGGTGGAACGTCACACGCGTACTTTTCAGGACAAACCCAAAGGCCTGAGAAAAGATCACTGGTAAAATGATACGTCACAATCACGATTAATTGGACAGCAAAACGTTGGATCCACTTCATGCTGTCTGTCTTCTCCGTTCGTGCAGTATCCCGGCTCTGGTTATTGATTATATTTTCAATCTCCGTGGTTCTTCCATTTATGTGGTACATTGAATAAAGAGAATAAGTCGCTACTTGTCACTGACAAGCATGTGGTAAAAGCTATTAAAGAGGGTTTGATTGGGGCTAGCAATCTCATCTTGTAAACTATGAAGATAAAGGTCAGTCCCATAGCAACAATTGCCTTCAAGATTGAATATAACTCTTCATGCACTAAACCGCAGCCTATGTGAGGTTGGTTTGACCATTTCCTTTCCTTGCTCTTTATACGTTCCCCATACTTCGGGTACTCATTTACCCCTGGGTCGACTGAAGCAAGGCCCGGTTTTTCTTCTGTCTGTCCGTGAACTCGAACCTCTGACACACTGCAATCTTAGTCTACCATGGCAACTCACTGTCATTTAGGCTACACGCATCTTGTAAACAAACATTGCCATTATAAAAACTCTCTTCTGATCTTTGTGTAAGACTTTTCAAGTTTCGGAGGCATAAAAAAGGATTTGTACGACGTAGCATGTCTAAAGGCGCCATTTGGTTTACAGTAAGAACCTATGCTGTAGCCAAACTATGTGCAAGACGTTGCTATATCGATCCTTCAGGCAATGTCATGGCTGGTGCGTACATCAGAAGTCTGTTTGCTGACTGGGTAGACACAGTTTTCCGTACGGCGGGCATGTTAGAGGTGCATCCTTGAAATCCATTTGTATGATATAGTTACCTGCATCGAGATAATCCGACACATACATCTCGAGAGTATTGTTTCTGCTATGAACCGTCGCCGCCTCTCAATCTTCGGTAATGTGGCCGGTATCCCTCAGAATGCACCAACCCACCAGATCCTGCACATAGCTGTCGAAATCAAGGGTAGGAAAAGACCTAGTATCACACGAAGACGCCAACGGGATCATCCGCGCAACATATGGATGCTACACTTCACCAACAACTCATCAGACCTCCACTTCATTGACCTCGGCTATCAATTGTGGTCACAGTCACTCCATACGATGAGTCTTGGTCGACTAAATGGATTTTTACTTTATCTTATTATTATTATTATTGTGTCAGTCACTGCACACATTTGGACGCATGCTTTCTGTAAATGGGCAAGTACAGTTGAAAACTAGGCTTCACATTAAATAATGTTTGCCTAGGCATCTAGGGCCCGTTGCGTCGATCAACCGCTACCATGTCCAACTGCCGAGGCTTGTAGCCCAAACTCGTTCACTGGCAAAGGGGAGACTGCTATCTGTCGGAGCAATGTAAAACGAGGGCCTTCCTTCCCACATTAAAGCAATGAGATATAGAAGAAAAAAAACAACACATGTCCTTTGCAGAACGACGCTTCTTTCAACCGCCAACTTCTTTATCTGTTAAAAGTTTCTGGGCAGATGTCCAGTACGGAAGGCTGCCATTACTTTCTGTACGCCGAGAAGCGATCGCAACGAAGAAAGAAAAAAACATTCGTGTGCCAAACTGCGCATGACGGGATTCGAACCTGGTGCTGTGGGATTGGGACATGGACGTTTCAACAAAAGGCTACGCTGCCTCCCGCGACAAAATGGATGTTTCCAAATGCTTTTAAGCAGGTTTAATTTAAAAGAGATCAGATATAATGGTTGGCAATACTTGTATTTGAGAGAAAAAGAAGTTGATTTATGGTGATTGTTCTTCGCCAAGATGGCTTTAGATGACCTTTCTTTCGTCGTCTCTCTGGAAACCATATCATAACAGGCCTCGTGATGGCATCCAATTCTATTCTTAGGATCCAATTCCAGCTTGGATTAGATATGTTGGTGTGCATGTCTGATTGGTTGCCAGTTCTTGGTTTTTTCCATTAAATTTCTTTGATTGGTTATGTTGCAAGATTGCCTTTTGGGTATTTTTTTCCTGTTACTATCCAACGCTACGCATCATAAATTGTTCTTGGCCTTGAATATCAATGAGTCAGGTCATATCATCCTGTAACTATGGGGTCGTTAGGGAACCAGTGAAGACATTTCCACAACCCCATGACACCCATATCCGTCAGCGACCGCTGCCTATGACCTCCTCTGATCGGAGGTTGGTCCATACTTTTATGTTGTCAGCCCATCTTTTTTTGGGACGACCTTTTTGTCGACGTCTTGTGCCCTAGCGTGCAGGACCGTATTTGCAAAACTGTTTGACTCGATATATGCCCGTACTAAGCGGGTTTTCGTCTTGTGACCGTTTCCAAAAGGTCTTCAAAAGAGTCTATTGCTGTTTTAATTCTTACTCGCATTTCCTCATTTGTAACTTGGTCTATCTATCAAAGAGTAATACTTTGTCATCTTGTTGTGATATGTAGACTCGACAACACTGCACTCCTGGCAGACACACATTTGCTCAATCTTTTTCAGTAAATGGAGAAGGGTATTACAACTAATAGTTCAACTATCACGTTGACAGAATGCACTCTTGCTTGAATAATTCTACTTTGTTTATGACCATAACGCGTCACCAAACCTATTGCTTAGCGCATACCAAAGACGACCTGCCAAAGACGGAATATGTCAGCTACGGGAAAAATCAGGGCACACACGCATCAACAGGATATGGTCATGGGACAGTCTACCCTCTATCGTCATGGTGTCGCTCCTACAAGCTACAACCGGAGAGGAGCGGTGCCGGGTTCCCAGCCTCCAGGGGACAAAAGCTAAGGTGCAGCCGCTCCGACTTGGTGAAGACTACGGACTCCATCATGGCGACTTGTCTGTAGATATAGCATGACCAAAAGATCGTGACCGCAAAGAAGAAGATTGGCAACACAAGACGACATTTGTTGATATTTTTTGTATCATTGAAGTTGTAATTGGGCGTTATAATGTTTAAGGCAATCAAAGCGTCCGCTGACTCTGAAATACGGTCTGAAATTAGTTCTCTAAATGCGAAATAAATTCGAATAAATTGAAATGCAAAATCGTGTTGTGACAAGAAATAAGACATGGTGACTACTTTAACACACTTGTCTAAAAATAGCAATCTTTGCAGTAGGAGCATACTGATTCGCCAAAAATATTTTTAAAATGCAGACAGACAAACACAATCACCAAAATCGCGTGCACCATGTTGTTGGACCGACAAGGTGTTTTCCTTTTAAAATTCATGCCCTCAAGGTCAAACAATCAACTCTCGTGCTTCCTATAAAAAGTTGAAGAAGCTGCGACGGGCAAGTTAGAACAAGAAGCACGGGATGCTGAATGCTGACATTCTGTTATTTCACGGCAACGCACGGCCACACTCTGCGGGCCACACTCAGCGGGCAGCACTCTGCGTGCCTCACCCTGCGGGCCACAATAAGCGGGCCTCAGAATGCGGGCCACACTTTGAGGGTCGCATTCTACGGCTACATTCTGCTGTCCACATTCTGCGGTCAACACTCTGGGGTCCACACTCTGCGTGCCACACTCTACGGTCCACACTCTGCGGGCCAATCTCTGCGGGCCACACTGATGTCCACACTAAAACCCAAATAGCCTTATTCAATTTGATGGAAACAAACTGCCTACTCCCCCCCCCCCTTCTTACAGCCCTGATTTGGCGACAAATACCTTTCACTAAATCATGCATTTGAAAAGATACTTCGCCATCCATCGTTTTGATAATCAGGATGATGTGAAAGATTGTGTGCAGAGTTGGCTAACATTGGGGGTGGCACCTTTCTGAGAGGAGAGGATGAAGAAACGAAAGTCCTGTTGCAATTAGGGCCCCAATAATTTTAGAGACTATGTTGAAAAGTGTTGGACAATGTAATAACAGTAATACCACTAACAGAGCTTGTATATATTTAACAAAAAGTTCAGGAAAGTTTTATGTTTGCAGTTTTTATGTGATATGCTTTATGGTTTCTTTTTTTTTGTGTTGGCTGTTTTAATATGTAGCTTTATCTTTACTGTTTTATATGAGATGTTTTTATTTTGGATGTTTTTTAAATGTTTGCTGTGTTTATGTTAGCTACTACATATGGACTGTTTTTAGTGTTTCTTGTCTTTAAGTAGGCTTTTTTTTGCGTGCTGTTTTTATGTTAGCTGCTACATGTGGACTGTTTTTGGTGTTTGTTGTCTTTAAGTAGGCTTTTTTATGCGGGCTGTTTTTATGTACTGTTCTCGTGCGAACCGTTTTCATGTCGGACTGCTGTGTGTCTGCTGTTGCATGTGGACAGTTTTTATGTGTGCTGTTTTTAATTGTTCTGTTTCTATGGTTGCTGTTAAATATGGATTGTTTTCATGCTCGATATTGTCGTGTTTGCTGTTTTCGTGTTCGCTGTCACATGTGTACTATTTTATATGTAAGCTGTTATTATATTTGCTGTTATATGTTGGCTGTTTTTATAATTGCTGTTTTTTGGTGTGTACTGTGTTATGTGGGCTTTCTTATTTGTGCTGTTTTTAATGTGTGCTCTTTTCATGTGTGCTGTTTTTATGTGTCCTATAAATGTACACTGTTTGTATCTTTATCGTTGCATGTGTGCTGTATTTATGTTTGCTATTTGTATGTTTACTGTTTTAGTTTGCCCTTTTTATGTTTACTGTTTTGTGTCTGCTGTTTTTATGTTACTTGTTAAATGGTACTGTTTCTAATAGTGTCGTTTTTATTTGTACTGTTTTTGTATCTGATGATTGTGTGTGTGTGCTGTTTTATCTGTGATGTTTTAATTCTTTTCATGTTGTTATTTGTCATTTTTATGTGCGGTGTTAACCCTCGTTCAGCTTTCAGTTATGTTGTTTTAGTATATCCAGTCTCAAATGAAAGTACAATTAAATTAAGCCAAAAAAGTGAGCACTTGTCTGTTACCGTTCTAATGTTAAACTACTCTTGAACTTGGCTTGTATTTCTACCATTATCAGCTCTTGTTTGTCCTGATCTGGACAAGAAAGAACGTGTGTTTCTAGTGACTGGTCTTCATATCTAGCGTAAGGAGTTAAGGGGACTGTACTAGCACAACCGTGGTGGTGTTATTAAAAAATTCATTTAAAATTTAATTTCAAAGACAGAGAAGCCAAATCCTCACATAAGACACATAAATGATAGAGCTATCTAAAACAATAGATGACTCTGGAGTAGAATACATACATGTAGTGAATCTGACTTTTTAAATCACAAGTTTATTATACACATGTACAACATATGGATAATATTGTCTTATACATTTTTTCAGCATTGGTGTAATTAAATTCATTAACATTTAAACAACATATAAATAAATGGTACATGTTCATCAGGAACTAAGGAAAATAGTATATATTTCAAAGATTTAATTTTACGTCACCTGAAAGTTCATTCAAAGTTCATAATTTTCTACCCCACAATACGTCAACTTTCAGGTGACATAAAATTAAATCTATGAAATCTATACTATTTTCCTTAGTTCCTGATGAACATGAACCATTTATTGTATATGCTGTTAATGTTAATGAATTTAATTACATTTCCCATTAATTACATTTCCCATTACTTAAAAATGTACAAGACAATATTATCCATGTTTTGTACATGTGTACAATGAACTTGTCATTTAAAAAATTAGATTCACTACATGTATGTATTCTACTTCAGAGTCATCTATTATTTTAGATAGCTCTTTCATTTCTTCTGTGTCTTGTGTGAAGGTTTGAGTTCTCTGTCTTTGAAATTAAATTTTATTTCAATTGTTTACTAACACACCACAGTTCTGCTAGTACAGAAGAAAAAGAAAGATAAAAAGAGGAAAAATAAGAAGAAAAAGAACAATAAACAAGAAAAGGTAAAGCAAAAGACGAAGAAGAAGAAGAAGGAGGAGAAGAAGAAAATAAAGAAGACGAAGAAGAAGAAGAAGAAGAAAGAAGAAAAATAAGAAGAGGAATGAGGAAAACAAGGAGGAAAAAAAAGACGAAGAAAACGTAAAAAATAGAGAAGAAAGAGGAAATGAAAAATGATAAGAAGAAGACGAAGCAGAAGTCAAAGAAGAGGAAGAAACAAAAGTAGGCGGAGAATAAAGATAACTCACAGATTTAACTCTCTTTCAAAATGTCAGACATCTGAAATAATTCCTACATGAGAAAATTAGAGGTCTTCAGATTTCCGGGCGGCTCCTTCTAATCTAGCGTTTCCAAATAATTTGAGCGCAAAAGATGATAAACGACCAAAGATCGCTTTACTTTAAAATGTCTAATACATATGAACGAGAATTACAATTTACATGAGACATAACACAACCGTGTAAGAGATAGCCAGGTAGCAATGTCAGGACGTTATGACCTTCGCTAAATGTCATGTGGATTTTGACATGTACACGTACATCCTGTCCTCACAAATGGTTAGTGGTAAAGGCAGTTCAACACCGTAAATATACATTTATGCCTGGGGCGGGGGAAGGGGGGGGGAGCCTGGAGGGGGCGGGGGTTGTTATATGTAATAAATTACTCGAGAAAATTAAATGTTTAACCTCTGCTGTCGTGGGAGTGCGTGGCCAAATATTTTTTTCTGGTGTGGGTGAAATAAACAAACATACAGCCAGCGCACAACGTGGTGACAACAGTGGCAAAGTGGCATTCAGTACTCAGCCTTTAAAACCTCTCGACGAACCAAGCAATTGGAAAATGCAGACTTGTGTAAATATAAAACATTTTAGCGGACGTGAAAATTGAAAACATTTTAGTGGACTGGTGAAAAAATAAAAACATTTTAACCTACCTCTGAAAATATAAAATATTTTAGCAGACTGGATAAAATAGAAAACATTTTAGCGGACTGGTGTAAATATAAAATACTTTAGCGGACTGGTGAAACTAGGAAACATTTTTCGCGAACCGGTAGAAAATAGAAAACACAAATAGTAGATAAACATGGAACCAGCAGTTTAATAGCTCTGTAATTTTACAGATGGATATTTCTTTCCCAGAAATATAAAAAATTAAGACATTAATGGCGTTTTATATTTGAATGCTAGATTGACATGAGATAAACCGTCACCTACTTTGATATAAACAAACACGGAAATGATAGTTTAGCTTTTTTTCCTGAAAAGTACGAATACTTGTCCAGCTGAAGTAATTTGAGTTTAAAAACTAGCCAATTAGAACTTAGATCATCTCAAGGCATATTCCGCAGTTAAGGGGTTGTTGTTGTTGTTGTTGTTGTTGCTGTTGCTGTTGTTCCTGTTGCTGTTTTTGTTGCTGTTGTTGTTGTTGTTGCTGTTGTTGTTACTGCTGTTGTTGCTGTTGTTGTTACTGTTGTTGTTGCTGTTGTTGTTGTTGTTAAAATGAGTAAGTTTACTCTTTTGTCCGCCCTGAAAAGGACGTTCAGTGGCGGGTTGTAGTAGCTTTATTCACATCCCGAGCGTGCTGATGAAGATGGACCTCGATCCTCCAGGCGGCTGTGCTATGCTTGGTTTCATCTTCGGGACGCTCACTACTACGGTGATTACATCGATCCAAATCTCGTCAGCCAGACTGCCTTAAAAACAGTCTATTTCCGTGTAACGCTACATGGAAGAGATTGTGGTCTTGGTAAGTGTATTGTGCCTGACCTCGACGCGCTGCTCTGGTCAGTGCCTGACTGAACTAGAATCTCAGTTCCCCAAGTTAAGAGGTTACGCCTCAGTAACTTTTCGATGACTTGCCAGGAATTTCTGTGGACCTGTGCCGGCGGTTGGTGAGCACAGTGCAGAGTATATCTGACAAAACATTGTGAAGTGAAGTGAAATAAAGTTTATTGAAGCAAAGGGAAGTGAAGTTAAGTAAAGTTCAGTGAAGCAAAGTGAAGTGACGTGAAATAAAGTTCAGTGAAGCAAAGGGAAGTGAAGTTAAGTAAAGTTCAGTGAAGAAAAGTGAAGTGAAGTGAAATAAAGTTCCGTGAAGCAAAGTGAAGTGAAGTGAAATAAAGTTCAGTGAAGTGAAGTGAAATAAAGTTCAGTGAAGCAAAGGGAAGTGAAGTGAAATAAAGTTCAGTGAAGTAAAGTGAAGTGAAGTTAAGAAAAGACAAGGGATGTTGGAAACTCATGTGTGAGTCTCGGTAACACGCGCTGGAGAGTACCTTTCGTCGTCATACAGTCCAGAGGCAACAACATTTCAATTTCACAGAGGACTGAGTGGTCTCGATGTAAAACTTTGCCTCGTGTGCTGGAAGTTGCGGGTTCAAATGACGGCGGAGACCGGTATTTTTTCCTGATGTACTTTCTGGTATTTCCCCGGATCTCTGGGTAGTGGAGATTGAACGCCCGTGTGTAATCTTTCGTTAAAGACCTCTCAGCAGTTAGAAATCGAAAAGGGTAGGCTTACCGTCCGCTGTCCAGGCTAAATTCAAAATGATGTTAAAAATCTACTCAAACTATTACGGGGTCCACGTCGGTCCTACGGAGTTCGTGCATTGTTCTGAGATTCTCTAAACATAAGGAGAATAACAGAGCACTTATGGGTTAAACTGTGTGAAATGAGGTTGATTCTTCGACAAAACTAAACTAGTTTCACAGTAGATGTGAGCCAATTCATTTTCTCGAGGAATTTACCACATAAAACAGCCCCACTGCATTTTTCTGTAACAACAGAAATTTCTTATCCTGATCTACGTTTTTCATGCATTCATCACTATTGGCGCCTTTGTGCTTTTAAAAAGGGCTATATTAAGAAATAGAGAGGAAAAAAAACAGCATACACGCCTGGGCCTGTGGCCAGCGCTGAGTGGCAATTAGCAGGCTCCAAGCTAATAAATAGTAAAAGAAACCTATTATTACAGCCATAAAAGCTCTTATTTTTAGTAAAACTACATTCGGCCTGGCATTAGAAAAAAAACTTCATAAAATGCACTAGAGGCTACGCGATGAAAAGCCGATTATCTCGTGTTACAAATTCACAATACTGAAGGCGGACGCTAGGAGACAAAATATTCTTGATTTAAGATAACTGTAAAATATAGAAACGACTTGTCAGCTTTTAAGAAAAGAAAATATGATAGGTTGAATTCGTTTGCTGGAAGAAAATGCATCTTTCAAGAAACATGCACACGTATGCTCTAATTGTTCTTTATACACAATTGTGAGGGAAGTGGGGTAATTGCAACGGCCGGTGGCCTTTATTCCTTAGCCATATACATTCACTTTACGTCCGTCAGTTTTTTGGTTTGATTAAATGTTTATATTTCTAGATTCTACCGAGGAGGGCATGCCACGTCTCATTACCAGACCATAGTAATTTGGGCGATATCAGAGCGTATTGGCCAGTGTGTATATCTGTTTGTAATATGGGCGTATTGGCCAGTGTGTAAATCTGTTTGTAATATGGACGTATTGGCCAGTGCGTATATCTGTTTGTAATATGGACGTATTGGCCAGTGTGTAAATCTGTTTGTAATATGGACGTATTGGCCAGTGTGTATATCTGTTTGAAATATTCGTTTTTGCCAGTGTGTATATCTGTTTGTAATATGGACGTATTGACCAGTGTGTATATCTGTTTGTAATATGGACGTATTGGCCAGTGTGTATATCTGTTTGTAATATGGACGTATTGGCCAGTTTATAGATGCACGTTTGTATCTGTTTGTAATATGGACGTATTGGCGAGTGTGAATATCTGTTTGAAATATTCGTTTTTGCCAGTGTGTATATCTGTTTGTAATATGGACGTATTGACCAGTGTGTATATCTGTTTGTAATATGGACGTATTGGCCAGTGTGTATATCTCTTTGTAATATGGATGTATTGGCCAGTGTGTATATCTGTTTGTAATATGGACGTATTGGCCAGTTTATAGATGCACGTTTGTATCTGTTTGTAATATGGACGTATTGGCGAGTGTGAATATCTGTTTGTAATATGGACGTATTGGCCAGTTTATAGATGCACGTTTGCATCTGTTTGTAATATGGACGTATTGGCCAGTGTGAATATCTGTTTGTAATATTCGTATTGGCCAGTGTGTATATCTGTTTGTAATATGGACGTATTGACCAGTGTGTATATCTGTTTGTAATATGGACGTATTGACCAGTGTGTATATCTGTTTGTAATATGGACGTATTGGCCAGTGGGTATATCTGTTTGTAATATGGATGTATTGGCCAGTGTGTATATCTGTTTGTAATATGGACGTATTGGCCAGTTTATAGATGCACGTTTGCATCTGTTTGTAATATGGATGTATTGGCCAGTGTGTATATCTGTTTGTAATATGGACGTATTGGCCAGTTTATAGATGCACGTTTGCATCTGTTTGTAATATGGATGTATTGGCCAGTGTGTATATCTGTTTGTAATATGGAAGTATTGGCCAGTTTATAGATGCACGTTTGCATCTGTTTGTAATATGGATGTATTGGCCAGTGTGTATATCTGTTTGTAATATTCGTATTTGCCAGTTTGTATATCTGTTTGTAATATGGACGTATTGGCCAGTTTATAGATGCACGTTTGCATCTGTTTGTAATATGGACGTATTGGCCAGTGTGTATATCTGTTTGTAATATTCGTATTGGCCAGTGTGTATATCTGTTTGTAATATGGACGTATTGACCAGTGTGTATATCTGTTTGTAATATGGACGTAATGACCAGTTTATAGATGCACGTTTGTATCTGTTTGTAATATGGACGTATTGACCAGTGTTTGCATCTGCATTGTTTACATCTGCTTACAAAATGTTCCACTGTGATAGATTTGGAGTACAGTAGTTTTTCAATCCTATCTATACGCAGAGAAGAAGTGATACCGAGAAAATTTTACGACCTGCCCAGTAAAACTGGACGCGAAGTGGTATTGAACCTGGTATGTTGGGAATGCAAACCAAGCTTGTACTTGATGTGCAACCCTGCACCACACACTTCGGAACTCTAATAGTATGATCTTCCCCTTTCAACCACCCCCCCCCCTTTCCAATCCCCGTCTGTCCTAATTAATGCCATGGTACGTTGGTATTAATTCACACCAAACAGAAGACATATATATTTTTAGCACATAATTTAATATAGTGACGTCACAGAATAGTGCACTTTTTAATGTTGGGACCTGGCAAACATTCTTTAAGAATATAACAGGATTTTTGCTTGTTCCTGTCGTCATAGCAATGACTTTATGTAATCTGTCAACGTTGTCCATGATAAGGAGAGACGCATCCAGTTTCTACAGAAGAGTGGCATTATCCATGCTGTCAGACGATGTAATAACAGCCATGTTATCTAACCCTAACCCTAGCCCTAAACCTAACCCTAACCGTAGCCCTAAACCTAACCGTAACCATAGCACTAATCCTACCCCTAACAATAACCAAAATTCACACCCTAATCCTAACCCAAACCCTCAACCTAACCATAACCCTAACTATAAATCTGGCTTTTTCCCTAACCACGAACTTTCGCAAAACTGAATATAATAATCTTGTATCTGTATCTAAGTCTTCGCTTATTTATTTAAATTTAAATTGCATTGACCTGTTCTCCCCTTAACTTGAAATGGAATGTCCCTTTACGTACTATGGAAACCCATGGAACTGTTTGGGGTGAATTAAGAAGCACATGCAATTGCCATTACTATAGTTGGATCATTTGTGTGACAATATTTCTTTTAAGCAATGCAATTATACTGTCAAGTACCTCCTCTTCCCTGCTTTTTTCCTTTGTCCATCAATCCAACATAATCTCACGTTCAGCGACCATGTCTTTGTACAATCGTCTGTTCTTTCTGCTGTAAATACTATTTCTGCCGTATGTTCCTCTAACCAATGATGCTTACCTGTCCAGCGCATATCCTCGGTTTTACTTTTGTCCCTTGTCCAGCAAAACGTGCATTGCCTCATACTGGACACTGACCTACATTTTTTCATACTCCCCGATATTGCCTCATACTGACTGCCATTGTCTAATACTGATCGACATTGTCTCATACTGATCGACATAATGTCATCCCGACCGATATTATCTCATACTGTCCAACATTATCTTATACTGAACGACATTATCTCATACTGACCGACATTATCTCATACTGAACGACATTGTCTCACACTGACCACTGACTAACATTGTTTCACACTGACCCGACATTGTCTCGTACAACATTATCTCATACTGACCACTAAGCTACATTATCTCATACTGACCACTGACCTACATTGTCTCATATTCACCAACATTCTATCATACTGACCGACATTGTCTCATAATGACCGACATTGTCTCATACTGACCGACATTGTCTCATACTGACTGACATTGTCTCATACTGACCGACATTGTCTCAAACAGACCACTGATCGACATTGTCTCATACCGACCGACATTGTCTCATACTGACCACTGACTGACATTGTCTCCTACTGACTGACATTGTGTCATACTCACCAACATTATCTCATTTTGACCACTGAATGACATTAACTTATCTTAACGTCTTTATACTGGTTTAGAAGACACTGCAGAGTCTGTATACAACCAGTTACATTTACATCACCTTGCTCTAAAAGCTATGCGCATCCAGTTTATTCTTAAATGCATTAACTGTCCCTGCCTCCACTACCTCCCCTGGCAATGCATTCCAAGCAGACACCACTCTCTGGCTAAAAAAATATTTCCTAATATCTAATCTGGACCTCTCTTTGGTCAGCTTGTAGCTATGCCCTCGTGTTATTGTAGGTGGCTGTATTTTAAAAAAAACTTGTTATAGTCTAATTTATCCATTCTTCTGATCATCTTATAAACCTGTTTTAAGTCACCACGAATTCTGCTCTCTTCGAGACACTGTCGGTCGGTTTTTCTGAGTCGTTCCTGTAATTCTGGAATCCCACTATCATCTTTGTCGCTCTTTTTTGTATTCTTTCTAACATGTTTATGTCCCCTCTTTGATAAGGACTCCACACCTGTACACAGTACTCCAATCTAGGTCTAACTAATGCTTTATACAGTTTGACGATCACTTCCTTGCTCCTGTGTTTAATATTTCTTTTTATCATACCTAACATTGCATTTGCCCTTTTCACTGCTACCTTAACTTGCTCACTCACCTTTTCTGTATGATCTATTATAACCCCTAGGTCCCTTTCCTTATCTATCATTCTAATATTGTTTTCTCCCATTCTGTAATTATGTTCCATATTGGATCTACCCATGTCGATGACTGTACATTTATCTACATTAAACTCCATTTGCCAGCTTTCAGACCATTCTCGAATTTTATCTAAATCCGACATCAATATATCCACTTCCGCTTTAGATGAGACACTATTGCATAGTTTTGTGTCATCAGCAAATTTTGCAATCATGGATCCCATATCAATGTACAAATCATTTATATATATCAAGAACAAATTTGGTCCCAAAACCGAACCCTGTGTCACACCACTGTTCACTTCACACCACTCAGAGTACTCCTTATTTATGCCCACCCTCTGCGGTCTTCCCGTTACCCAATTTTCAATCCATTTGGAAACTTCCCCACCTATTCCCTGTGATTTTAACTTTCGAAATAATCTTTGATGAGGTACTCTATCAAAGGCCTTTGCAAAGTCTAGATAAATAACATCCACTGGCTCCCCTTTATCTATGATTTTAGTAACCTCCTCCATGAATTCTAATAGATTTGTTAAGCATGATCTCCCTCTAGTAAACCCATGCTGACTATTTCTAATTAGATTTATTTTGTCTAAATGCATTACAATGTTTTCTTTGATTATTGACTCTAACAATTTACATACTATGCTCGTTAAACTCACCGGTCTATAATTTGCTGGATCTGATTTTTTGCCTTTTTTGAATAAGGGGATCACTCCTGCATTTTTCCAATCCCTTGGAACAATCCCTTTTGTAAGTGATTGAGAATATAATATAGCCAATGGTTTTGCTAGTTGGTCTCTAATTTCATACAGCAATTTTGGATGAATACCATCTTGACCTGGACATTTATTCACTTTCAACCCCTCCAATGTTTTAAAAACCATTTCCTCTGTAATACAGATTGATCTTGATCCCGCTGTATCCATGTCTCTTTGAAAAATATATATAGGCTCTGGGATCTTGGAGCAGTCCTCTTTTGTGTAGACTGGGCCAAAATACTGATTGAGCAGATTAGCTGCCTCCCTATTCTCACTTATTATTTTCCCTGTACCGTCTATGAGAGGGCCTACTTTGTCTTTCGTTCTTTGTGTATTTCTAACATAAGAGAAGAAGCTTTTACTGTCAGTCTTGATCCTTTGAGCAAGTTTTTTTTCAAAGTCTATTTTTGCTGTTTTTTTTCGCTTTCTGAGATATGTTCTGCTTGTCCAAATATTTTACATATCTTTCTTTTAATTTACCTGCCTCTATATATTTTTTCCATGCTATATTTTTTGCTCTTCTACATTTCACTACAAATCTAGTTATCCACCTTTTACGCTTGGGGTTTACTTCCCTACATGGAACACATTCCTCTTTCAGGGTTTCTAGAACTGTTTTAAATCTTTCCCACTCCTGTTCAACATCTGTTCCTATGACAATATCTTTCCAGATTATGTTGTTCGCTGCCTCTTTCATCCTCTTAACATCTGCCTTAGAGTAGTCGTATGTTCGCGTGTTTATGTTTACTTCTTTCCCTGCAATAAGATCCCACCGGATGATTTGATGGTCACTTGAGCCAAACAGTTCCCCAACGGTAACGTTTTCAATCATATTTTCCTCTGTAGTAAAAACTAGGTCGAGTACAATTTTGCCTCTGGTGGTTGCTTCTACATGTTGTCTCATACTGACTGACATTGTCTCATACTGACCGACATTGTCTCATATTGACCGACATTGTCTCATACTGACCGACATTGTCTCACACTGACCACTGACTGACTTTGTCTCATACTCACCAACAATTATCTAATACTGGCCACTGACCGACATTGTCTCATAATGACCGACATTGTCTCATACTGACCGACATTGTCTCACACTGACCGACATTGTCTCACACTGACCACTGACTGACATTGTCTCATATTGACCGACATTGTCTCATACTGACTGACATTATCTCATACTCACCAACATTGTCTCATACTGACCGAAATTATCTCATACTGACCACTGACTGACATTTTCTCATACTGACTGACATTGTCTCATACTCACCAACATTATCTCATACTGACCACTGACTGTCATTGTCTAATAATGACCGACATTGTCTCATACTCACCAACATTATCTCATACTGCCCACTGACTGACAATGTCTCATACTGACTGACATTGTCTCATACTGACCGACATTGTCTCATACTCACCAACATTATCTCATACTGCCCACTGACTGACAATGTCTCATACTGACTGACATTGTCTCATACTGACCGACATTGTCTCATACTGTCCGACATTGTCTCATACTGACTGACATTGTCTGATACTGACCACTGACTGACATTGTCTCATACTGACTGACATTGTCTCATACTGACTGACATTGTCTCATACTCAACACTATTATCTGATACTGACCACTGACTGACATTGTGTCATACTAACTGACATTGTCTCATACTGACCGACATTGTCTCACACTGACCACTGACCAACATAGTCTCATACAGACTGACATTGTCTCATACTAAACAACATTATCTCATACTGACCATTGACTGACATTGTCTCATACTGACCGACATTGTCTCATACTGACTGACATTGTCTCATACTGACTGACATTGTCTCATACTGACCGACATTGTCTCATACTAACCACTGACCAACATTGTCTCATACTGACCGACATTGTCTCATACTGACCACTGACTGACATTGTCTCATACTGACTGACATTGTCTCATACTGACCGACATTGTCTCATACTGACCACTGACCAACATTGCCTCATACTGACCGACATTGTCTCATACTGACCACTGACTGACATTGTCTCATACTGACTGACATTGTCTCATACTGACCGACATTGTCTCATACTGACCCCTGACCGACATTGTCTCATACTGACGGACATTGTCTCATACTGACTGACATTGTCTCATACTGACTGACGTTGTCTCAAACTGACTGACATTGTCTCATTCTGACCCTGACTGACATTGTCTCATACTGACCGACATTGTATCATACTGATCGACATTGTCTCATACTGACTGACATTATCTGATACTGACCACTGACTGACATTGTTTCATACTGACCGACATTGTCTCATACTGACCACTGACCAACATTGTCTCATACTGACCGACATTGTCTCATACTGACCACTGACTGACATTGTCTCATAGTGACTGACATAGTCTCAAACTGACAGACATTGTCTCATACTGACCCACCGACATTGCCTCATACTGACCGACATTGTCTCATACTGACTGACATTGTCACATGCTGACCGACATTGTCTCATACTGACCACTGACCAACATTTTCTCATACTGACCGACATTGTCTCATACTGATCACTGACTGAGATTATCTCATTCTGACTGACATTGTCTCATACTGACCGACATTGTCTTATACTGACCACTGACCGACATTGTCTCATACTGCCTGACATTGTCTCATACTGACTGACATTTTCTCATACTAACTGACATTGTCTGATACTGACCACTGACTGACATTTTCTCATACTGACTGACATTGTCTCATACTGACCACTGACTGACATTGTCTCATACTGACTGACATTGTCTCATACTGACCGACATTGACTCATACTGACTGACATTGTCTCATACTGACCGAGATTGTCTGATACTGACCACTGACCAACATTGTCTCATACTGACCGACATTGTCTCATACTGACCACTGACTGACATTGTCTCATACTGACTGACATTGTCTCATACTGACCGACATTGTCTCATGCTGACCACTGACCGACATTGTCTCATACTGACCGACATTGTCTCATACTGACTGACATTGTCTCATACTGACCGACATTGTCTCATACTGACCACTGACCAACATTGTCTCATACTGACCGACATTGTCTCATACTGACCACTGACTGACATTGTCTCATACTGACTGACATTGTCTCATACTGATCGACAATTTCTCATACTGACCAGTGACTGACATTGTCTCATACTGACCGACATTGTCTCATACTGACTGACATTGTCTCATACTAACTGACATTGTCTGATACTGACCACTGACTGACATTTTCTCATACTGACTGACATTGTCTCATACTGACCACTGACCGACATAGCCTCATACTGACCGACATTGACTCATACTGACTGACATTGTCTCATACTGACCGACATTGTCTGATACTGACCACTGACCAACATTGTCTCATACTGACCGACATTGTCTCATACTGAACACTGACTGACATTGTCTCATACTGACTGACATTGTCTCATACTGACCGACATTGTCTCATGCTGACCACTGACCGACATTGTCTCATACTGACCGACATTGTCTCATACTGACTGACATTGTCTCATACTGACCGACATTGTCTCATACTGACCACTGACCAACATTTTCTCATACTGACCGACATTGTCTCATACTGACCACTGACTGACATTGTCTCATACTGACTGTCATTGTCTCATACTGACCGACAATTTCTCATACTGACCAGTGACTGACATTGTCTCATACTGACCGACATTGTCTCATACTGACTGACATTCTTTCATGCTGACTGACATTGTCTCATACTGACCGACATTGTCTCATACTGACTGACATTGTCTGATACTGACCACTGACTGACATTGTCTCATACTGACCGACATTATCTCATACTGACCACTGAATGACATTGTCTCATACTGACTGATAGTGTCTCACATTGACCACTGACCGACATTGTCTCATACTGACCGACATTGTCTCACACTGACCACTGACTGACATTGTCTCATACTGACCGACATTGTCTCATACTGACTGACATTGTCTCATACTCACCAACATTGTCTCATACTGACCGACATTGTCTCATACTGACTGACATTTTCTCATACTGACCACTGACCGACATTGCCTCATACTGACCAACATTGTCTCATACTGACCGACATTGTCTCATACTGACCACTGACCGACATTGTCTCATAATTACCGACATTGTCTCATACTGACCGATATTGTCTCATACTGACCGACAGTATCTGTATCCAATACATCACATCTGCACACCCTTGTTTTTCAAGAATTGATAAGACAACATATCCTCAACTTTCTCTGTCGTTCGCTTTCCTTTTAATAATTCAATTATTTTATTGTTATTCTTCCTCTTCTTCTGATTTTTTTTTCTTCCTAATCCTTTTCTTTTTCTTCTTCTTAATTTAACGTCTTATACTGGTTTAGAAGACCTGCAGAGTCTGTATACAACCAGTTACATTTACATCACCTTGCTCTAAAAGCTATGCACATCCAGTTTATTCTTAAATGCATTAACTGTCCATGCCTGCACTTCCTCCCCTGGCAATGCATTCCAAGCAGGCACCACTCTCTGACTAAAAAAATATTTCCTAATATCTAATCTGAACCTCTCTTTAGTCAGCTTGTAGCTAGGTCAAGTATGTTTTTGCCTCTGGTGGCTGCTTCTACATGTTGAATTAACAAATTGTCAGTTATGCACTTAACAAAAGGTTTTGACTCTACAAGTGCTTCTGCCATATCCCATTTTATTTCTGGAAAGTTGAAATCTCCCATTAATAATAATTTCCCTCCACTTGCCTTTGCTATGCTACTAATCAGCTCCTCATCTTCTTCTCTTCATCTTCCCCTCTTCATCTTTTTCCTTTTCTTCTTCTTTCTCCTCCTCTCTTATTCCTCTTCTTCTTGTACTTCCTTTTTATCCGCTTCTTCTTCATCTTCCTTTTTTCTTCTACTTCTTATAGTTTTGTTCTTCTTCTTCTGTTTGTTATTCATTCTGCTAGTTCCTTCCTCTTCTTCTTCTTCTTTTTCATCTTCGTCTTCTTCTTCTTTTACTTCCTATTTTCTTCTGCTTCATTGCCTACCTATTACTCTTTCTCTTTTTCATTTTTTTTCATTATTTCCGTCTTTTACTTATTCTTCCTATTCTTCTTTCTTTTCTTCTTTATCTTCTTTTTCCTTCTCTTCTTCTTCGTCAACATTGTCCCTTTCTAAAAGGCAGGCGCTTGATGGGGCGGGGGGGGGGGGGGGGGGGGGAGAGTCTTTGTTAACTCTGGTTCGGTGACCCTGATGATGCAAACAGTCAACTATGTTTCCTTGTCAGTTGGCAGTTCATTCACCGTGTTGCTTCTTTCGCCTTACCTAGGAGTCTGAGACTGCTATGAGTACTGATAAGTCCTCTTGAGCACTTGGAAAGATCACACCCTGGTCTCCATATTTCATGGACGAAGACCAAAATCTAATGTTTTGGTTTTTTCCCGCTTGCAACGGAAATCGAAGTAACTGGCAGCAATGTCGACTGCACGCCTTTCAAACAACGAATTTAATTCTTTGTGGCATAGAAAGAAAGTGTGGGGAACATTCACAAAAAATGTATGTGCCTAAAAATTGAAGTGGTGCAGTTGATAGTAGCACGGTTGGACGCTCGGGTTAAGAAATGTTTAAGCTTCAGGAAGTGGAGAGACGGAGTTGCATGTTCGTCTCCGTTCTGGGCGTCCTTCCATAGCCCCCAGCAAAGAAACGTTACACCAATGTCATTATTCGTGTGGATTATCTGGAGCCAAACAGTTCCCCAACGGTAACGTTTTCAATCATATTTTCCTCTGTAGTAAAAACTAGGTCGAGTACAATTTTGCCTCTGGTGGTTGCTTCTACATGTTGTCTCATACTGACTGACATTGTCTCATACTGACCGACATTGTCTCATATTGACCGACATTGTCTCATACTGACCGACATTGTCTCACACTGACCACTGACTGACATTGTCTCATACTCACCAAAAATTATCTAATACTGGCCACTGACCGACATTGTCTCATACTGACCGACATTGTCTCACACTGACCGACATTGTCTCATACTGACTGACATTATCTAATACTCACCAACATTGTCTCATACTGACCGACATTGTCTCACACTGACCACTGACTGACATTTTCTCATACTGACTGACATTGTCTCATACTCACCAACATTATCTCATACTGACCACTGACTGTCATTGTCTAATAATGACCGACATTGTCTCATACTCACCAACATTATCTCATACTGCCCACTGACTGACAATGTCTCATACTGACTGATATTGTCTCATACTGACCGACATTGTCTCATACTGACCGACATTGTCTCATACTGTCCGACATTGTCTCATACTGACTCACATTGTCTGATACTGACCACTGACTGACATTGTCTCATACTGACTGACATTGTCTAATACTGACTGACATTGTCTCATACTCAACAATATTATCTGATACTGACCACTGACTGACATTGTCTCATACTGACTGACATTGTCTCATACTCACCAACATTATCTCATACTGACCACTGACTGACATTGTGTCATACTAACTGACATTGTCTCATACTGACCGACATTGTCTCATACTGACCACTGACCAACATAGTCTCATACAAACTGACATTGTCTCATACTAAACAACATTATCTCATACTGACCATTGACTGACATTGTCTCATACTGACCGACATTGTCTCATACTGACTGACATTGTCTCATACTGACTGACATTGTCTCATACTGACCGACATTGTCTCATACTGACCACTGACCAACATTGTCTCATACTGACCGACATTGTCTCATACTGACCACTGACTGACATTGTCTCATACTGACTGACATTGTCTCATACTGACCGACATTGTCTCATACTGACCACTGACCAACATTGCCTCATACTGACCGACATTGTCTCATACTGACCACTGACTGACATTGTCTCATACTGACTGACATTGTCTCATACTGACCGACATTGTCTCATACTGACCCCTGACCGACATTGTCTCATACTGACGGACATTGTCTCATACTGACTGACATTGTCTCATACTGACTGACATTGTCTCATTCTGACCCTGACTGACATTGTCTCATACTGACCGACATTGTATCATACTGATCGACATTGTCTCACACTGACTGACATTATCTGATACTGACCACTGACTGACATTGTTTCATACTGACCGACATTGTCTCCTACTGACCACTGACCAACATTGTCTCATACTGACCGACATTGTCTCATACTGACCACTGACTGACATTGTCTCATAATGACTGACATAGTCTCAAACTGACCGACATTGTCTCATACTGACCCACCGACATTGCCTCATACCTACCGACATTGTCTCATACTGACTGACATTGTCTCATGCTGACCGACATTGTCTCATACTGACCACTGACCAACATTGTCTCATACTGACCGACATTGTCTCATACTGACCACTGACTGAGATTGTCTCATACTGACTGACATTGTCTCATACTGACCGACATTGTCTCATACTGACTGACATTGTCTCATACTGACTGACATTTTCTCATACTGACTGACATTGTCTCATACTAACTGACATTGTCTGATACTGAGCACTGACTGACATTTTCTCATACTGACTGACATTGTCTCATACTGACCACTGACCGACATAGCCTCATACTGACCGACATTGACTCATACTGACTGACATTGTCTCATACTGACCGACATTGTCTGATACTGACCACTGACCAACATTGTCTCATACTGACCGACATTGTCTCATACTGACCACTGACTGACATTTTCTCATACTGACTGACATTGTCTCATACTGACCACTGACCGACATAGCCTCATACTGACCGACATTGACTCATACTGACTGACATTGTCTCATACTGACCGACATTGTCTGATACTGACCACTGACCAACATTGTCTCATACTGACGGACATTGTCTCATACTGACTGACATTGTCTCATACTGACTGACATTGTCTCACACTGACTGAAATTGTCTCATTCTGACCCTGACTGACATTGTCTCATACTGACCGACATTGTATCATACTGATCGACATTGTCTCATACTGACTGACATTATCTGATACTGACCACTGACTGACATTGTTTCATACTGACCGACATTGTCTCATACTGACCACTGACCAACATTGTCTCATACTGACCGACATTGTCTCATACTGACCACTGACTGACATTGTCTCATAATGACTGACATAGTCTCAAACTGACCGACATTGTCTCATACTGACCCACCGACATTGCCTCATACTGACCGACATTGTCTCATACTGACTGACATTGTCTCATGCTGACCGACATTGTCTCATACTGTCCACTGACCAACATTGTCTCATACTGACCGACATTGTCTCATACTGACCACTGACTGACATTGTCTCATACTGACTAACATTGTCTCATACTGACCGACATTGTCTTATACTGACCACTGACCGACATTGTCTCATACTGCCTGACATTGTCTCATACTGACTGACATTTTCTCATACTAACTGACATTGTCTGATACTGACCACTGACTGACATTTTCTCATACTGACTGACATTGTCTCATACTGACCACTGACCGACATAGCCTCATACTGACCGACATTGACTCATACTGACTGACATTGTCTCATACTGACCGACATTGTCTGATACTGACCACTGACCAACATTGTCTCATACTGACCGACATTGTCTCATACTGACCACTGACTGACATTGTTTCATACTGACTGACATTGTCTCATACTGACCGACATTGTCTTATGCTGACCACTGACCGACATTGTCTCATACTGACCGACATTGTCTCATACTGACTGACATTGTCTCATACTTACCGACATTGTCTCATACTGACCACTGACCAACATTGTCTCATACTGACCGACATTGTCTCATACTGACCACTGACTGACATTGTCTCATACTGACTGACATTGTCTCATACTGACCGACAATTTCTCATACTGACCAGTGACTGACATTGTCTCATACTGACCGACATTGTCTCATACTGACTGACATTCTTTCATGCTGACTGACATTGTCTCATACTGACTGACATTGTCTAATACTAACTGACATTGTCTGATACTGACCACTGACTGACATTTTCTCATACTGACTGACATTGTCTCATACTGACCACTGACCGACATAGCCTCATACTGACCGACATTGACTCATACTGACTGACATTGTCTCATACTGACCGACATTGTCTGATACTGACCACGGACCAACATTGTCTCATACTGACCGACATTGTCTCATACTGACCACTGACTGACATTGTCTCATACTGACTGACATTGTCTCATACTGACCGACATTGTCTCATGCTGACCACTGACCGACATTGTCTCATACTGACCGACATTGTCTCATACTGACTGACATTGTCTCATACTGACCGACATCATCTCATACTGCCCACTGACCAACATTGTCTCATACTGACCGACATTGTCTCATACTGACCACTGACTCACATTGTCTCATACTGACTGACATTGTCTCATACTGACCGACATTGTCTCATACTGACCACTGACCAACATTGCCTCATACTGACCGACATTGTCTCATACTGACCACTGACTGACATTGTCTCATACTGACTGACATTGTCTCATACTGACCGACATTGTCTCATACTGACCCCTGACCGACATTGTCTCATACTGACGGACATTGTCTCATACTGACTGACATTGTCTCATACTGACTGACATTGTCTCATACTGACTGACATTGTCTCATTCTGACCCTGACTGACATTGTCTCATACTGACCGACATTGTATCATACTGATCGACATTGTCTCATACTGACTGACATTATCTGATACTGACCACTGACTGACATTGTTTCATACTGACCGACATTGTCTCATACTGACCACTGACCAACATTGTCTCATACTGACCGACATTGTCTCATACTGACCACTGACTGACATTGTCTCATAATGACTGACATAGTCTCAAACTGACCGACATTGTCTCATACTGACCCACCGACATTGCCTCATACCTACCGACATTGTCTCATACTGACTGACATTGTCTCATGCTGACCGACATTGTCTCATACTGACCACTGACCAACATTGTCTCATACTGACCGACATTGTCTCATACTGACCACTGACTGAGATTGTCTCATACTGACTGACATTGTCTCATACTGACCGACATTGTCTCATACTGACTGACATTGTCTCATACTGACTGACATTTTCTCATACTGACTGACATTGTCTCATACTAACTGACATTGTCTGATACTGAGCACTGACTGACATTTTCTCATACTGACTGACATTGTCTCATACTGACCACTGACCGACATAGCCTCATACTGACCGACATTGACTCATACTGACTGACATTGTCTCATACTGACCGACATTGTCTGATACTGACCACTGACCAACATTGTCTCATACTGACCGACATTGTCTCATACTGACCACTGACTGACATTTTCTCATACTGACTGACATTGTCTCATACTGACCACTGACCGACATAGCCTCATACTGACCGACATTGACTCATACTGACTGACATTGTCTCATACTGACCGACATTGTCTGATACTGACCACTGACCAACATTGTCTCATACTGACGGACATTGTCTCATACTGACTGACATTGTCTCATACTGACTGACATTGTCTCATACTGACTGAAATTGTCTCATTCTGACCCTGACTGACATTGTCTCATACTGACCGACATTGTATCATACTGATCGACATTGTCTCATACTGACTGACATTATCTGATACTGACCACTGACTGACATTGTTTCATACTGACCGACATTGTCTCATACTGACCACTGACCAACATTGTCTCATACTGACCGACATTGTCTCATACTGACCACTGACTGACATTGTCTCATAATGACTGACATAGTCTCAAACTGACCGACATTGTCTCATACTGACCCACCGACATTGCCTCATACTGACCGACATTGTCTCATACTGACTGACATTGTCTCATGCTGACCGACATTGTCTCATACTGTCCACTGACCAACATTGTCTCATACTGACCGACATTGTCTCATACTGACCACTGACTGAGATTGTCTCATACTGACTAACATTGTCTCATACTGACCGACATTGTCTTATACTGACCACTGACCGACATTGTCTCATACTGCCTGACATTGTCTCATACTGACTGACATTTTCTCATACTAACTGACATTGTCTGATACTGACCACTGACTGACATTTTCTCATACTGACTGACATTGTCTCATACTGACCACTGACCGACATAGCCTCATACTGACCGACATTGACTCATACTGACTGACATTGTCTCATACTGACCGACATTGTCTGATACTGACCACTGACCAACATTGTCTTATACTGACCGACATTGTCTCATACTGACCACTGACTGACATTGTTTCATACTGACTGACATTGTCTCATACTGACCGACATTGTCTTATGCTGACCACTGACCGACATTGTCTCATACTGACCGACATTGTCTCATACTGACTGACATTGTCTCATACTGACCGACATTGTCTCATACTGACCACTGACCAACATTGTCTCATACTGACCGACATTGTCCCATACTTACCACTGACTGACATTGTCTCATACTGACTGACATTGTCTCATACTGACCGACAATTTCTCATACTGACCAGTGACTGACATTGTCTCATACTGACCGACATTGTCTCATACTGACTGACATTCTTTCATGCTGACTGACATTGTCTCATACTGACTGACATTGTCTAATACTAACTGACATTGTCTGATACTGACCACTGACTGACATTTTCTCATACTGACTGACATTGTCTCATACTGACCACTGACCGACATAGCCTCATACTGACCGACATTGACTCATACTGACTGACATTGTCTCATACTGACCGACATTGTCTGATACTGACCACGGACCAACATTGTCTCATACTGACCGACATTGTCTCATACTGACCACTGACTGACATTGTCTCATACTGACTGACATTGTCTCATACTGACCGACATTGTCTCATGCTGACCACTGACCGACATTGTCTCATACTGACCGACATTGTCTCATACTGACTGACATTGTCTCATACTGACCGACATCATCTCATACTGACCACTGACCAACATTGTCTCATACTGACCGACATTGTCTCATACTGACCACTGACTGACATTGTCTCATACTGACTGACATGGTCTCATACTGACCGACAATTTCTCATACTGACCAGTGACTGACATTGTCTCATACTGACCGACATTGTCTCATACTGACTGACATTCTTTCATGCTGACTGACATTGTCTCATACTGACTGACATTGTCTCATACTGACTGACATTGTCTGATACTGACCACTGACTGAAATTGTCTCATACTGACCGACATTGTCTTATACTGACAGACATTGTCTCATACTGACTGACATTGTCTGATACTGACCACTGACTGACATTGTCTCATACTGACCGACATTATCTCATACTGACCACTGAATGACATTGTCTCATACTGACTGATAGTGTCTCACATTGACCACTGACCGACATTGTCTCATACTGACCGACATTGTCTCACACTGACCACTGACTGACATTGTCTCATACTGACCGACATTGTCTCATACTGACTGACATTGTCTCATACTCACCAACATTGTCTCATACTGACCGACATTGTCTGATACTGACTGACATTTTTTCATACTGACCACTGACCGACATTGCCTCATACTGACCAACATTGTCTCATACTGACCGACATTGTCTCATACTGACCACTGACCGACATTGTCTCATAATTACCGATATTGTCTCATACTGACTGACATTGTCTCATACTCACCAACATTGTCTCATACTGACCGACATTGTCTGATACTGACTGACATTTTTTCATACTGACCACTGACCGACATTGCCTCATACTGACCAACATTGTCTCATACTGACCGATATTGTCTCATACTGACCGACAGTATCTGTATCCAATACATCACATCTGCACACCCTTGTTTTTCAAGAATTGATAAGACAACATATCCTCAACTTTCTCTGTCGTTCGCTTTCCTTTTAATAATTCAATTATTTTATTGTTATTCTTCCTCTTCTTCTGATTTTTTTTTCTTCCTAATCCTTTTCTTTTTCTTCTTCTTAATTTAACGTCTTATACTGGTTTAGAAGACCTGCAGAGTCTGTATACAACCAGTTACATTTACATCACCTTGCTCTAAAAGCTATGCACATCCAGTTTATTCTTAAATGCATTAACTGTCCATGCCTGCACTTCCTCCCCTGGCAATGCATTCCAAGCAGGCACCACTCTCTGACTAAAAAAATATTTCCTAATATCTAATCTGAACCTCTCTTTAGTCAGCTTGTAGCTAGGTCAAGTATGTTTTTGCCTCTGGTGGCTGCTTCTACATGTTGAATTAACAAATTGTCAGTTATGCACTTAACAAAAGGTTTTGACTCTACAAGTGCTTCTGCCATATCCCATTTTATTTCTGGAAAGTTGAAATCTCCCATTAATAATAATTTCCCTCCACTTGCCTTTGCTATGCTACTAATCAGCTCCTCATCTTCTTCTCTTCATCTTCCCCTCTTCATCTTTTTCCTTTTCTTCTTCTTTCTCCTCCTCTCTTATTCCTCTTCTTCTTGTACTTCCTTTTTATCCGCTTCTTCTTCATCTTCCTTTTTTCTTCTACTTCTTATAGTTTTGTTCTTCTTCTTCTGTTTGTTATTCATTCTGCTAGTTCCTTCCTCTTCTTCTTCTTCTTTTTCATCTTCGTCTTCTTCTTCTTTTACTTCCTATTTTCTTCTGCTTCATTGCCTACCTATTACTCTTTCTCTTTTTCATTTTTTTTCATTATTTCCGTCTTTTACTTATTCTTCCTATTCTTCTTTCTTTTCTTCTTTATCTTCTTTTTCCTTCTCTTCTTCTTCGTCAACATTGTCCCTTTCTAAAAGGCAGGCGCTTGATGGGGCGGGGGGGGGGGGGGGAGAGTCTTTGTTAACTCTGGTTCGGTGACCCTGATGATGCAAACAGTCAACTATGTTTCCTTGTCAGTTGGCAGTTCATTCACCGTGTTGCTTCTTTCGCCGTACCTAGGAGTCTGAGACTGCTATGAGTACTGATAAGTCCTCTTGAGCACTTGGAAAGATCACACCCTGGTCTCCATATTTCATGGACGAAGACCAAAATCTAATGTTTTGGTTTTTTCCCGCTTGCAACGGAAATCGAAGTAACTGGCAGCAATGTCGACTGCACGCCTTTCAAACAACGAATTTAATTCTTTGTGGCATAGAAAGAAAGTGTGGGGAACATTCACAAAAAATGTATGTGCCTAAAAATTGAAGTGGTGCAGTTGATAGTAGCACGGTTGGACGCTCGGGTTAAGAAATGTTTAAGCTTCAGGAAGTGGAGAGACGGAGTTGCATGTTCGTCTCCGTTCTGGGCGTCCTTCCATAGCCCCCAGCAAAGAAACGTTACACCAATGTCATTATTCGTGTGGATTATCTGGAGCCAAACAGTTCCCCAACGGTAACGTTTTCAATCATATTTTCCTCTGTAGTAAAAACTAGGTCAAGTACAATTTTGCCTCTGGTGGTTGCTTCTACATGTTGTCTCATACTGACTGACATTGTCTCATACTGACCGACATTGTCTCATATTGACCGACATTGTCTCATACTGACCGACATTGTCTCACACTGACCACTGACTGACATTGTCTCATACTCACCAACAATTATCTAATACTGGCCACTGACCGACATTGTCTCATACTGACCGACATTGTCTCACACTGACCACTGACTGACATTGTCTCATACTGACTGACATTATCTCATACTCACCAACATTGTCTCATACTGACCGACATTGTCTCACACTGACCACTGACTGACATTTTCTCATACTGACTGACATTGTCTCATACTCACCAACATTATCTCATACTGACCACTGACTGTCATTGTCTAATAATGACCGACATTGTCTCATACTCACCAACATTATCTCATACTGCCCACTGACTGACAATGTCTCATACTGACTGATATTGTCTCATACTGACCGACATTGTCTCATACTGACCGACATTGTCTCATACTGTCCGACATTGTCTCATACTGATTGACATTGTCTGATACTGACCACTGACTGACATTGTCTCATACTGACTGACATTGTCTCATACTGACTGACATTGTCTCATACTCAACAATATTATCTGATACTGACCACTGACTGACATTGTCTCATACTGACTGACATTGTCTCATACTCACCAACATTATCTCATACAGACCACTGACTGACATTGTGTCATACTAACTGACATTGTCTCATACTGACCGACATTGTCTCATACTGACCACTGACCAACATAGTCTCATACAAACTGACATTGTCTCATACTAAACAACATTATCTCATACTGACCATTGACTGACATTGTCTCATACTGACCGACA
The DNA here is from genome assembly GCA_036924085.1 of Ariolimax columbianus. Classification (NCBI taxonomy): domain Eukaryota; kingdom Metazoa; phylum Mollusca; class Gastropoda; order Stylommatophora; family Arionidae; genus Ariolimax; species Ariolimax columbianus. Next base: position 43,744,294 of record JAVGWX010000013.1, read on the forward strand.
TTGTCTCATACTGACTGACATTGTCTCATACTGACTGACATTGTCTCATACTGACCGACATTGTCTCATACTGACCACTGACCAACATTGTCTCATACTGACCGACATTGTCTCATACTGACCACTGACTGATATTGTCTCATACTGACTGACATTGTCTCATACTGACCGACATTGTCTCATACTGACCACTGACCAACATTGCCTCATACTGACCGACATTGTCTCATACTGACCACTGACTGACATTGTCTCATACTGACTGACATTCTTTCATGCTGACTGACATTGTCTCATACTGACTGACATTGTCTCATACTGACTGACATTGTCTGATACTGACCACTGACTGAAATTGTCTCATACTGACCGCCATTGTCTTATACTGACAGACATTGTCTCATACTGACTGACATTGTCTGATACTGACCACTGACTGACATTGTCTCATACTGACCGACATTATCTCATACTGACCACTGAATGACATTGTCTCATACTGACTGATAGTGTCTCACATTGACCACTGACCGACATTGTCTCATACTGACCGACATTGTCTCACACTGACCACTGACTGACATTGTCTCATACTGACCGACATTGTCTCATACTGACTGACATTGTCTCATACTCACCAACATTGTCTCATACTGACCGACATTGTCTCATACTGACTGACATTTTCTCATACTGACCACTGACCGACATTGCCTCATACTGACCAACATTGTCTCATACTGACCGACATTGTCTCATACTGACCACTGACCGACATTGTCTCATAATTACCGACATTGTCTCATACTGACCGATATTGTCTCATACTGACCGACAGTATCTGTATCCAATACATCACATCTGCACACCCTTGTTTTTCAAGAATTGATAAGACAACATATCCTCAACTTTCTCTGTCGTTCGCTTTCCTTTTAATAATTCAATTATTTTATTGTTATTCTTCCTCTTCTTCTGATTTTTTTTTCTTCCTAATCCTTTTCTTTTTCTTCTTCTTAATTTAACGTCTTATACTGGTTTAGAAGACCTGCAGAGTCTGTATACAACCAGTTACATTTACATCACCTTGCTCTAAAAGCTATGCACATCCAGTTTATTCTTAAATGCATTAACTGTCCATGCCTGCACTTCCTCCCCTGGCAATGCATTCCAAGCAGGCACCACTCTCTGACTAAAAAAATATTTCCTAATATCTAATCTGAACCTCTCTTTAGTCAGCTTGTAGCTAGGTCAAGTATGTTTTTGCCTCTGGTGGCTGCTTCTACATGTTGAATTAACAAATTGTCAGTTATGCACTTAACAAAAGGTTTTGACTCTACAAGTGCTTCTGCCATATCCCATTTTATTTCTGGAAAGTTGAAATCTCCCATTAATAATAATTTCCCTCCACTTGCCTTTGCTATGCTACTAATCAGCTCCTCATCTTCTTCTCTTCATCTTCCCCTCTTCATCTTTTTCCTTTTCTTCTTCTTTCTCCTCCTCTCTTATTCCTCTTCTTCTTGTACTTCCTTTTTATCCGCTTCTTCTTCATCTTCCTTTTTTCTTCTACTTCTTATAGTTTTGTTCTTCTTCTTCTGTTTGTTATTCATTCTGCTAGTTCCTTCCTCTTCTTCTTCTTCTTTTTCATCTTCGTCTTCTTCTTCTTTTACTTCCTATTTTCTTCTGCTTCATTGCCTACCTATTACTCTTTCTCTTTTTCATTTTTTTTCATTATTTCCGTCTTTTACTTATTCTTCCTATTCTTCTTTCTTTTCTTCTTTATCTTCTTTTTCCTTCTCTTCTTCTTCGTCAACATTGTCCCTTTCTAAAAGGCAGGCGCTTAATGGGGCGGGGCGGGGGGGGGGGGGGGGGGGTGGGGGAGAGTCTTTGTTAACTCTGGTTCGGTGACCCTGATGATGCAAACAGTCAACTATGTTTCCTTGTCAGTTGGCAGTTCATTCACCGTGTTGCTTCTTTCGCCTTACCTAGGAGTCTGAGACTGCTATGAGTACTGATAAGTCCTCTTGAGCACTTGGAAAGATCACACCCTGGTCTCCATATTTCATGGACGAAGACCAAAATCTAATGTTTTGGTTTTTTCCCGCTTGCAACGGAAATCGAAGTAACTGGCAGCAATGTCGACTGCACGCCTTTCAAACAACGAATTTAATTCTTTGTGGCATAGAAAGAAAGTGTGGGGAACATTCACAAAAAATGTATGTGCCTAAAAATTGAAGTGGTGCAGTTGATAGTAGCACGGTTGGACGCTCGGGTTAAGAAATGTTTAAGCTTCAGGAAGTGGAGAGACGGAGTTGCATGTTCGTCTCCGTTCTGGGCGTCCTTCCATAGCCCCCAGCAAAGAAACGTTACACCAATGTCATTATTCGTGTGGATTATCTGGAGCCAAACAGTTCCCCAACGGTAACGTTTTCAATCATATTTTCCTCTGTAGTAAAAACTAGGTCGAGTACAATTTTGCCTCTGGTGGTTGCTTCTACATGTTGTCTCATACTGACTGACATTGTCTCATACTGACCGACATTGTCTCATATTGACCGACATTGTCTCATACTGACCGACATTGTCTCACACTGACCACTGACTGACATTGTCTCATACTCACCAACAATTATCTAATACTGGCCACTGACCGACATTGTCTCATACTGACCGACATTGTCTCACACTGACCACTGACTGACATTGTCTCATACTGACTGACATTATCTCATACTCACCAACATTGTCTCATACTGACCGACATTGTCTCACACTGACCACTGACTGACATTTTCTCATACTGACTGACATTGTCTCATACTCACCAACATTATCTCATACTGACCACTGACTGTCATTGTCTAATAATGACCGACATTGTCTCATACTCACCAACATTATCTCATACTGCCCACTGACTGACAATGTCTCATACTGACTGATATTGTCTCATACTGACCGACATTGTCTCATACTGACCGACATTGTCTCATACTGTCCGACATTGTCTCATACTGACTGACATTGTCTGATACTGACCACTGACTGACATTGTCTCATACTGACTGACATTGTCTCATACTGACTGACATTGTCTCATACTCAACAATATTATCTGATACTGACCACTGACTGACATTGTCTCATACTGACTGACATTGTCTCATACTCACCAACATTATCTCATACAGACCACTGACTGACATTGTGTCATACTAACTGACATTGTCTCATACTGACCGACATTGTCTCATACTGACCACTGACCAACATAGTCTCATACAAACTGACATTGTCTCATACTAAACAACATTATCTCATACTGACCATTGACTGACATTGTCTCATACTGATCGACATTGTCTCATACTGACTGACATTGTCTCATACTGACTGACATTGTCTCATACTGACCGACATTGTCTCATACTGACCACTGACCAACATTGTCTCATACTGACCGACATTGTCTCATACTGACCACTGACTGATATTGTCTCATACTGACTGACATTGTCTCATACTGACCGACATTGTCTCATACTGACCACTGACCAACATTGCCTCATACTGACCGACATTGTCTCATACTGACCACTGACTGACATTGTCTCATACTGACTGACATTGTCTCATACTGACCGACATTGTCTCATACTGACCCCTGACCGACATTGTCTCATACTGACCGACATTGTCTCATACTGACTGACATTGTCTCATACTGACTGACATTGTCTCATACTGACTGACATTGTCTCATTCTGACCCTGACTGACATTGTCTCATACTGACCGACATTGTATCATACTGATCGACATTGTCTCATACTGACTGACATTATCTGATACTGACCACTGACTGACATTGTTTCATACTGACCGACATTGTCTCATACTGACCACTGACCAACATTGTCTCATACTGACCGACATTGTCTCATACTGACCACTGACTGACATTGTCTCATAATGACTGACATAGTCTCAAACTGACCAACATTGTCTCATACTGACCCACCGACATTGCCTCATACCTACCGACATTGTCTCATACTGACTGACATTGTCTCATGCTGACCGACATTGTCTCATACTGACCACTGACCAACATTGTCTCATACTGACCGACATTGTCTCATACTGACCACTGACTGAGATTGTCTCATACTGACTGACATTGTCTCATACTGACCGACATTGTCTTATACTGACCACTGACCGACATTGTCTCATACTGACTGACATTGTCTCATACTGACTGACATTTTCTCATACTGACTGACATTGTCTCATACTAACTGACATTGTCTGATACTGAGCACTGACTGACATTTTCTCATACTGACTGACATTGTCTCATACTGACCACTGACCGACATATCCTCATACTGACCGACATTGACTCATACTGACTGACATTGTCTCATACTGACCGACATTGTCTGATACTGACCACTGACCAACATTGTCTCATACTGACCGACATTGTCTCATACTGACCACTGACTGACATTGTCTCATACTGACTGACATTGTCTCATACTGACCGACATTGTCTCATGCTGACCACTGACCGACATTGTCTCATACTGACCGACATTGTCTCAAACTGACTGACATTTTCTCATACTGACCGACATTGTCTCATACTGACCACTGACCAACATTGTCTCATACTGACCGACATTGTCTCATACTGACCACTGACTGACATTGTCTCATACTGACTGACATTGTCTCATACTGACCGACAATTTCTCATACTGACCAGTGACTGACATTGTCTCATACTGACCGACATTGTCTCATACTGACTGACATTCTTTCATGCTGACTGACATTGTCTCATACTGACTGACATTGTCTCATACTGACTGACATTGTCTGATACTGACCACTGACTGAAATTGTCTCATACTGACCGACATTGTCTTATACTGACCGACATTGTCTCATACTGACTGACATTGTCTGATACTGACCACTGACTGACATTGTCTCATACTGACCGACATTATCTCATACTGACCACTGAATGACAATGTCTCATACTGACTGATAGTGTCTCACATTGACCACTGACCGACATTGTCTCATACTGACCGACATTGTCTCACACTGACCACTGACTGACATTGTCTCATACTGACCGACATTGTCTCATACTGACTGACATTGTCTCATACTCACCAACATTGTCTCATACTGACCGACATTGTCTCATACTGACTGACATTTTCTCATACTGACCACTGACCGACATTGCCTCATACTGACCAACATTGTCTCATACTGACCGACATTGTCTCATACTGACCACTGACCGACATTGTCTCATAATTACCGACATTGTCTCATACTGACCGATATTGTCTCATACTTACCGACAGTATCTGTATCCAATACATCACATCTGCACACCCCTGTTTTTCAAGAATTGATAAGACAACATATCCTCAACTTTCTCTGTCGTTCGCTTTCCTTTTAATAATTCAATTATTTTATTGTTATTCTTCCTCTTCTTCTGATTTTTTTTTCTTCCTAATCCTTTTCTTTTTCTTCTTCTTAATTTAACGTCTTATACTGGTTTAGAAGACCTGCAGAGTCTGTATACAACCAGTTACATTTACATCACCTTGCTCTAAAAGCTATGCACATCCAGTTTATTCTTAAATGCATTAACTGTCCATGCCTGCACTTCCTCCCCTGGCAATGCATTCCAAGCAGGCACCACTCTCTGACTAAAAAAATATTTCCTAATATCTAATCTGAACCTCTCTTTAGTCAGCTTGTAGCTAGGTCAAGTATGTTTTTGCCTCTGGTGGCTGCTTCTACATGTTGAATTAACAAATTGTCAGTTATGCACTTAACAAAAGGTTTTGACTCTACAAGTGCTTCTGCCATATCCCATTTTATTTCTGGAAAGTTGAAATCTCCCATTAATAATAATTTCCCTCCACTTGCCTTTGCTATGCTACTAATCAGCTCCTCATCTTCTTCTCTTCATCTTCCCCTCTTCATCTTTTTCCTTTTCTTCTTCTTTCTCCTCCTCTCTTATTCCTCTTCTTCTTGTACTTCCTTTTTATCCGCTTCTTCTTCATCTTCCTTTTTTCTTCTACTTCTTATAGTTTTGTTCTTCTTCTTCTGTTTGTTATTCATTCTGCTAGTTCCTTCCTCTTCTTCTTCTTCTTTTTCATCTTCGTCTTCTTCTTCTTTTACTTCCTATTTTCTTCTGCTTCATTGCCTACCTATTACTCTTTCTCTTTTTCATTTTTTTTCATTATTTCCGTCTTTTACTTATTCTTCCTATTCTTCTTTCTTTTCTTCTTTATCTTCTTTTTCCTTCTCTTCTTCTTCGTCAACATTGTCCCTTTCTAAAAGGCAGGCGCTTGATGGGGCGGGGCGGGGGGGGGGGGGGGGGGAGAGTCTTTGTTAACTCTGGTTCGGTGACCCTGATGATGCAAACAGTCAACTATGTTTCCTTGTCAGTTGGCAGTTCATTCACCGTGTTGCTTCTTTCGCCTTACCTAGGAGTCTGAGACTGCTATGAGTACTGATAAGTCCTCTTGAGCACTTGGAAAGATCACACCCTGGTCTCCATATTTCATGGACGAAGACCAAAATCTAATGTTTTGGTTTTTTCCCGCTTGCAACGGAAATCGAAGTAACTGGCAGCAATGTCGACTGCACGCCTTTCAAACAACGAATTTAATTCTTTGTGGCATAGAAAGAAAGTGTGGGGAACATTCACAAAAAATGTATGTGCCTAAAAATTGAAGTGGTGCAGTTGATAGTAGCACGGTTGGACGCTCGGGTTAAGAAATGTTTAAGCTTCAGGAAGTGGAGAGACGGAGTTGCATGTTCGTCTCCGTTCTGGGCGTCCTTCCATAGCCCCCAGCAAAGAAACGTTACACCAATGTCATTATTCGTGTGGATTATCTCACCACAAGTCAATAATTGTCAGTCAGTCAGTCATAAATGCAAAGGCGATGTCAATTTTATAGGATCTAGGATATTTGAAGGAATGCGCAAGGTTTAAAATGTTACTTAAAATTTTACAACCCACCAGGCGTCAAAGAAACATGGTTACGTGAAGTACATTAAAATCTAGAACAGAAAAGATCCGGATTGATCTGCCAAGGTCATTGTGCCAAGGTCAAGAACAAGATTAGAGTCACTGCAATTAAGAAGGCATGTCGTAAGAAGCGAATAACTGTATAACATAACATAGCACTGGCCATGGTTAGGTTGTTTGTTAAAAGCAGCATAGATGGTGCCTAACAGGCTGCGGGTCTACTATGATCTAGTGTTTTAGTCTATTATGATGGACCTACACATCGACAGAGCTGGAACCCGCACAGGCGAATCCGCCTCTGTAGAAGTACATGTCGACTAAGAGTAAGACAGAGAAGGCGTGTACGCTTTACTTCACACCGGTCTAAGGCGTAGATGTGAAAATCATGTGAAAACATGACCTTTGTAAAGGAAACATTCAACTGTTCTGTGAGCCTATTTTATTTTGTGTGAATAAATAGTTGCAGGGCTAAAACCATTATGGGGCATTACTTCCCGCACAAAATTCGTATATCGATCGACACATAGAACATTTATCAGTTCGGTCCTCATACTATCAGAATATCTCCGAATCCTCCAGCCGCTCGAGTATATAACAAGAGACAGTAGGACTTCAAGTGAAATTTCACCGAAATTATGAAATAATTTTGTTAAAGAAACACTAGGGATGCATGGACCGAGAATATTAATGGCGAAACACATTGAACTATAAGACGATTACATTTCCTAATGCCGTCAAAAGACGTAAGCGTAATGCTGAGCCAGGGTTAGACGAGATGAGACGAGATGAGACAAGATAAGGGGATGTACAATACACGCATCTTCTTAATCTTCGTCTTCTTCTTCTTCTTCTTCTTCTTCTTCTTCTTCTTCCTCTTCTTCTTCTTCTTCATTTTTCTCATTTCTTCTTCCTTTTTTTCCTTTTTCTTTATGTACTTCCTCCTCCATTCCTTGCGAACTCTAGTGCTTCATCTGTTGTCTAACTTCATTTTCCTCTTCCTCGCACGCGTCTCCACCTCTTAGCAATGACTATGTGCTACCACATGTATCGGTTTGTGCAAGACTGGTTACTTCCTTACCAAAAAAAAAACAGCGTTTCCCAACCTTTTGACAGGTAAAAATGGGAATCATTTTTGCGAACCGGTGAAAATAGGACAGTTTTGAAGGAAGCTCAAATCTGTTGCCGTTTTATCTTTTTTTTGTCTTCATCTTGTAAGGAATTAAATTTTACAACACAACATAAAAAAAAATTACTAAACCTGCCTTTCAAAATACCACAAGAGGGATCAAGATGCTGAGCAGCGCATGAGCTGCAGTGGTCAGCGACCCATAGCTGACTGCTAGCGTCAGGGCCAGCGAACCAGAGCTGCCAAGGCCCTTCTAAACCTCCACGCGGTGATACTGGATAACAGGCTGCAGCAGGGCAGACTGGCTAAGGAGAAGGGCTCAAAGAGGAAATGCTAACCCGGTACTTAAAAACGACTTGCTGAAGTCGGATGTGTTTGACCGAAAGGTGCAAATATCGCAGTCAAGATGTAAACTGCCACACAACGCATTCCCTTCTCTGGACTACATTCAGCTACTTAAGCCCATTCATTGTTTGGTAGCGGGAGATTGAGAACGAACGAAGCCAAGCTAAGCCAAAATACCACAACACTGTATTCGCAGATAAATTAGCTTCTACAACTTGTCTACCAATTGTCAGATGTCCTATTTCTTTCTTCTTTGCGTTCATGATCTTTTGGTCATGCTATATCTGCAGGCCAGTCGTCATGATGAAGTCTGTAGTCTTCACCAGGTCGGAGCGGCTGCCCCACAGCTTTTGTCTCAGCTCTGCACCCTTTGGCCAGGTCTGGCATCTCATTTCCCTATAAATTGGGCATTCCTGTAGAATATCCTCAGGTTCTGACATCCTGTTCCACATGGGCACTCATCGGTGTGTGAGATCTTCAGTCGGTAAAGATGTTCTAGTAGTCTGCTGTGTCCAGTTCTCAGGCGAAATAAGGTAGTTTGTTGATTTCTTTTGAGTTGGTGAATTGGGTCTGGCGTACTGCTTATGTTTCTGTCTTCTCTCCATTGGTGTGTATACTGATTTCTGATGATGTTCTTGATTTCTCTGTATGGTACTCGATGATTAAATTGTGCCTTTTTGCTGCCATCTTTTGCCAGAGCATCAGCTCTCTCGTTTCTCGTGATTCCGCAATGGGAGGGTAGCCACTGGAGCGCTATTGTTGAGGATCTCTGGAGTTTTCCCAGTTCTGCTCTGATCTCTGATAACAGTGGTTCGTTGTTGTAATGCGTATTAATATTAATAACAAATCGTATACCAAAATGTGAATACATTTCCTATATCTCCTTTGCGCGTGATGAGTCTTTACTTTTATTTACTCAGTATGGCCCAGTAATAACATACTCCCGTTTCCAACACCGGTACATATTAGATAAAAAAAGGGGTACTGATACAGTTATAACATTACAAATTGATTACATTTTAACAAGACAACCCCCCAAGAAAGAAATTTGCTAAACTATAGAGTAAATCCCCAACGTGGGCACATATACTGATAATCGATCAATGACAATGGCGCACATATTACATATAAATAGAAAAGAGAAATGTCAATCGCCGCTGCAAATCTAAAAACAATGAATAGGATTATATGGGAAATACGACGCAGGCGACAACGATTTTTAAGATGGCTACATAGAAAAATTGAAGACACAAACAGTGAATAAAATAGTTGTTATGGAGACATTCAACAATAACAAAAAGGAACCAAACAACTTAAAACAAGTCTTAGAATGAAAACAAACATCTACGCGGAATGCTGAAATTAAGTAATAAGTTCTGATTATCAAGAAATTCAACAAGACTTGGCTAACGTCTAAGATCCAGGAAGAGTACGTACAACGTCAAACAATGATACGAAATAGTAAAACAGTGAAAAAAATATTAATTATAAACGAGGAGCGCGTGACCGAATGGTTTCGAGGACTGCCTGCTGACAAGGAGGGCAGCGGTTCGAATCCGTGGTATGGCAAATATTGTTTTTCTGTTGTGGGTGAAATAAACAGACATAGCCAGCACACGACGTGGCGACAGAAGTGGCGAAGCGGCTTCAAGTCCTCAGCCTTCAAAACCCCTCAACTACCCCAGCAATGGAAAAAATGTCGTAGGACAGTAGTAGCAGTAAAAAATAATAATGGAAGAAATATGGAGAACAAATAACATCCAGGAGTCGTATATGCAAAAAATCGTCCAAAAGGTCTACAAAACCATCAAAGTGATGACGTTAAACGTGAGAACTTTCATTGCCTGTTTCCGTCTTGTCAGAAGATAGTAAGTTGTGCTTTGAAAAAAAATGATTTAAATACAGTTCATGACGATAACGAATGTGAGACCAATCCGAGCAGAGAAACGCCATTCTCAGTGTGTGCAAGGAACTATTATCCTACTTAAATCATTAATGGAAAAAAATAGATCAGCAATATGTATTGAGCACGCAAGACATCAGAGATGGACAGAGTACTTTCACAAACTTTTAAACCCAAAAGTCAGTCACACGGGGCAATCCATATTTTCACCACGACATGAATATCAACCGGACGTTGATATGCTGATTTGAAGGATTTATCTAGAAATAAGTCTTAACTTATTAATTTGGTTGGTGACGCAACCGGTGACACACGCAGTGATACTGTCAGACTCGCAGGGTAAGATTGAAGGGTGCACGCTAAGAAGGGAGTGTGCCTATCTTCTGAACAGCTTTGTTGTACAAGGTGTCAGATGGATCTACTGCCCAGGACGTGCAGGCGTCTGGGACAACGAATGAGCTAGTGCGGTGGCGAGTGAGATGTGGTGAACGACGCGGTGACGACGAGAGACAGGGTTGAGTTGATAAGGGTAGTCATCGACAGTCTACATAATGATGAGGAGACAGAGGGTTGAGAAAATGAATATGTGAAGAGGATGATAGATTTGGGGGTGACTAAGGAAGAAGGGAGAAAGTGAGACCCGAAGAACACGAACTCAACACCTGACTGGGACTCTGAGTATATATACGCTTGGCTGGCGGCTTGGGTGGAGAACGGAGCACTTATGGGAATGTCCCCTGTGTGATTATGTTGGTTCCTAGAATCAAGTCTTAATTTAACTTCTTTTAACGTAATTACAGTGGAGGAGAACTGGTCAGGCAAAACATACTGGCCAAGACCCTCACCTCGGCTTCCTAGTAGCCCTTCCTGGAATCCGGATGTGTTCATGGCAGCCTGGTTAACGGGGTGAGGATTGACGTTATCCCCGTAGTAGTGAGCGATACGCAGATGAAGCCAATCACAGTACAACCACCTGGAGGACCCCGGTCTACCTTCATGAGCCCGCTCGGGATGTGAGGAAAGCCACTGCAACCCGCCACTTAACCTTCTTTTCAGGGGGGCGCACAAAAGAGTAACCTTCGCTTTGTGGGAATTCATAAACAACAAACAACAACGTCATTACAGTGATATTGATGACTCTGCAGAGTCTTTACAACCAGTGTGTATCCTGTTTATCCCGCAAACCGCAAAAGGTGTAAATGATGTATCTTGGACATCTCGCTAACCTGGCAGGGCCCAATCTCTCCCTCGCGAAGTATTTTAGTTTATCCCTTGTGTATATTTCACAGCCACGCAAAAACCGAGACTGCTTGCAAATAGTCCCTAGGGGGTCAATCTTGTGAACTTCAAATGGAAACAGCAACACGTTTCGGTGGATACACGTGTAAATCGTCGTCTAGTGTGAATCCGTTAAATATGTGGCCTAGCGGCATCATTAATGGACTAAAATACGAGAACAAAGTCATACTCTTTGGCTGGTTATGCGCCATCTTTGCTACCTTTCGTAGGAATGAACGACATAACACGTGCAATAATTAAAGTTTGTGGAAAGACAGGGGGGGGGGGGATGTGGCTAGAGCGAATCTTTACAAAATCGTGGAAAGAAAAAGTACTAATCGATAATAATATAATAATATCAATCCGGAAGATAATAGGCAGTAAAAGAAACTGTTAACCGTACAGTCATGTCGCTATTAAATAATACACCCCCCCTCCCCCCCATCCTACTAAATAAAAAGAAACAATGTAGGAAAATCCTTGTACAAAGAATATATTTATTGTTGAAACTCAGTTAGCAAGCAAAGTTTAATTTTGGGCTCCTAAAGGGAATGAGCTTACTAATACCTTATTTAACTTAAGATTATGTATAAAAGTTTATGTATGCCAACTCTGTGCTATCGATGTCTAAATTGGTATATGGCGACACATATGCACATATAGAAAATATGTAGCATTCAATAATATTTACAAATACAACCAGTTCCACAATGTATCCACATATGTATAATACAGACGGTTCAGCAATCAGAGCTAGAAAAAATAGAAGAGAAGATTTACGCGCAAAATTATAAACAAAATGATTGAATAGACAATCTAGATGCTGATGGATAGGAACAAATGAAATATCAATTGCGGAAAACAAGGACCATGCCAGAGAAAAGATAATTTTCTTGACATTTCTCTTCTTAATCATAAAGGCCCTCAAATAATATAAAATATGACAGATTGTTACTTATGAATACAATCTTCAATATAAACAGAGTGCAACCGCAGTGCATTTGTGCACTTGTGCACCATGTAAAAGCTGCAGCTGTAACGACAGCTTATGTCAAAAATCAGGAACGGCAGTTATCCAGTTTACGGGAATGTCATGAGAAAAAGGCTAGTTGGAACACATGGTGACAATGGGCAGAATCGCTGGCAAGAGGGGCTGAGGAAGGCAAAGAGAAACATTCTTGGCCACCTTGAGCCATGGCATGGGAGACGATCAACGGCGACATTCATAACAGACACGTGATAATAGGAAGGAGAAGATCATGATCACCAACGCCCTCGGGTACTGCACTTGATGAAGATATTACCTCATCATCCAGCATATCCTTTGCAGAACGTCGCCTCATCCCAGTCCGTCTGAAAGAAACCCGATCTCTTGCCAAATCTACTGCCTGCTCCAGAGTCATGCCCAAGAATTCTTTAACATCTTCTTACCAACACCTTCTTGGTCTACCTCAGGCTCCCTTGTTCGGCACCGTTATCGTTGTCTCAAGGTCGTTGTATCATTACGATGTGGCCAATGTATTTCAATTTTTATTTGTCGATGGAATTTAGGAACCATTTGTCTTCTATTCCCAACCTTCGCCAAACTGCATTCTCCTGTTTTTGGGTCCATGGTATTCTGAGGACTTTCCTATAATATGTCGACTGGAAGGACTCGATACACTTCCTTGAGGCTTGGGTAACTGTCCATCTTTCGCAGCCGTATGCTGCCAAGGGTGAAGCACAGGGCCTTACAATTTTCACATTTGCTAGTTTGCTGGTGTTCTGCCATGCTACCTAAGTGCTCATAATACAGTACCTATGTCTTTGCTATCGTTGTTGTTGCTTAGATTTAAAACCACAAGTCTCTAATTCCTCACTACTTTTTAATTAATATTGATTTCCCTATCAACCTAGATTCTTTTTGTAAACCCTTATCTGGGACAACGCGTAATAATAAAAGCCAGCTAACCATTTCACCAAATGAGAAGCTATTACGTGATGTTATACATTAGAGAGAATTATGGGCCCGTTAAACGATCCAAAACCAGACTACAAGCTTCTAATTGTTCTGTCTCTCCATTTGTTGAAGCAGAGGTCCAACAATGCATTTGGCGGCTTTTCCTAACCAGCTGTGAGGAAAGCCTGAAGTTCAAAAGGGCAGTTTCATGACGAGGTTGACAGCCCCATGCCAACCCTGTTTAGTCTGTTTTTATGAGACGCAGGGAAGAAAACAAGGGGTTCTGATCTGTTTAAAACCAAAACCACTCTGGTGATAATAAAAGCTTAGGTAGGCAGGCAGGTAGGTAATTAGGTATGTAGGTAGGCAGGTAGATAGGTAGGAAGCTAGCTCAGGCGACAATGGATCGCACTGCCAACCATTTATGAGCGCGAAGAAGAGCTGAGTCCCAGACTGCATACAAGGAGGATGATGTCTTATCGATTTGACCTAGCCAAGCGGTTTGTGAAAGGTTGCGGGGGCGTAACTATGACAGAAAGGATAGTTTCACAAACGGAATGCCCATTGTCTGCTATAAGAGCTCCTCAGCAAGCCGGGTCATATGTCCAGATATGACCAGACGGCGACGGTCTAGAATGGTGAGTGTGAACTCGAGGCTTGTCCGTCGGGTGACTTGAACGTTCGAGAACCTGTCATACCAGTGGATAGTAAGAATGTGTCCCTTGCTCCGCATGTAAAAGCGAGTAAAAAGAAAAACAAAAGAAAAAAGCAGCAATCTCATACACTAGATGTGACATGCTGGTCTTGTTATTGTTGTTGAATGCCCACAATGGCTAGATTTTCTCTTTTGTACGCCCTGAAAAGGACGTTAAGTGACGGTTTGTTGTAGCTTTCCTCACATCCCGAGTATGCTATGCCTCGCATCATCTGCGTGTCGGTCACTATTACGCGGATCACGTCGATCCCCCACCTTGTTAGCTAGAGTGCCATGAAAACAGTCCGGACTGCGAGGAAGCCGAGGGGAGGGTCTTGACAAGTATATTTTGTCTGAATCTGACTAACATGTCTAACCAGTATGTTTTTCCTGACCAGGCTTTAGTCTTCGTCTCCAGGTGTGACATAAATATAATTATGTTATTTGAGATTTTAAAAATAATACTGTAGACAATCTATTTCACGTCATCCGTCCATCTAAACGTTACAGGGACGCCGAGACATCAGGTTGTCTCTCTTGGACTAATTGAGCCACGTCTGTTAATGTATGACTATATCGTTGTAGCATTTATATTACGGCATTTATCCATTAGGACTTCCTCGTACCTTCTAATACGATCTTTATTTGTTATAAACGCGCAGTGGTAGCTGATCAGGTTAGATTATCGTTTGATGATCTATGTCAGACACATCCTCGGAAAAAAACGTTTGATTTCTATCTTATTTTAGTTTTTAGTTGACCTGTACTTCTACACGGGCAAATGCCCCTGTGCAGGCCCCAGCTGTGACATGAGCTGGATATAGTTGGACAGCCGATTTTTTATGCTGAGCGATCTGAGTTCGAGCAGCTTATTATTCCGCTGCTCTGGAACAAGTGTCACAGAGGGTGGTTAACCGATGTGCGAGTTCATCTTAATAGAGGAACACTGAAGGAAAGTAGACTCACAGCCTGCTAGGCGCCATCTATGCTGTTCTTAATAAACCCTTTAACCATGGTCGGTGTTTTGCCCTTACACACAGTTAGTCGCTTCATACAGACATGCTCAAGTTATCTGTGGGACAGTGGTGCTATTGTTGTCCTTGTCAGACATAAATGTCATGATGGACACTCGGGACCATCTCATACACGTGTCATACATGGGATCGGCATGCCAGTAGCCAAGTGGTCGTTGGAGTGCTTGCCTCGGTTTAGGTGCATTGTTCAAACCCGTTGTTGATGTTCTCTAGCCAACCCATCTGTAAATGGTTACATGGCTTAGTTGAGGTGCGATCTCCTCATCGAAGGTAGGCTGCAATGGATCTCTAGTGTACTCTATCCCTACCGTTAATTGTGCAATCTGAGAGGCTTTTTCCAGTCCATCTCGTGATGTTATCCACCCACTTAAAGCGTTGTCTGCTTCTTGAACGACTGCCTCTCTTCATCCTCCAGAATGGTCTTCAACAAGGAAATATGGCTTGTTAAATGACCAAAATAACGTAACTCTAACCCTGATTTTGGTTACTAATTTTCTTTTCACCCCCAACTTTTCTCAATACCTCCAAGTTTGTTTTTTTCTCTTTCTATATACCCATATTTCGAAGGTTACAATGCTCTTTTCCAACTTGTTATTTATTGTCCATGTTTCTGCTCCATAGAGCAGTGACGATCATAGATATCACGTGACAATTCTAATTTTCAAATCTGATTTATCTATTTGGATGTCAGTATGTGTCGCATGTTGTTGAATACCATCTTGACCATACCTATTCTCTTTCTGATTTCTTTTCCACAGCTGCCTTCTTCCATTATTGTATGACCTAGATAGGAGAAACTCTCTACCTTTTCAAGCAGTTCATCTTTTATTATTATCTGCATACATTGTTTCTTGTCATTTTTCCTAATAGTCTATGTTTTCTTTATGTTTATGTCTAAATCCAGACTCTTGACTCATTGTGTATATTGTTGTCACAAGCTCCTGTAATTCTTGCTCACTTATTGCCATCAAAAGTATATCATCCGAATATCTAAGATTGTTCATTGCCACTCCTTCAATGACAAGCCCTAGCATCCCCTCCATCTGTTTGAATACTTGTTTTGTGTAGATATTAAAAAGGCAAGGGGATAGTACACATCTTTGTGTCACTCCCCTTTTTGCACCTTTACTTGGAGAGCACTACTTTCCTGATTTTACTGTAGCAGTTTGTTCCAAGTACAGATTACGGATCAGGCTTATATTTTTACCATCTAGACCTATTTCTTGGAGACATTTAATTAATTATTCACGTTGAATTCTCTCAAAAGCTTTCTGGTAGTCTATAAAGCCAAATATAAATGTCATTATGTATTTCTATCCAGAGTTATCATACGCAGATGACACAATAATACTATCGAGAAGTGCAGAAGGGCTAGAGCAGCTAATTTCAGCCGTATATGGGCATAGTAAACATCAAAACCTGTTTATAAACATAAATAAAACAAAGATAATGACCACCGAAAAAACACAATGTCAACATAAATTTACAGTAGGTGGTGAGGAAATAGATCAGGTCACACATTTTGAATATCTGTGCTCCAAAATTGACAAAAATGGCGACTACTAAAAAAAAAATCAGAAGTCATGGCAATGCAGAGACTGAACAGCCTGAAGAAATTATGGCAGGGCACCAACAAAATGATAAAAGTAAAAGTCTTGAGAGCCTGTGTTTTTCCTATGGCAGCTTATGGCTGCGAATCATGGACGATTACCAAAACTTACAGACAAAGAATCGAATCCTACGAGTCAAAATGTTACAGAAAGATCCTCAAAAAACCCTGGACAGAGAAAAAGAGAAGTGAAGACATTCGGCAAGAGTTGAGCATAGAGGAGAACTGGTTTATCATTTCCATTTTGGTTAGAAAATGCAAATACTTTGGTCACATTAAGAGACACAACGGTCTCGAGAGAACAGTGATGGAAGGTATGGTGCCAGGTAAAATAGGAAGGGGTAGACCAAGAAGACGATGGCGCCAAGATATCCAGAAATGCCTCGAGGCTGGCGTTTTGGCAAGGGAACGAGTTTCTTTCAGACATACTGTGAGGGGGGGGGGGGGGGGGTCGACTTTCTATAAAGGACATACTACATGATGATGATGATGATGATGATGTATTTCTATTCATTTTTTTGTCAAAGTTCGCAAACAGAAATTTGCTTCATTTGTTGCATTAAACTTTCGAAAACCAAATTGTTCTTCTGAAACTTCCCTTTCTATTTTACCTCTTATTCTCTCTTGTGTGATCTTGAAAAGTATTTTAATTGTGTGACTTTAAAATTAGACTTATTGTTCTGAAGTCTGAACATTCTGTTGCATGAGGCTCATTCGCGAGTGTTATAAACGAAGATGTTTTCGGGTCCGTTGGTATGCATCCAGTATTATATTGGTCATTACACAGATCAGTAAGTTAATCTATACCAAATTCCTCTAGGGCTTCTATTATTTCTATATTAATGGAGTCCGGCCCTTTTGCTTTCTTTTTTTTTTCCTAGTTTATATCACCTCTGATCTTAGGATGCTGAGTCCTTCATTATCATATATTGATGGTTTGGCTTCACGACTGTCCCCAAACAGCTTCTTTGTATATTCCGCCCATCTGTTCGATATGTTATTCTCACCCATCAATATGCCACCATTCTTATATTGGATGCATCCCCGACTCTGGATTACCTGTGTCTTTTTTGTTGTTTTCTTTTTTTCTATAAGTATTTCTCTGGTATTTCGTTTTAGTCCTGTTTTCTATTATCTTGCATTATTCTCCCAACCACTGCACTTTGGCCAGCCTGCATATTGTACGTATCTCTCTGTGTAGTGACGAAAATGCAGAAGTGTTTTTAGCCTTGTTTCCATCTGCCATTTTAGTTAAGATGTCATCTGTCATCCATTATTGGTTGTTCTTAAGTTCTTAATCTGATAATGATTTATTTTCTACTTTGATACTGGTTTTTATACGTTCCTATTTAGTGTTTATTCTTCTCTCTGTGTTTCCTTCCTTGTCCTCTGATTGTAAGTTTTCATACACCTTCTTTACTGCTACCTGGTACTTTTGACGTATATCTGGTTTCTTTAACGTGACCTGTCTTTTTTAAGTGTCTTTGTACCTCTATATTCTGTGATTTTGAGTTGTATATGCACTTTCATACAAATTGGATTATGGTCTGAATTTATGTCTGACAGATAGACAGACAGACAGACAGATAAATATATAGATAGATCGCTTTGTCCTCACCATTTCTTCCAGTAAGACAGAAGTGCTACACCAAACAGCCCCATGATCTGAGCACAGTGAGCCATCTATCACTACCAATGACCAAAAGTAAAAGTTGTTGCAACACTTTGTATACCTTGGTAGCAAACTCTCCAGAGCGGTCTGTATTGATGATGAAGAAAACTCGAGAATTGCCGAAGCATGTATAGAAAACTGAGCCAGCTTCGACAGTGTTGGGTGACGTTCAAGGTTGGGCCATCAGTTCGGTATTTGTGTTCGCTCTGTTCCTCGGTCTACCCCCCACCCCACCCCGTCTCCTTTTTCTTCCCGCGGGGCCGCTTTCTTCGGAAATGTGGGGTTTGAGTCCTGTTAAGGATTTTGAGATATGATAGTGGTGTTTTTATAACTTCTAGCTAGCGTTGTGGCTTGATGCGAGCGACATTCGCTGCATTAGGGAAAAAAGAGATCTCGCACAAACAGTTGGATTGATCTACCTGTCTCTATCTAGATGCACATTTAACACAAACTATAGTTCTAGGTACAGGCTATTACTATGTTGTTACTGATATAATTAATAGTCCATTTAGGAATTAGAAAACATCCACAAAGATCACAAACACCGGAGCGAGGCATGCCATCCTAGATCACCAAAACCAAAGAAATTAAATTCACAGGTTTCTGCTGGTAAGGTTATGCATACCGAATTATTTTAAACTATTAAAGTCTTCTATTGGCAGACTTCTCGCACATCATCCAACGTCTACAAAAAACAGTGAGGGAAGAAGAATAAGTTTGGCCAGGCACAACATACTGATCAGACTTGTTAGTTAGGGTCAGGCAAAATATATTGGCCAAGACCCTCACCTTCGCTTTCGCGTAGCCCTCCCTGGAATCGTGCTATTTTCAAGCCAGCCAGGATAACGGGGTGAGGGATCGACCAACTCCCCGTAATAGTGAGTGACCCACAAATGAAGTAAATCATAGGACAACCGCCTGGAGGACCCCGGTACACCTTCATCAGCACGCTCGGGATGTGATGAAAGCTACTACAACCCACCACTAAACGTAATTTTCATGGCCTCCAAATAAGTTAACCTACTTATTGTGGGTATGGGGAACAACAAGAACTCCAGCAGGGGGATGTCTGTCTAAATATCTATGGCCACTTAATCTAACAAACCTCAATGAATGCTTGCTTCATAACTTTTGCTTCGTTTAATTCTGCCACACCTACTGATGTTTCTTTCATATTTCTGTAATAAATCCACCGGGTCGGGTCTCATATGAACACACATCGCGCACACACATATATGTAATTATTAATGTACATATATATATATATATATATATATATATATATATATATATATATATATAATATATATATCATTTTCTAGCAGATGGGCCTAGGAAGGTAGCCCATCTAGGAGAAGCAAAACAGATTTAAAACCTTCTGTATCCTTGCAGATAAGATACTGGCGTATCTTGTCGGGTTTTGTCAGATAGGGCTAGAGAACCTGTTTTCTGATAACTCTGAAAGTTGGTCAGTGTCTAACAAACGTCGCTACCGACGTTGTGCGAAGGAGCACACGCAAGAGAATGTAATGCCTTATCCTAGAGCGAGGAAAGGCAACAGCTGAGTGTTGTGACAGGACAGACTAGGTCCGTTTGCTTTTGTTGGCGATTAGTCTAGGAGTGAAGCCTCGACATGTGAACAGATAGAGCATTGCTCTGCTGATCGGCAGTTTCTGCAGCTTGCCTTGTTCTAAATGTTTTGGTATCATCTTTCCCTTGGAGCAAACAAGGCAGGCCGAGAGAGGGACCGTACTGCATGGGCAACACATGGTCTGTATATTTATGCCCGGGCTTTGTGCTAAAAGAACAATTACTATCGTCTGACAAGGCGAAAAGAGCCAATGATGATTTACATATAATCTCTTGATACTACAGGCAAATGGCTTGTAAACTTGATAACCTTTTAAAGAGATCAAATGTATGAGATAAAGAGATATTATTGAAGGAGATAGATCGATTTTAATGTAATCATAGGTGTTCATAAACCAGGAATGGGAGTTTAAATATTGACATGCAAGGTCAGTGCGTAATCAAGAATCAATATGGGGAAGTTTGATTAATTGATTAATTCTCGATTTATGATCGAATTAAAGCATGAAGTTTTCAACATAGTTTACCACTGTCGAACATTTTTAGTAGTGGTTTCAACAACAATAGTTTACATTATGAGGTAAGGAGTATAATACACAGCCGTCATAAGTGACCCTATACGACAGCTTGGAAGGTTACAGTGGTCTTTTTTTTTGTAGCAGGGGTGGAGTGAGTAAGAGAGTATTAAATAATCGAAAAGTCGGGATGCATCTGATGCATTAATCGAAAAGTGGATGCATCTGATGCATTCATCGAAAAGTCTGGATGTATCTGATGCATTCATTGAAAAGTCGGGATGCATCTGATCCATTAATCGAAAAGTGGATGTATCTGATGCATTCATCGAAATGTCTGGATGTATCTGATGCATTAATTGAAAAGTCGGGATGCATCTGATCCATTAATCGAAAAGTGGATGTATCTGATGCATTCATCGAAATGTCTGGATGCATCTGATGCATTAATTGAAAAGTCTGGATGCATCTGATGCATTCATCGAAAAGTCTGGATGCATCTGAGGCATTAATTGAAAGGCCCGGGAGAATCTAAGGATAGAAACACATTACAGATAATGTTTCTTGCCCGTTATCATGACATTCATTAAGCATCCCCTTTAACTGCCAGCTATTTGGTTTCCTGGTAGTCTTCAAAGAAAATGCTTGCTTCTATGCTATTATCAGATACCATTTTGTGTGTATAGAAACGTCCGGGTTATGGAAAATCTTAGCCAACTCACGTACATTACGTCTACAAGACATTCATCGGGGACAAAAAATGAACAAAAAACAGCTAATAAGTCACACAAAAAAAAAAAATGAAATGATGTTAAATGAACGGTTTACATTCGAAATATTATAATGAAAGATGAAGAAGATGAAGAAGTAACGAAGCAACGAGTTATGTTAACGTTTAAAAGGATTATGGAGAAATAAATAGATACAATCTGGAGCGGTACTTTTTCTTCGTCTTTCGTTCTGAAAGAGGCTTTGCAAGTAGCAGGATGTGTCGTAGTTAACAGCTGGACCACGTTTTTTGCATCTTTCGGTACAACTCATCCGACTACAGCGTGACATTTGTGGCTACCAGGTTAGCCTTCCCTCTTCGATCCCTTCCCCTCAGCCAGTCTGGGTACCAGGTTAGCCTTCCCTCTTCGATCCCTTCCCCTCAGCCAGTCTTCCCTGTTGCAGCTTATTATCCCGGATCACCCTGTGGAAGTTGATGATGATCTTGGCAGCAACACGTTGGTATCTACGTTACGGCCGCAAGTCCTTTGTCAGAGATAAAATCATACGAAAACAAAGAAATCAACACACACACAATCTAGCCACAATGTAAAACAAACAATTTAAATTTGTAACGCTGATATGGTTTTTCTTTTTGACATGTAGCAGACACTTTGTAAAAAAAAAAGAAAAATCCCATCACACCATTCGGCGCATAGGACATTTGGTGTTGGGCCCATATTATTTATAACCCACGGCACACAGTGGATGTCACTTTAAAATATTTAACTTTAAAAAGAATTGAGTTATTACCATAGGAGAATGATGTCTTTATTAGGTATCAAGATGTTGAGTAGTGCATGAGCTGCAGCGCTCAGCAACCCACAGCTGACTGTTAGCGCCAGGGCCAGCGACACAGAGATCACACGATCAAACCATACCTTCACTTGATGATCCTGTGTAAAATACTACAACAGAGCAGACAGGTCAGGGAGAAGGGATCGATAAGAGAAATCTAACCCAACAAATATTTTTTAAATATTTGTAAAATGCATGCAGAAGTCGGATGTGTCGGACAAAAGGTGCAAATATCGCAGTCAATGTAAACTACGACACAACGCATTCCGTTATCCGGATAACATTCTGCAATTTGGAAAGCTTTTTTCTATTCTTGATAGCAGGAGTTTGAGAACAAGCGGCGAAGAAGTAGAAGCTGGGCTTATTTGTGTTTAATCAGATTATAATTGTATGTCGTGATTGAAAGGGGGTTTCCAGTTGATCTAATCCATCTAATCGATTCGTTATATATATATTGAATCCATCTAATCGAATCATTATATACATCTAATCCATCTATTCTAATCATTATATATATCTAATCCATCTAATCGAATCCTTATAAATATATCTAATCCATCTAATCGAATCATTATATATATCTAATCCATCTAAACGAATCATAATATCAGGAACAACAAGCTGATGTCACAGTATCTGGTGAAACATCTGATTGTAAATATCACAGTCAAGCGCTGTAAACTACGACACAACGCATTCCGTTCTCTGGACTACATTCTGCTACTTAAACCATTTTCGGGGTTTGGTAGCGGGAGATTGAGAAACGAAGACATCCAAGCCAAACATCTGATTGGTTCAAACTGTACATGGAATTAAGGCAGGGATATATCCTCTCCCCAAACCTATTCAACATTTATACAGAGTGAATGATAAGGAAGGTTAGACAGGATAAGAGTATCGAAAGTTTATGTCCCTTTACAATCGACGGATACAAGTTCCCAGAGCGAAGATGCGCAGACGATACTGTGATGATATCAGACAGTGCAGAGGGGTTAGAGCAGCTAATTGCAGCTGTAAACAGATGCAGCGAAGATCATAACCTCTCTGCAAACATAACAAAACAAAGATAATGACCCCCGACAAAACAAGAAGTCAACGTAAATTGAAGTTCAGGGGTGGGGAAATAGAACAGGTCACAAACTTAGAGTATATGGGGCTCCAGAATTGACAACATTGGGGACTGCTCTCAGAAAATCAGAACGTGATTGACAATGGCAATGCACAGGCTACACAACATGAAGAAATAGGACAGAATACCAGCAAACCAACACAACTGAAAATGTTTAGAAAATGTGCTTTTCCCGTGGCAGGCATACGGCTGTTAAACATGGACAGTTACCCAATTCTGGTATTCACGTAGTTTAGTCTATGTGCAGCATAATGCATCATTAATTGAATCTGCCCTAATGGTAGGTACCCAGACAGCAGACCAAACACTTCAATGCCGCAAGGTTTGGTGCTCAGGTAAAGAGATGGAATAGCTACATTAATGTGGAAATTATGTCAAGAAATAATGGAAAATGTAAATGCAACAATAAATTATTTTCAAGTTCGCATCTCATTGTATTAGTTTTAATAGCTATATGTATTTATCGACTTTCTCCACTGATCTAGAACTGTCTTTCAAACCTAGATGGCTACCCCTTCCATTACTAAGAAGACTAATGGCATGTGCGAACTTCGGGCTATACAATACCACAGGCAAGAGAGACTTCTACCCTAAAGGAGTTATGACGAGGCAATTGAAGTAAAGTCTTAGGCCAGAGAGACTTCTACAGTAAAGGGGTTATATCGAGGCTCTTATAAAGCATATATTGAAACTAAAAGCTAATACATGATAACACAAAGAACAATAAAGCGAACGAATCTTTACTGTGTGGGGAGAAGGCAATATTATTCCACTCTACTAGGCTTCGTTCAGAAATTATAGTCGAAATAAAAGTGATACAACATGAAGATTAGTACCTCAGAGATAGGAAATCAGAAAATCAGCAGATTACAATGCCCTCTAACCCTACATGTTAACAACTTGCTCAAACAGGTGCAAGAGTTCTAGTACCCGGCAAGTATTTTTACTGAGGACGTACGATTTGACAGAGAAATCGAAACCAGAAGCCAAAAAGACATCTATCAACTGTCGCCACGACTCAAACATCACAATATCGGTATGGAAACAAAACGGCAACTGATAAAGACTATTTTCTTACGAAATCTATGCTATCAGTACCAAACATGCATCTGTCCAAGGCACAATAAAAGAAAATTGCAACTTGTGAAATCATATATCTATCTATCTTTAGACCACTTATATCGGTATAAGTCGTGGGGAGGTGTGACCTCCTTTGTTTCATATTAATTGGCAGGTGAAAATCTACCGGAGACTTACCAGGTCAATCCCAACATCTGTTAGCCCCTGGAATATACGGTCGCCTATTTATGGAACTGGCGAAGCTGGAAGCGTAAATTATAGCAAGGTAAACCAGCAGCCTGCCAGGCGCCATCTATACCGCACTGCTAACCACAAAACGAAGACCTGGTCTTATAGTCCCCTTTTTGCAACATATTCTATGTGGGGTGAATATCCCTAGAATAATTTGAGTTGATTATTAACTTGAATTTTGCCCGAGCAGCGGCCGCTAGGTTTACTCTTTTTTATTTGCAACTGCTAAGATATTTAACGTGCTTGCCGCTGCAAACTGGTGTCCGATCTCATTACTCGGAGATCAGGTTACATATTTACCGGATGATCCATGTGACAAAGATTCCGGTCTCCATCGTGATTTGAACCCGTGAGCTCTAGCACCCGAGGCGGACACATTACCTCGAGACCACTGGGTTCCCCAGTGATACTTGTGGAATGAGATTCCTGAGAAAAGTCATTAACGTCACCAAGAGAGACAGCATGAGAAAGGCCAACATCTGGTGCATTGTGTGAACAACATCCTCTCAATAACACATGCAGAAAGGAAAGTGGTTCGGTCATTTTATGAGATTGAAACCAGATCGGATGCCATTACAAACAAACGAGAGACAGTAGGCAGAAATCAGCTTCCATAGAAGAGGAAAGACAACATCCTATACCAGCTTGGGTTCACAACAATCACAGCAAAACATTTGGCCTAAGTACGAGACCTGCAGCTCCCCACTACGCTTCACGGTTTCAGTGGAAGGATACAGTAAGTAAGTAAGTATAAAAGTAATGAACCTGTTTTTTTTCTGCGGGCTAGACGAACATGAAGAAAAAATATATAAATAAAAAGAATATGAAGCAATAGAATCAGAAGACCAGGGCATAATAGACTGCATATTACCGAATAGCTCGCGTGAACTAAAAATAACTTCCCAGTGTCCTCCGGTACGACAGAAACACATAAATGTCGGAGTTGGTTGTCAGGAACGCTTCGTTGGCGTAAGTCTTCAAACTCTCCCAGACTATCTAAAAAAATATTCTTTGCTATCTTTTTATGTTTTATTTCTTGTTCTGCTTCCACAGTTCGTTACTCTCCTGCACAGAGTTATCAATCGTAACCAGCACAGTCGTTGTTAGGGAAAAGTTTAGTTCAATGTTGATTAGAATTTCAGATTCTGATGATGTCTATTTTTAGAAGCAATCCGAATATCGCAGTCTGTGTATGCTTAACATTCCGTGCGTCTTGCAAATAAAATTCAATAATATAGAGAGATTGGAACGGTATGCTCACGTAGAGACACACAACGATTTGGCATGATAATCGAAACATTGAAGACAAAAGATTATGGTAACAGACACGCAACATATGCAAATGGTTATACAAGTCAATAGGGAAACAAATCTAACAACTACAGGAGTTTACATATTTGTGGCAAACCATCACAGAAGAGGTCGCACGATGAGATGGAAATTAAGGCAAGGATTGCATTGACAAAAAAAAGCCATCAGAGAAGAAATAAAATAGTTACATTGATGAATATCGAAATAGAACAAAGGAGAAGAATAATCACTACTCAAGTTTGGTCAAATGCACTGCATGGGTGCTAAAACATGGACTCTAGCAAAAAAGGGATGAAAAAACTTTGGAAGGTTTAGAATGTTGTTCTATCGTAGAATGGAAAGAGCGAGTTGGGCAGGATGAAGATCTAATGACATTCTGCAAGTTCGGGTTGGACCACAGAGTTGACGATCATACAACAATGAAGAGTGATATGAAACATAACGTCTTTTAAAAAAGAAACTAGAGAGCAAGACTCCGAGGAACATAGGAACTGGCTAACCAAGACGCGCCTTTGCATTTCAGGGATGCAGAGACATTAAAGTGTAAACCAATGCTGAAGTGAAGAAAACTGCAGAGGATAGGGTAAAATGGAGAGTCATGATTAGAAAATCTTACAATCATAAGACAGATCAACCAGAAAATATTATCGAATGGAGAGACATGCTCAGACAACATTACAACCAGTCTTAGGACTGGTAAACCAGAGGATATGGTAAAATGGAGAGACATTCTCAGACAACCGTACAACCAGTCTTAGGACTTATCCACCAGAAGATATGATCAAATGGCGAGACATGATCAGACAATCTTACAATCAAAGGACAGATCAACCAGAGGATATGGCTTGGCTTGGCTTCGTTCATTCTCAATCCCCCACTACCAAACCCTGAAAGGGCTTAAGTAGCAGAATGTAGTCTAGAGAACGGAATGCGTTGTGTCGTAGTTTGCATCTTGACTGCGATATGTGCACCATTCGGCCCAACACATCCGACTTCAGCAAGCATTTTTTTGAGTACCGGGTTAGCATTCCCTCTTCAATCTCTTCTCCTTAGCCAGTATGCCCTGCTGCAGCCTGTTATCCAGGATCACCGCGTGGAGGTGTAGAAGAGTCTTGGCAGCTCTGGTTCGCTGCACTGACGCTAGCACTCAGCTGTGGGTCGCTGACCACTGCGGCTCATGCGCTAACAAGAGGATATGATTACACGGAGAGACATGCTCAGACAACATTACAACCAGTTTTAGGACTGATCAACCAGAGGCTGTGGTCAAATGGAGAGACATGCTCAGACAACCTTACAACCAGTCTTAGGACTGATCAACCAGAGGATAGTGGGTCAAGTGATTTTTGAGATCCCCAAAAACCGCACCTGGGGTCGATCCAGGATACAAATTTGTGTACCAGAATAATCTGGGTAAGTAAAGGCTGTCGCTGTTGGGATGTTGACAACATCACCACTAGTGTGCCTTTGATCAAGAAAAAAATGAGCCTTACACCATACTAACAATATATCACACTGGCATGTTAATTGGATGTGTACTTAATTGTTTTGTTTGTTTTGGGGGACAACAGTAGTGTGATTTTGATAGATTAACAGATCGATCTAGTAGAGGCCGTGTACGCAGTTTCAGCTCTCTGAAAAATATAAAAGTTGGTTAAAATAGGAGAAGTAGAAGTCAATGCAAACGGCCAAGGTTAAATAGGAGATTGTACAACACTTGGAAGACATTAACGGAACTGAAACGGCCAAATATAGGAGTGCTTGTCAATGATTTGTTGAAGGCCTATTTTCTAAGTGAGGCTAAACGGGTTTTGATTGATACCAGATAGAAAAAGAAAATGTAGTTCTAAAAGCAGACGCTGGTGATGGGTATGAAGTGTTCTAGATTTCAGCGTACTACCATCTTTTCGTGACTTAGGGTGAACAGTTCATTTATTCTCTTCTTTACTCGTCTAATGCCAACTTACAGTTGGGTTGGCTAATAGTCATGTTCGCCTAGGTATCTGACCCGATGTTCGCCATGGCGTCTGACCCGATGCGTCGTCCGACCACTACCAAGCCTATCTGCTGACGCATGTAGCCAAACCTGGTCTAGTGCTGAATGAGAGAATGCTAGCTTCTGGAGCCATGTTGAACGTGGGGCTGCCCCTCTCACGCCCCAAACTGACCGGTGGGAGACCATTGTTACACATAGCTGATTTAAGTAAGATCTGGTGAGCCGGAACTTCCTGGTCCAGTCTAACCACATGTCCGAAAACAGAGAGGCGGTCTTGGATCAGAGTGTCCGAGATGGAAGGAAGACTCGCCATTGGAGAGATCTCGACATTGGGGACAAGATCAAAGCACCGGGTGCCGAGGATGCGGCGTTGGTTGCGTATATGAAAGCATCTAATCTTGAATTTGAATATTTAAGTAGAATCCAATACATCATTTCAATACACCAGTTCAAACACATTACAATTGCTGTGAAAATAAAGCGCTCTAACTACTATGTAGAAATGCATACCTACTTTAAATCTTGTTCTTATTGTCGGCCACTGGAAACCATTTGTCAGAGACTAATAAATACATCAGATAAGACCTAGTGTAGGCGTCGGTGACTAGTGCTTCTGATATTGGTTGGCTTTTAACGAAATCCTTCTGGGTCCCCCAGGAATATAGGATCGATTTATGGATCTCTCCGCCGGATTATATTTTGAGCCGTTGTCTTGTGTTATATAGTGAGACCAGTTGCAGTGACATCAACTTCAACTATTTGACTTTAAGAATGAATTGACTTCCCCTTATTTTTCCCCTCTATGTACTAATGCAGTGCCTGTCTGGTTCCATTGTATGGTTTTTGTCTTATAATTTATGCTGTTTTTATTTCTACTTTATCTCTCCAATCCTCAGCTGCATCGTTGTCTGTTCTGCTCTTTCTTATACATGTGTTTGTGAAAGCAATCGAAGCACTGCCATATTCCGTGTGACAAACACTAATGCATTGTGAGTATTAGGGTTCGAATCCTATCTCATAGAACTTCCCATAGTCACGCAAATAGTAATTAAGAAACATGAGGACTTACCTCTTTATATTTGACAACAATCCATGAGACTACTAACAATCTTCTGTAAAGCCACATCTGTTCTGCCTCAATCAATGTTTTTTAAATTTTTTAAAAATGTATTCATTCTTCATACTTTTCTTCTATCTGACATGATCGGCTCGATGTAAGATATTTTATATATTACAAATGTTAACGGCAAAGCTACCACAAGCCACTTTACGGCCTTCTCCCCAGCTGATCAGACTAGAGTCTCTTCTCCCCAGCTGATCAGAATAGTCTCTCTTCTCCCCAGCTGATCAGAATATAGTCTCTTCTCCCCAGCTGATCAGAATATAGTCTCTTCTCCCCAGCTGATCAGACTAGAGTCTCTTCTCCCCAGCTGATCAGAATAGTCTCTCTTCTCCCCAGCTGATCAGAATATAGTCTCTTCTCCCCAGCTGATCAGAATAGAGTCTCTTCTCCCCAGCTGATCGGAATAGAGTCTCTTCTCCCCAGCTGATCAGAATAGAGTCTCTTCTCCCCAGCTGATCAGACCAGATTCTCTTCTCCATTCACAAGACTAGTCTCTTCTCCCCATCTGACCAGACTATGTTATCTTCTCCTTATCTGACGAGTTTATAGACTATTCTCTTCATCTGACCAAACAATAGTCTCCTCTCCCCACCTGACCAGACTATAGTCTCTTCTCTCTCTCCCCTGCCACTCCCCCAGACCAGACTAGTCTTCTCTCCCCACCTGCCCATACGTCAGTTTCCTTTCTCCACCTGACTAGACGTTAGTCTACTTTCTCCACCTGACCAACTGCTAGTCATTTCTCCCCACCTGACTAGACGTTAGTCTACTTTCTCCACCTGACCAACTGCTAGTCATTTCTCCCCACCTGACCAGACGTTAGTCTACTTTCTCCACCTGACCAACTGCTAGTCCTTTCTCCCCACCTGACCAGACGTTAGTCTACTTTCTCCACCTGACCAACTGCTAGTCATTTCTCCCCACCTGACCAGACGTTAGTCTACTTTCTCCACCTGACCAACTGCTAGTCATTTCTCCCCACCTGACCAGACGTTAGTCTACTTTCTCCACCTGACCAACTGCTAGTCATTTCTCCCCACCTGACCAGACGTTAGTCTACTTTCTCCACCTGAGCAACTGCTAGTCATTTCTCCCCACCTGACCAGACGTTAGTCTACTTTCTCCACCTGACCAACTGCTATTTCATTTCTCCCCACCTGCCCAGACGTTAGTCTACTTTCTCCACCTGACCAACTGCTAGTCATTTCTCCCCACCTGACCAGACGTTAGTCTACTTTCTCCACCTGACCAACTGCTAGTCATTTCTCCCCACCTGCCCAGACGTTAGTCTACTTTCTCCACCTGACCAACTGCTAGTCATTTCTCCCCACCTGCCCAGACGTTAGTCTACTTTCTTCACCTGACCAACTGCTAGTTTTTTCTCCCCATCTGACCAGACGTTAGTCTACTCTCCCCACCTGACCAGACGTTAGTCTACTCTCCCCACCTGACCAGACGTTAGTCTACTCTCCCCCCCTGACCAGACGTTAGTCTTCTCTCCCCGCCAGACCAAACCTTAGTCTACTCTCCACACATGAAAAGACATTATTCCCCTTTTCTCACCTGCCCAGAAGTTAGTCGTCTCTTTCCCTGTGGGTTTATAGAAGATTGGGCCACGTCTCGTGGAAAGAACAAACAACATTTGTGAAAGTACGGACACCATTGGGAATGGGAAGAGAACTAATGTCAGAAATCATATGTTGGCACATAACGAGGCATCATACGACGTTGGTAAAGATCGTACTAGAGCAGTTATTCTTATAATTTTTTTAACTTCAATCTCTTCCTATCACCTTTGTTGGAAATATCCCTCTCCGCTCTCACCTTTGTTCAGAATATCATTCCCACCTTTCACGTTGGTTCATAATATCTCTCTCCGCTCTCAACTTTGTTCAGAATATCTTTCCCCGCTCTCACCTTTGTTCATAATATCCCTCCCCGCTCTCACCTTTGTTCAGAATATCTTTCCCCGCTCTCACCTTTGTTCAGAATATCCCTCCCCGCTCTCACCTTTGGTAAGAATATCTTTCCTCGCTCTCAACTTTGTTCAGAATATCTTTCCCCGCTCTCACCTTTGTTCATAATATCCCTCCCCGCTCTCACCTTTGTTCAGAATATCTTTCCCCGCTCTCACCTTTGTTCATAATATCCCTCCCCGCTCTCACCTTTGTTCAGAATATCTTTCCCCGCTCTCACCTTTGTTCAGAATATCACTTCCTGCTCTCACCTTTGTTCAAAATATCACTTTCCGTTCTCACCTTTTTAAAGAATATCACTCAACGCTCTCACTTTTGTCCAGAATATCATTCCAACTTTCACCTTTGTTCAAAATGTCATACCACCCGCTCACATTTGTTCAGAATATCATTTCACCTTCTCACCTTTGTTCCGAATATCACTCTCTCATTTCACCGTGGTTCAGAATCTCATTCCTCCATTTCTTCTTTGTTCAGAATATAATTCCCTCGTTTCACCTTTGTTCAGAATATAAATCCCTCGTTTCACCTATGTTGAAAATATCATTCTCCCATCTTTCACCTTTGTTCAGAATATCCTTCCTCAATTTCACCTTTGTTCAAAATATAATTCCTCCAATACACCTTTATTCAGAATATCCCTCCCTGCACTAACCTTTGTTCAGAATAGCATTCCCACGTTTCACCTTTGTTCAGAATATCATTCCCCAATTTCACCTTTGTTCAGAATATCATTTCACCATTTCTCCTGTGTTCAGAATATCCCTCTTCCCTCTTACCTTTATTCAGAACATCATTGCCCCTTTTCACCTTTCTTCAGAATATCATTCATCCTTTCACGACTGTTAAGAATATCAATCCCTTCTTTCCCCTTTTTATAAAATATCATTCCTCCCTTACCAAGACCGCCCTACCAAAAAGACCATCACCCTTTGCTGAACAGTACTCAACACCCACTCCCTCTCCACTGAACCCCTACCATGATTGCAAAATTTGCTGATGACACAAAACTATGCAGTAGTGTCTCATCTAAAGCGGAAGTAGATATATTGAGGTCGGATTTAGATAAAATTCGAGAACGGTCTGAAATCTGGCAAATGGAGTTTAATGTAGATAAATGTACAGTCATCCACATGGGTAGATCCAATATGGAACATAATTACAGAATGGGAGAGAACAATATTAGAAAGATGGATAAGGAAAGGGACCTAGGAGTTAAATAGATAATACAGGAAAGGTGAGTGAGCAAGTTAAGGTAGCAGTGAAAAAGGCAAATGCAATGTTAGGTATGATAAAAAGAAATATTAAACATAGGAGCAAGGAAGTGATAGTCAAACTGTATAAAGCATTAGTTAGACCTAGATTGGAGTACTGTGTACAGGTGTGGAGTCCTTATCATAGAGGGGATATAAACATGCTGGAAAGAATACAAAAAAGAGCGACAAAGATGATAGTGGGATTCCAGAATTACAGTTATGAGGAAAGACTCAGAAAAACCGGCGTACAGTGTCTAGAAGAGAGAAGAATTCGTGGTGATTTAATACAGGTTTATAAGATGATCAGAGGAATGGATAAATTAGACTATAACAAGTTTTTTTTAAAATACAGTCACCCACAATATCAAGAAGGAATAGCTACAAGCTGACTAAAGAGAGGTCCAGATTAGATATTAGGAAATCTTTTTTTAGTCAGAGAGTGGTGAATGCTTGGAATGTATTGCCAGGGGAGGTAGTGGAGGCAGGGACAGTTAATGCATTTAAGAATAAATTGGATGCGCATAGCTTTTAGAGCAAGGTGATGTAAATGTAACTCGTTGTATACAGACTCTGCAGGATCTTCTAAATCAGTATAAAGACATTGAGTTAAGTTATTCTCTCCGCGGAGGGGGGAGGGGGCGCTGTTGTGAACCCTTGTACTAGAGAGCAAACAACGTTAAAAGTGGTAGGCCCGAGTCAGAAGCTGGACTAGAAAGAGTCGGCCATGTTAGCTTGCTCACTCAGAACTATAGATCACTTGCAGTCGACATTCGTTGTTGAGATGGCGCATGAACTTAATTTGCTAATGCATCCATTTATGGAAGTATTCAGATTAGTCGTCGCCGATATTTGTGGCTGTCCATGTTCTAGACCTAAAGTCGCTATCCGTGTTCTAGAACAAAAGTCGCTATCCGTGTTCTAGAACTAAAGTCGCTATCCGTGTTCTAGAACTAAAGTCGCTATCCGTGTTCTAGAACTAAAGTCGTTAACCGTGTTCTAGAACTAAAGTCGGTATCCGTGTTCTAGAAATAACGTCGCTATCCATGTTCTAGAACTAAAGTCACTTCCAATATTCTAGAACTAAAGTAAAGATTGTGCTGTAGATATAAGTTGAAGATGATTATTCTTGTGACGGGATTGATGTGCACTTGTATTTTGATTTTCATGTTCCCAGTTGAAAGCTGGCCTAACCTTCTGATTCTTAATTTACGATCTATATATGCACCTCGCACTTTGTCTACATCGCTATAGGGCAATTAATATGTAGTGAAGGGAGCTCTAACCAAGAAATAAGATAAGGCTAAAAAAGGGTTGCAGCCGCTATGTCAAAACCCAATGTGATTTGGAGAATTAATATCAGAACTCCAGTGAAAGTTAAGTTATATAAATAATTAGTGATGTCTATTCTTATGTACGGATGGGAGATCTTGACACTAAAGGCTAAAATGGAAAGGCACCATGCTTTGGAATATAAATGCTTCAGAAGAATTTGTCCGCATATTTTACAAAGAAAAAAAATGATTATGTAAAAGATGTTTGTTTTGAATGACCACAAAGAGTAGGTTTACTCTTTTGGGCGTCCTGAAAAGAACGTTAAGTGACGGGTTGGAGTAGCTTACCTCACATCCCAAGCGTGCTGATGAAGGTTGACCGGGGTCCTCCAGGCGGTTGTGCTGTGCTTGGCTTCGTCTGCATGTCGCTCACTAATACGGGGATCACGTCAATCCCTCATCTCGATAGCCAGGCTGCCATGAAAACAGTCCGTTTCCATGGAGGGCTGTGAGGAAGCCAAGGTGGGGTTTTGGCCAGTATATTTTGCCTGCCCCTGACTAACATGTCTGATCAGTATGTTGTGCCTGACCAGACGTTAGTCTTCCTCCCCAATGTAAGAGATACAATGACTTCCATGAAAGATCAACAGGAATCACTTCTGTCAGTGGGGAACGAAGAAAACTTACATGGTTTGGGCAAGTAGCCAGACATTATCTTATCTAAACAAAGAAACAATATTGAGGGAGCAGTTGAAAGTGGACAGAAGCGAATAGGAACAGAGACGTATTGGGCTGAAGACGTCAAAGAATGGTTGCGATATGATTTGTCCACACTTGTTCTCAGAGGTGAGGATAAAGAACTGTAGCGGACTTAACGTGTTGATGTTTCCACCATGGCGACCCATACGACATAAACGGGTTAAGTATTTACTGATTCATCGATTGATTTATATTGTTAGTAAGATATATGAAACAGGAATATGGAAGTGTATTTCCGAACACAATCTGTTTGTTGGTGGTTGCAGTTCTTACCATAAATAGTAATATTTATAGTAACCTTAATTCTAAATATTGGATGGGAAATATTACGACGCCAGTGACAGGTCACGGAAAAATGTGTAGACGTACAGGCACTAGTCTTAACGTGCTCAAGGCAGACATACACTCAAGATACCAATATGGTCGTGGGACAATGTCATTAAGGTGGTAGTGGGACAATGTCATTAAGGTGGTGGGACAATGTCATTAAGGTTGTGGGACAATGTCATTAAGGTGGTGGGACAATGTCATTAAGGTGGTAGTGGGACAATGTCATTAAGGTGGTGGGACAATGTCATTAAGGTGGTAGTGGGACAATGTCATTAAGGTGGTAGTGGGACAATGTCATTAAGGTGGTGGGACAATGTCATTAAGGTGGTGGGACAATGTCATTAAGGTTGTGGGACAATGTCATTAAGGTGGTGGGACAATGTCATTAAGGTGGTAGTGGGACAATGTCATTAAGGTGGTGGGACAATGTCATTAAGGTGGTGGGGCAATGTCATTAAGGTGGTGGGACAATGTCATTAAGGTGGTGGGACAATGTCATTAAGGTGGTGGGACAATGTCATTAAGGTAGTGGGGCAATGTCATTAAGGTGGTGGGACAATGTCATTAAGGTAGTGGGGCAATGTCATTAAGGTGGTGGGACAATGTCATTAAGTTGGTGGGGCAATGTCATTAAGGTGGTGGGGCAATGTCATTAAGTTGGTGGGGCAATGTCATTAAGTTGGTGGGGCAATGTCATTAAGGTGGTGGGGCAATGTCATTAAGGTGGTGGGGCAATGTCATTAAGGTGGTGGGACAATGTCATTAAGGTAGTGGGGCAATGTCATTAAGGTGGTGGGGCAATGTCATTAAGTTGGTGGGGCAATGTCATTAAGTTGGTGGGGCAATGTCATTAAGGTGGTGGGGCAATGTCATTAAGGTGGTGGGACAATGTCATTAAGGTGGTGGGGCAATGTCATTAAGGTGGTGGGACAATGTCATTAAGGTGGTGGGACAATGTCATTAAGGTGGTGGGGCAATGTCATTAAGGTGGTGGGACAATGTCATTAAGGTGGTGGGACAATGTCATTAAGGTAGTGGGGCAATGTCATTAAGGTGGTGGGACAATGTCATTAAGTTGGTGGGGCAATGTCATTAAGGTGGTGGGACAATGTCATTAAGTTGGTGGGGCAATGTCATTAAGGTGGTGGGGCAATGTCATTAAGGTGGTGGGGCAATGTCATTAAGGTGGTGGGGCAATGTCATTAAGGTGGTGGGGCAATGTCATTAAGTTAGTGGGGCAATGTCATTAAGGTGGTAGTGGGACAATGTCATTAAGGTGGTAGTGGGACAATGTCATTAAGGTGGTAGTGGGACAATGTCATTAAGGTGGTGGGGCAATGTCATTAAGGTGGTAGTGGGACAATGTCATTAAGGTGGTAGTGGGACAATGTCATTAAGGTGGTGGGGCAATGTCATTAAGGTGGTAGTGGGACAATGTCATTAAGGTGGTAGTGGGACAATGTCATTAAGGTGGTGGGACAATGTTATTAAGGTGGTAGTGGGACAATGTCATTAAGGTGGTGGGACAATGTCGTTAAGGTGGTAGTGGGACAATGTCATTAAGGTGGTGGGACAATGTCATTAAGGTGGTGGGACAATGTCGTTAAGGTGGTAGTGGGACAATGTCATTAAGGTGGTGGGACAATGTCGTTAAGGTGGTAGTGGGACAATGTCATTAAGGTGGTGGGACAATGTCATTAAGGTGGTAGTGGGACAATGTCATTAAGGTGGTAGTGGGACAATGTCATTAAGGTAGTGGGACAATGTCATTAAGGTGGTAGTGGGACAATGTCATTAAGGTGGTGGGGCAATGTCATTAAGGTGGTGGGGCAATGTCATTAAGGTGGTGGGGCAATGTCATTAAGGTGGTGGGGCAATGTCATTAAGGTGGTGGGGCAATGTCATTAAGGTGGTGGGGCAATGTCATTAAGGTGGTGGGACAATGTCATTAAGGTGGTGGGGCAATGTCATTAAGGTGGTGGGGCAATGTCATTAAGGTGGTGGGGCAATGTCATTAAGGTGGTGGGGCAATGTCATTAAGGTGGTGGGGCAATGTCATTAAGGTGGTGGGACAATGTCATTAAGTTGGTGGGACAATGTCATTAAGGTGGTGGGGCAATGTCATTAAGGTGGTGGGACAATGTCATTAAGGTGGTGGGGCAATGTCATTAAGGTGGTGGGGCAATGTCATTAAGGTGGTGGGACAATGTCATTAAGGTGGTGGGACAATGTCATTAAGTTGGTGGGGCAATGTCATTAAGTTGGTGGGGCAATGTCATTAAGGTGGTGGGGCAATGTCATTAAGGTGGTGGGACAATGTCATTAAGGTGGTGGGGCAATGTCATTAAGGTGGTGGGGCAATGTCATTAAGGTGGTGGGGCAATGTCATTAAGGTGGTGGGGCAATGTCATTAAGGTGGTGGGACAATGTCATTAAGGTAGTGGGGCAATGTCATTAAGTTGGTGGGGCAATGTCATTAAGGTGGTGGGACAATGTCGTTAAGGTGGTAGTGGGACAATGTCATTAAGGTGGTAGTGGGACAATGTCATTAAGGTGGTGGGACAATGTCAATAAGGTGGTGGGACAATGTCATTAAGGTGGTGGGACAATGTCGTTAAGGTGGTAGTGGGACAATGTCATTAAGGTGGTAGTGGGACAATGTCATTAAGGTGGTGGGGCAATGTCAATAAGGTGGTGGGACAATGTCATTAAGGTGGTGGGACAATGTCAATAAGGTGGTGGGACAATGTCAATAAGGTGGTGGGACAATGTCATTAAGGTGGTGGGACAATGTCGTTAAGGTGGTAGTGGGACAATGTCATTAAGGTGGTAGTGGGACAATGTCATTAAGGTGGTGGGGCAATGTCAATAAGGTGGTGGGACAATGTCAATAAGGTGGTGGGACAATGTCATTAAGGTGGTGGGACAATGTCGTTAAGGTGGTAGTGGGACAATGTCATTAAGGTGGTAGTGGGACAATGTCATTAAGGTGGTGGGGCAATGTCAATAAGGTGGTGGGACAATGTCAATAAGGTGGTGGGACAATGTCATTAAGGTGGTGGGACAATGTCGTTAAGGTGGTAGTGGGACAATGTCATTAAGGTGGTAGTGGGACAATGTCATTAAGGTGGTGGGGCAATGTCATTAAGGTGGTGGGGCAATGTCATTAAGTTGGTGGGGCAATGTCATTAAGGTGGTGGGACAATGTCATTAAGGTGGTGGGGCAATGTCATTAAGGTGGTGGGACAATGTCATTAAGGTGGTGGGACAATGTCATTAAGGTGGTGGGACAATGTCATTAAGGTGGTGGGACAATGTCATTAAGGTGGTGGGACAATGTCATTAAGGTGGTGGGACAATGTCATTAAGGTGGTGGGACAATGTCATTAAGGTGGTGGGGCAATGTCATTAAGGTGGTGGGACAATGTCATTAAGGTGGTGGGACAATGTCATTAAGGTGGTGGGGCAATGTCATTAAGGTGGTGGGGCAATGTCATTAAGGTGGTGGGGCAATGTCATTAAGGTGGTGGGACAATGTCATTAAGGTGGTGGGACAATGTCATTAAGGTGGTGGGGCAATGTCATTAAGGTGGTGGGGCAATGTCATTAAGTTGGTGGGACAATGTCATTAAGGTGGTGGGGCAATGTCATTAAGGTGGTGGGGCAATGTCATTAAGGTGGTGGGACAATGTCATTAAGGTGGTGGGACAATGTCATTAAGGTGGTGGGGCAATGTCATTAAGGTGGTGGGACAATGTCATTAAGGTGGTGGGGCAATGTCATTAAGGTGGTGGGACAATGTCATTAAGGTGGTAGTGGGACAATGTCATTAAGGTGGTAGTGGGACAATGTCATTAAGGTGGTGGGACAATGTCAATAAGGTGGTGGGACAATGTCAATAAGGTGGTGGGACAATGTCATTAAGGTGGTGGGACAATGTCGTTAAGGTGGTAGTGGGACAATGTCATTAAGGTGGTAGTGGGACAATGTCATTAAGGTGGTGGGGCAATGTCATTAAGGTGGTGGGGCAATGTCATTAAGTTGGTGGGGCAATGTCATTAAGGTGGTGGGACAATGTCATTAAGGTGGTGGGGCAATGTCATTAAGGTGGTGGGACAATGTCATTAAGGTGGTGGGACAATGTCATTAAGGTGGTGGGACAATGTCATT
Source organism: Ariolimax columbianus (assembly GCA_036924085.1). Taxonomy (NCBI): domain Eukaryota; kingdom Metazoa; phylum Mollusca; class Gastropoda; order Stylommatophora; family Arionidae; genus Ariolimax; species Ariolimax columbianus. Next base: position 43,783,271 of record JAVGWX010000013.1, read on the forward strand.
AAGGTGGTGGGACAATGTCATTAAGGTGGTGGGACAATGTCATTAAGGTGGTGGGACAATGTCATTAAGGTGGTGGGACAATGTCATTAAGGTGGTGGGGCAATGTCATTAAGGTGGTGGGACAATGTCATTAAGGTGGTGGGACAATGTCATTAAGGTGGTGGGGCAATGTCATTAAGGTGGTGGGGCAATGTCATTAAGGTGGTGGGGCAATGTCATTAAGGTGGTGGGACAATGTCATTAAGGTGGTGGGACAATGTCATTAAGGTGGTGGGACAATGTCATTAAGTTGGTGGGACAATGTCATTAAGGTGGTAGTGGGACAATGTCATTAAGGTGGTGGGGCAATGTCATTAAGGTGGTGGGACAATGTCATTAAGGTGGTGGGGCAATGTCATTAAGGTGGTGGGGCAATGTCATTAAGTTGGTGGGACAATGTCATTAAGGTGGTAGTGGGGCAATGTCATTAAGGTGGTGGGGCAATGTCATTAAGTTGGTGGGACAATGTCATTAAGGTGGTGGGGCAATGTCATTAAGGTGGTGGGGCAATGTCATTAAGGTGGTGGGACAATGTCATTAAGGTGGTGGGACAATGTCATTAAGGTGGTGGGGCAATGTCATTAAGGTGGTGGGACAATGTCATTAAGGTGGTGGGGCAATGTCATTAAGGTGGTGGGACAATGTCATTAAGGTGGTAGTGGGACAATGTCATTAAGGTGGTAGTGGGACAATGTCATTAAGGTGGTGGGGCAATGTCATTAAGGTGGTGGGACAATGTCAATAAGGTGGTGGGACAATGTCATTAAGGTGGTAGTGGGACAATGTCATTAAGGTGGTGGGACAATGTCATTAAGGTGGTAGTGGGGCAATGTCATTAAGGTGGTGGGACAATGTCATTAAGGTGGTAGTGGGGCAATGTCATTAAGGTGGTGGGACAATGTCATTAAGGTGGTGGGGCAATGTCATTAAGGTGGTAGTGGGACAATGTCATTAAGGTGGTAGTGGGACAATGTCATTAAGGTGGTGGGGCAATGTCATTAAGGTAGTGGGACAATGTCAATAAGGTGGTGGGACAATGTCATTAAGGTGGTAGTGGGACAATGTCATTAAGGTGGTGGGACAATGTCATTAAGGTGGTAGTGGGACAATGTCATTAAGGTGGTAGTGGGACAATGTCATTAAGGTGGTGGGGCAATGTCATTAAGGTAGTGGGACAATGTCAATAAGGTGGTGGGACAATGTCATTAAGGTGGTAGTGGGACAATGTCATTAAGGTGGTGGGACAATGTCAATAAGGTGGTGGGACAATGTCATTAAGGTGGTAGTGGGACAATGTCAATAAGGTGGTAGTGGGACAATGTCATTAAGGTGGTGGGACAATGTCATTAAGGTGGTGGGACAATGTCATTAAGGTGGTGGGGCAATGTCATTAAGGTAGTGGGACAATGTCATTAAGGTGGTGGGGCAATGTCATTAAGGTAGTGGGACAATGTCATTAAGGTGGTGGGGCAATGTCATTAAGGTAGTGGGACAATGTCAATAAGGTGGTGGGACAATGTCATTAAGGTGGTAGTGGGACAATGTCATTAAGGTGGTAGTGGGACAATGTCATTAAGGTGGTAGTGGGACAATGTCAATAAGGTGGTAGTGGGACAATGTCATTAAGGTGGTGGGACAATGTCAATAAGGTGGTGGGACAATGTCATTAAGGTGGTAGTGGGACAATGTCAATAAGGTGGTGGGACAATGTCATTAAGGTGGTGGGACAATGTCAATAAGGTGGTGGGACAATGTCATTAAGGTGGTAGTGGGACAATGTCATTAAGGTGGTAGTGGGACAATGTCATTAAGGTGGTGGGACAATGTCATTAAGGTGGTAGTGGGACAATGTCATTAAGGTGGTAGTGGGACATTGTCATCAAAGTGGTATAGGGCATTGTCATCAGAGTGGTATAGGGCATTGTCATCAAGGTGGTGGGACATTGTCATCAAAGTGGTGGGACATTGTCATCAAGGTGGTGGGACATTGTCATCAAAGTGGTAGTGGGAGATTGTCATCAGAGTGGTATGGAGCATTGTCATCAAAGTTGTAGTGGGACATTGTCATCAGAGTGGTAGTGGGACATTGTCATCGGAGTGGTAGTGGGACATTGTCATCAAAGTTGTAGTGGGACATTGTCATCAAAGTGGTAGTGGGGCATTGTCATCAAAGTAGTAGTGGAGCATTGTCATCAAGGTGGTGGGACATTGTCATCAAGGTGGTAGTGGAGCATTGTCCTCAAGGTGGTGGGACATTGTCATCAGAGTGGTATGACATTGTCATCATGGTAGTAGTTGTGCATTGCTCTCAAAGTGGTAGTGAGATACGATCACCAAAATGGGAAAACGATCTTCTTTGTTTTCTTCTTTTCGCTAATTCTGTTTTGCATTCCAGCGTCAGGTTTATGAAGAGATCTGTAGAACCAGCCCTACTGTGTGCCGAATGCACAGCGACATTCACTACCTCAGGTATTGACGCAAGCCAACTTTTTCGTGTTCCGCTTTGAATCCGTGAATCTAGACAGAATTGATTGTTCGGGGCGAGGGATGGGGTGGATGGGGGGAAGGTGTGGGGTGTACTGTGCAGTGGTAGTCTTCATACGAGGCCAATCCATTTAATCTGCTGTTTAAGTTTGTAGTTTAATACTGGTGTGTAGGTCTCTAGTCTCCAGATGTCATCGCTTCTGATCAGGTCTCTCTTTGTTACATACAATATTATTAGCATGAATTTCATTTCTGCTGTTTCGATTTGTCGTTTTTCAATTGATATTAATGTTCGGTTTTGACATTAGAAGCATAGTGGCAGTACGTTACGGGTAATCGATGTGGTAGTGTGACACTGTCATCAAAGTCTTTTGTAAGGAAAAAGACATGGAAACTGATAACGCCGGCATCCAAAAAATATGAAAGAACTGAACGGCAGATCTTGAGAAAAGCATTGAAAGTTTCAATGAGAGAAAGAGATCGTCATTAATAAGGGACGTCTCCGCATCGGAGGTTGACGGTAATGGATCTCCAGCTGTCTCTGTCCCGTGCGAGGTTGGTACACTCAGTCAGACTGTGTCCAGGCCACATATTGATGTTGTCTGTCCATCTGTACACTCAGTCAGACTGTGTTCCAACCATATCTTGATGTTGTCTGTCCATATGTACACTCAGTCAGACTGGGTTCCGACCATATCTTGATGTTGTCTGTCCATATGTACACTCAGTCAGACTGGGTTCCGACCATATCTTGATGTTGTCTGTCCATATGTACACTCAGTCAGACTGTGTCCAGGCCACATCTTGATGTTGTCTGTCCATATGTACACTCAGTCAGACTGGGTTCCGACCATACCTTGATGTTGTCTGTCCATCCGTACCTCTGTCGCTCTCTGACTCCCTCTTCTGTCCAATATAACTTTGAGAAGATTGTCCTGTCGCTTGATCTGACCAACATATTTTAATTTCCTGCTATTTGTTTCCTTCAGAAGTATCTTCTCAACCTTGAGTTCTTTCACAACCTCCCTATTTATTTTCCAATCTTTCCAAGTAACTCCTCCTAGTCTTCTGAAAACATATATTTCAAAATCGTCAAAACTCTTCTCCATTTTCTTGGTCAGGATTCAGGTTTCTACTCTACAACAAAACTGAATGTACATATCATTTAATGATTCTCATTTATAAGCTCTGGTATATCTGGATGGACAGATCAGTATTATCAAAAGAACTTGCTCAAAATTGCTCTCTCTCTCTATCTCTCTCTCTCTCTCTCTCTCTCTCTCTCTCTCTCTCTCTCTCTCTCTCTCTCTCTCTTTCGCTTTATATCACCCACGGGTGCATGTGCCAAACACCAACCCTCGCCAAGCAGCTCTGTCCTGTGCAATCTTTTCCATTTGCTTCCAACGTTTTTCTGTTTTCTTTACTTCCGCCCCCAGATCCCGTCTCTATGTATTCCTTGGTCTGCCTATGCCTTTCCTTCCATGGGGGTTCCATCACAGGGATTGCGTAGTGATACTGGCCTTGGTATTTCTTAATGTATGACTCATCCATCTCCACTTTCTTCCTAAGATTTCCTGTTCCATTTACCTTGTCCCGGTCTCTCTCACAGTCTGTCGTTTGTAACGTTGTCAAACCATTTTATACCAAGAATCTTTCTCAGGCATCTGTTGACAAAACTATGCAGTCTTATATCATTGCCTTTGGTCATCCTCCAGGATTCCGCTCAGTACAGCAGGGCTGACTTCAAATTTGAATTTAAAATCCTTATTTTTGTCTTCTGTATTACTTCTTTGGAGTTCCATTTAGGTTTCGACATCCCGAATGCAACTCTTGCGTTTTGAATCTTTGTTTGAATCTTTTTGAAGATAGGGTGTACCGACGAATGCCCGTGCGGTACTGGTAAAATGACCGCTGAACATCTGCTGCAGAACTGCCCGACATACGAGGATCAGAGAGAGCAGATGTGGCCATTACCAGTGGAACTGCAAGACAAGCTCTATGGCAGTGGCGAGAGCCTCAGGATGACCGCCGCTTTTTTCGAAAAAATAATGGTTACTGTCTGACTGCGTACGCAGAAGAAGAAGAAGAAGAATCTTTGTTTTTACATCCTCGTCTGTCCCTCCTTCCTTGTTGATGATTCTTTCTATGTATGTAAATACCTCTACCTCTTCCAGTGGCGTTCCTCTCAGCCTGATTAGTTCTGTGTTTGATGCATTGACCCAAATTATTTTGGTCTTTTCCTCACGGATCTTCAAGCCGACTCAGTATTTCACATGCATTAAAGTAATATTGATAAAATGCACAAGATAACAGAAATGTATTATGTATTGCACACAGAACATGGAATAAATTATTAGTTGATGGATGATACTAGAAGAACGTATTTAACTTTTAATATAGCAACGATTTATATAGCAACGATTTATATAGCAACGATTTATTTAGGAACGATTTATATAGCAACGATTTATATAGCAACGATTTATATAGCAACGATTTATATAGCAACGATTTATTTAGCAACGATTTATATAGCAACGATTTATATAGCAACGATTTATATAGCAACGATTTATATAGCAACGATTTATATAGCAACGATTTATTTAGCAACGATTTATATAGCAACGATTTATTTAGCAACGATTTATATAGCAACGATTTATATAACAACGATTTATATAGAAACGATTTATATAGCAACGATTTATATAGCAACGATTTATATAGCAACGATTTATATAGCAACGATTTATATAGCAACGATTTATATAGCAACGATTTATATAGCAACGATTTATTTAGCAACGATTTATATAGCAACGATTTATATAGCAACGATTTATATAGCAACGATTTATACGAGAAATCGTAGCAGTAAAAGTGAAATGCCTGCGAACAATTTTGTGTGTAACAAGGAGAGAAACGATGACATCACGAGACTCGTAGAAACAACATTAGTATTAGACTACATCAAAAGATAGGAAGTTATATGGTTTGGCCACATAGCAGGACTACCGCCGCACAGCCACCACCCCCACCCCACGCCCCTCTCACCCCCAAACAGGCAATACTATTTAGATATAAATGGTTTCAAGGACAAAGGCCAACCACGAAAAAAGTGGCGTACGAAAATATATGAAGCGGTGAATGCCACTGTGCGTGAGTGTTAGTTCTAGAGATCGCATCATAACCTGTAGCTGAAATGCAAAATAGTAACAGTGAACAGAATGAGAGAGAACGATTTATAAATGTTTATCACACTGTGTACCATTGTTATCTGGCTTGTAATTTTTGTGTAAACTTCAAATGAACAAATATTGTAAACTTTATCTGTGGGTTTTATAACTATTTCATGGCTGATTTTCGGAACTCTTCGTAAAGTGTTTTGTGCACGCTCATTGTGGTACGTAATCGTTGTACGTCATTGACTGGGACGTGAGAGGTGGAGAAATCCAGAGAAAATCTGACTTGATTTTTATAAGAGATGTCAAAGCTGTCTGTCCAATACATAAATTGGGGGCTCGCTGGCTACATGTGTTATCTTTGTTTTTTAACGTAGTCTTTCTTCTGCCTCTTCTTCTTCTTCTTCATTTTCCTCCCCTTCTTCTTCTTCTTCCTCTCCTTCTTCTTCCACTTCATCCTCTTCTTCTTCTTCTTCTTCTTCTTCTTCTTCTTCTTCTTCTTCTTCTTCTTCTTCTTCTGCTTGTTCTTCTTCTTCTCCCTCCTCTTCGTATTCCTTTTCTTCATTTTCCGCTTGTTCTTCTACTTCTTCTTCTTTTTCTTTCTCCTCTTCTTTTTCTTTTTCTTCTTTTATTTCTTCTTTCTCCTCCTCTTCCCCCACTTGTTCTTTCTTGTTCATGATGATCTTGTTAATCATCTACTTCTTCTTCATTTTCCTATTCTACTTCTTCCTCGTCCTCTTCTTTTCTGTCTTCTTCTTCTATTTCTTCCTCTACTTCTTCTTCTTCTTGTACTTGGTCTTTCTCCTCCTCATCTTCCTCCTAGCTTTCCTCTTCTTCTACTTGTTCTTCGTCTTCATCCAATATATCAGGAACGGGAGTTACTCAAGTAGTTATTCCTGTACATCATATCTGGAGTATTGTTTGAAGAACTTTTTGTCTCACTAATCCTGTTACTCTTTTAGCAGCATTCGTTTCACCCTTGACAATGATGGAATACACAAATACAATGAGTTGGAGAGCACCCTACTCTAAAGAGAGGACAAGTCGTTTAGAATTAAATGAGTATATATTAATTTCTTTCATGCACCTACTATTTTATAATAACTAAAATATGGTGATAATTACCGTTAGCCAATTAAGATAGTTACAGGATAGAATCAGTGAGGGCTTTGCTAAATTATGAAAATAGGCGAGTTAATAGTAGATACATTTAAAATAGGAGAAATGACAAAGAAGATGATATGAAAGACGAAGAAGTTAGACGAAAAAGAGAAAACATTAACAAAAGAAAACGTAACGAATGGGAAAATAGATACATGTTCAAACAAAGTAGAAGCAAATTGTAAAAAAGCGAAAAGAAAAATGGAAGGTTAAATTAAGTAGTGGATACGAAAGAAGAAGCAAAAGGAATGAACCAAAAATAAAACTACATATGAAAGCGCACTAGATGACGCATATTAGAGAAAAGAAAGTAGAAACAAAACAAGCAAAGGCTCAAAGAAGTGGACACAAAATGAGGAATTAGAAGATAAAAAGAGATACAACAGAAAACGAAACACATTAAATGAGAATTAAATGCGAACAAAATAGATCTAATGGAAAACACAGACAAATATGGCTTAAAATAAAGAATATGAAGAAAAAGAAGGAGAAGAAGAAGAAGAAGAAGAAGAAGAAGAAGAAGAAAATGAAGAAGAAGACGAAGAAAAAAGAAGAAAAAGAACAAGAAGCAGAAGATGAAGAAGAAGAAAAACGAAGAAAAAGGAGAAGAAGAAGAAGAAGAAAAATAAGAAGGAGAAGAAGAACAACAACAAAAAGAAGAAGAAAAAGAAGAAGAAGTACAAGAAGAAGTACAAGAAGAAAAAGCAGAATAAGTTAACAACAGAGTATCAAGGAGAAAAAGAAGAGAAAGAAGAGAAAGAAATATAGAAACAGGTCAAGATGTAGTAAGAGCAACAGAGAAAGCATCAACTATAATAAATAAAACCTTCATGCAATAGAAGTACAAGAACAAAACTCGGCCATGGCCATTAATAATTTAAACTCGATTCTATTTCCAATCCCTTATACTTCCTGACGCAATTTTGCAATACAATTGACTAGAAAACAACGCTAGATCAAGACAGTGTAATTATTAACTCTGCTGAAGCGAACGACCATGGGTAGATAAACCACTACACAGATTAATTAATGACTGAACCGATTCGGTACAAACTTAAAACAATTAAGCTTACATTTCTTTTCTTTTCTGTTTTATCTTTAAACGTCCCTGACGTCAGTGCGTCATTTGAATATCTTACGAGGACAGTAAGTAATCGTCCTGAAGGTATTTGTAACCATAAATAGGTTCTGTGGTTCGGGTATCAGGGTTATCATATTTGGTGTTTCAGTTCCTGGTATGCTGGCCTGTTGTATGCAGATATTCAGTAGTCGTTTCAAGAAAACCTAACCAGGTAACAGAATGCAGGTACTTGGGTAGAGTGTTGTTTCAAGGACGGAAGGGTGGATAAGGAAATGGAATCAATAAATTAGACTAACAAGTTTTTTAAATATACAGCCGCTTACTAGAACGATAGGGCACAGTTATAAATTACTTAAACAAAATTCAAGATTATATGCAGAAACTATTTTTTAGTCAGAGATTGATGAATGATTGGAATGCATTGCTACAGCAAATAGTGGAGATATGGTCAATTAATGCATTCAAGAATAGATTGGATGTGCATAGTGACATTTAGATTAAGGGGATGTAATAGAAACTGTATACAGACCCCTCAGAGTCTTCTAAGGCAGTATACAGACGTTGAGTTACATTAAGGACAAAAAATAAATACGTTTTCTTTTCAGCTCTCATCATGTTAAAGACACAAACACAAAGACGCTGTTGATAAATAACATTTTGAAATCAACTCTCTGATATCATTGTGATACATGGACTCTCGCCAGAAAACAATGGATTTTCCCTGTGAGTCAAACGGCCTATCTAACATATGACCTGGCTATATGCTGTCCAACGTCTTTCGTCCCAAATATTAAAAGGCAGTCCATGTCTTGATAATCCTGTTGTGAAATTCAAAGTCGATATTAGCTTCTCTGATGAGGGTACTACTCATAGTACTGCACCAAAGACATTTAAACCGTTCTATAAGACAACACATAAGTCTGTACACTTCCAATGACTGTGATTGCTGTCTGAGGCATATTTGACAATGACAGTCATCCTGCCAGACTCTGAATACTTGATTCTGAAAGTGCAGATGGACTGGCTAAGGCATAAGTGGAAAGGAGATGTGGAATCTTCGAACCACCAGTGCTGATGAGGATCTGCTGTCCTAGTCCTGTTCTGGTTCAGTTCTTTTTCTTCTTCTTCTTCTTCATCGTTCGTTCTCAATCTCCAACTACCAAACCTTGAAAGGGCTTAAGTAGCAGAATGTAGTCCAGAGAACGGAATGCGTTGTGTCGTAGTTTACAGCTTGGCTGCGATATTTGCACCTTTCGATCCAACACATCCGACTTCAGCAAGCATTTTTTGAGTACCGGGTTAACATTCCCTCTTCGATCCCTTCTCCTTAGCCAGTCTGCCCTGCTGCAGCCTGTTATCCAGGATCACCGCGTGGAGGTGTAGAAGGGTCTTGGCAGCTATGTTTCGCTGGCCTTGACGCTAGCAGTCAGCTATGGGTCGCTAACCACTGCAGCTCATATGCTGCTCAGCATCTTGATCCCCTGGTTCAGTTCAACAACAGAACTTGGGCTCAACCCGCCCCCGTTATGAACATATTAGCAATGGATAAGGGTGGCATTTTGAAGTCTGTCAGTACGGAGAGGAGACTAAAGTCTGTTCAGGTAAATCTTATTGGTCAGACAGTGTTAGTCAGGCTCAGGTACATCTTACTGGTCAGACAATTTTAGTCAGGGTGAGGTAAATTTTACTGGTCAGACAATTTTAGTCAGGGTCAGGCTAATCGTACTGGTCAGACAATGTTAGTCAGGGTCAGGCAAATCTTACTGGTCTGACAATGTTAGTCACGGTCAGGCAAATCTTACTGTCAGACAATGTTAGTCAGTGTCAGGCAAATCGTATTGGTCAGACAATTTTATTCAGGGTCAGGCAAATCTTACTGTTCAGACAATGTTAGTCAGTGTCAAGCAAATCTTACTGTTCAGACAATGTTAGTCAGTGTCATGCGAAACATGCTGACCAACACCCAAACCTTACTTCCGTGCTGGTCTCACTGGAAACGGTTTGTTCTTCTTGGCAGCCATTCTAACGAGTAAGGGGATCGACGTGATGCAGTGGTGATGCAGTGGCACTTACTCATTGTGAGCATTCAACAACGGTGACAGAAACAAGTCTATCTATGACTTCCTGTGAGCATTCAACAACGGCGACAGAAACAAGTCTATCTATGACTTCCTGTGAGCATTCAACAACGGCGACAGTAAAAAGTCTCTCTATGACTTCCTGTGAGCATTCAACAACAGCGACAGCAACAAGTCTATCTATGACTTCCTGTTAGACGTTAACGCTGTGGATGAGGAATCATCAATTTACAGAATGGATGACTTTGAAATAAGAAGAGGATCGAGTGGAGTTGGGAGCATTGGAGGATTGAGAAGTAGGATGTACAGCCATCCAGTAACGGGAGCCATCAGTATCCACATTCTTCACTTGCGGAACTGAGACACTAGTCCGGTCTGGCACAACACGTCGCGTCAGGGTCAAGCACATAATACTGACCAGGGCGTCGCGTCAGGGTCAGGCACAATACACTGACCAAGGCCAATATTTCTCTTCCACGAAGCGTTTCCTGCAGTTCGGCTGGCAATATGTGGATCGACCTGATCCCCGTAGTAATGAGCGTCACACAGATGAAGCCAAGCATAATACAACTGCCTGTAAAACCGCGACCCACTTTGGTCATCATGCTCAGGATGTGAGGAAAGCTACTATAACCTGCCACTTAACATCTTTTAAGGCCGCACCAAAGAGTAAACTTACTCATTATGGGCATTTAGCAACAGCAACAACAACAACACTCTTTGCAAGCCTAAGTACCAATAGAAATGCCCCCCAATGCAGCAACGACGTTACATAGGATCAGGCAAAGTATGGGTAACTCACTCTTGACATGATACATGATTTCAAATCTAACAATTGGTCTATTCCCCGACAGAGTAAAACGACCCTTCTGGGGACTTTGTACAATTCGTGTGCCTGTGACATAAAAAGGTATACTAAACACCGTCCTAGTACAATCAACAGAGCTGAACGGTGCCACTTGCATCAGAAAATTAACACTATCAAGCAGCGAGGCGCAGAAAACCCATGGTGTTGACTTTCAAGGAGTTTGTCAGACCCCATTACACTCCAATGAAAAGTCCATGACAAGTTGAAAGAAAAGTTGATTATCAACTCGATCTCTGTAGTCCAGGAAATGAATTGTTTAAGACGAAGTTTGGTTGCACAGACATACAGCCAGGGCTGAGTAACAAATAATCGATTAATCAAGTAATCGAATTATCAAGTAATCGAGTGAGCAAGGGATCGAGTAATCGAGTAATCAATTAATCGAAAAATTGAGTAATCGAGTAACTAAGCAAAACATCATGGCAGTAAATCTGATAAAGATGTGTAATTTATCAGGTCAATTGGAAATCGAATGTGTCCATGATACAAAAAATATTAAACAAAGGAGCACGGAAGTGATAGTTATTCTGTATAAATCATTAGTTAGACCTAGATTGGAGTACTGTGTTGGGGTGAAGCGTCCTTATCGTAGACGAGATATACACATGCATTCAGAGAGGAGTGACAAAACTGATTGTGAAAATCCGGACTTATATAAGACAGAAAAACCGATCTAGAAAAGACAAGAATTCGAGATGATTTAATGCAGGTTTGAAAGATAATCAAGGAAAATAATACATTAGATTATAACAAGTTTTAAAAGTACACCGGCCTACAAGAACAAGATGGCACACAGCTACGACATTAATTATAGAATGGTCCAGATTGGATATTTGGAAATAATATTTTAGTGGCGAATGTTTGGAAAACTGACAAAACCAAACTTCACCCCAAAATGGGGATAGCTTGCGAAGAGATTGAAAATGTTGAACATTTAGAATATCTATGATAAATACTAAACAATATTGGAGACTGTACAAAAGAAGTAAGAAAACGACTGACTGGCAGTGCAGAAGATGAGTATGCAGAATATATGGTATAATACAAACAAGGAACTAAAACTAAAGATTCTAAGAACATTCATTTTTCATTTGGCAACCTATGGTTGTGAAACATGGGCACGTACAAAAGCAATAAAAGTGAAGATCGGTGCTTTTGAGACACAGTGCTACAGAAGAGTCCTAAAAATAAGGTAGATAGAAAGAAAGACAGAAATCCATCGGACAAGACCTGCATGTGGAGAAGAATTAGCTTTTAAATGAAAGCAGAATAAACGGGACAACGGACTGGAAAGAGTGGTTATGGAGGGCATGGTCACTGGAAAGAGTGGTTATGGAGGACCTGGTCAATGGAAAGAGTGGCAATGGAGGACATGGTCAATGGAAAGAGGGGTTATGGAGGACATGGTCATTGGAAAGAGTGGTTATGGAGGACATGGTCAATGGAAAGAGTGGTTATGGAGGACATGGTCACTGGAAAGAGTGGTTATGGAGGACATGGTCATTGGAAAGAGTGGTTATGGAGGGCATGGTCAATGGAAAGAGTGGTTATGGAGGACATGGTCAATGGAAAGAGTGGTTATGGAGGACATGGTCACTGGAAAGAGTGGTTATGGAGGGCATGGTCACTGGAAAGAGTGGTTATGGAGAGCAGAATCACTGGGAAACGAGGAAAGGACCGATTGAAAAGACGATGAACTCAGGACACCAAGGAGACGCTGAATTTGTTCTTGGAGCAGGCCGGAAGACTAGCGGAAGATAGGGTTTCCTACAAACAGGCTGTCATGAGAGCGACGTTATGCAAAGGACATGCTACGTGCTAATGATCATGATGAATACTTGGAATGCATTGCCACAGGAAGTAGCAGCCTCAGTAAATACATTAAAATGCAGAATGTATGTCCATAATTGCTTCAAGGTCACATTTAGTAGAACAAATTGGTTGTATACAGATTCTGCAGAGCTTTCTAAACCAGTATGTCTTAGAAGTGTATTTATCAATGCGCACAAGTTTGACACTAATTTAAAGAAAACGATTTACCTACCGGACCTATGTAAGTGAATCCAGTCTCACGGGCCACCCTGCGGGCCATCTCCTCCCCGCCATCATGTGAGAGCTCCACAAGCCAGTGGTTGGTCGACACATCAAACTCCTTGCCCTGACATTGTGGGTAGAAGGTCCAGCATATTAAATATGACAGCAACGCTTGACTAGGCCATCCTAAGAAGAAATCACTCATGCTAATCGCAAAAGTTCCCACACAAAACAACCCTTTGATCTAGATTTGTTGATCGATTTCAAGAATGAAAAAGTGGTACTTTGTTAATCTATCGATTATTTGTCTTAATTCATCAAGGTCTTTTTCCAATTTTACGGATGAAAAATCCACGCTTAAATGATAACGTTAATTTTCGTACGACGAAATTAATCGATAAAAATCTGTGTTTTGTTTTCTATACACTTTTCTGTTAACCTTGTTCTTTTGTCTAATTTTTTACTATCACGTTTACAGTCAAACTTTCCAAGCAAATAAAATGTGTCTTAATTTGTCCTTTCCTAATAGTAGAACTGAATTCCGCATTAAAGTATTGAATACTTTTCAGAATGCCCCTGATTTCAAAATGCTCCACAGCGGCGTTGCATTAGCCAGAAGGAATTCTTGCATTAGAAATATTGAGAGAATATCGGATGGAACTAACTCTCTGTTCTCTGCTTGTGCGGTCTAGTTGTCCTTTCTGCGTCATTATCTGTGACACGACAGGAAAAACTTGCGGTTCGGATAGTGTTTCCTGGCTTTTGTGGGTGTCTGTAGGGAGGATAGGAAGTGAGGGACCTCGTCGTGGAGGGAAGAGAGGGAAACGATTGAGAGGGAGAGAGAGAGAGAGAGAGAGAGAATAACTGAGAGAAAATGACAGAGAGAGAAAGCGAGGTCAGTGAAATGATAATTTAGAATAGAAAGAATGTGATAAATAATGATAGAGAGAGAGAGAGAGAGAGAGAGAGAGAGTCTGGTAAAATAAAAAAAATGAAAGATAGGAGAGAGAAGGAGGTGGTGTGGGGGGAGGGAGGGGGTGAGAGAAATGTTGTGATAAGTAATGAAAGGGAGAGTCTGGTTAAAAACAAGAAATAAGAGAACGGAAAGAGGAAGAAAGGGAATGTATGTGAAAGTAAAGAGGAATGGTCTGGTAAAATAAGAGAGAGAGAGAGAGAGAGAGAGAGAGAGAGAGAAAGAGAGGAAAATAAAGTATGTGAAAAGTAATAAGAGGGAGAGTCTGGTAAAAAAGAAATGACAGAAAGAGAATGAGAGAGATAGATAATGTGAAAGAAAGTATTTGATAAGTAATGATGCGAGGACATGGTAAAATACGAAATGAGATAGAGATAATAAGAGAAAGGAAAGACACAGAGAGTGCTTCGTGAAATGAGACATTAGAGGTAGAGATAGAAACATAGAGAGATGCATAGGGAGAGACAGAGAGAGACAGAGAAAGCGCAGTGAAAAATGTAATGACAAAGATAATGTGGTGGAACCACACATTAGAGAAAGGTAGGTAGGTAGGTATGTAGGTAGGTATGTAGGTAAGTAGGTATGTAGGTAGGTAGGTATGTATATATGTAAATATGTAGGTATGTAGGTAGGTATGTAGATAGGTTGGTTGGTAGGTTGATAGGTAGGTTGGTAGGTAGGTATATACGTAGGAATGTAGGTAGGATGGTAGGTATGTAGATATGTAAGTATGTAGGTATGTTGGTAGATACGTAGGAATGTAGGTAGGTATGTAGGTAGGTAGGTATGTAGCTAGGTATGTCGGTAGGTTGATATGTTGGTAGGTAGGTAGGTAGATAAGTAGGTAGGTATGCAGGTAGGTAGGTATGTAGGTAGGTAGGTTGGAAGGTAGACAGCTGAGGTAACAATAGCCCTCCGCACCATATCGTCCATGTGTGTGATAGAGAGAGAAAAAGAGAGAGATAAAGTGAGGTGCATTGAGTAAAGAGAGGAGACCTTGGGGAAATGAATAGGGAAAATGATATCGTGGAAGAATTAGAAGTGAGAGCGAGAAGATTGTAAAATAAAAACAATGAGAGAAGGAAATTGTGGGTTGTCAGAGGAGTAATGAATGAGGGAACTTGGTGTACTGAGAAATGAGAGACATAGAAGAAGGTTAAGAAATGAAGTGCGGTTATGGTGGACTGAGTAATGAGAGAGCAATCATAGTAGAATTATTGATGGCAAATTGAGTAATGAGAGAGAGCGTGGTGGAATGCGTAGTGGAATGCGTAATGAGAGAGAGAGTGTGTGGAATTGGTAATGAGAGGGAGAGTGTGTGAAATTGGTAATGAGAGAGAGAGTGTGTGGAATGAGTAATGAGAGACAGAGAGTGCGTGGTGGAACGAGTAATGAGAGGGAGAGTGTGTTAAATTGGTAATGAGAGGGAGAGTGTGTGAAATTGGTAATGAGAGGGAGAGTGTGGTGGAATGAGTAATGAGAGGGAATACGTGGTGGAATGAGTAATGAGAGGGAGAGTGTGGTGGAATGAGTAATGAGAGGGAGAGCGTGGTGGAACGAGTAATGAGAGGGAGAGTGTGGCGAAATGAGTAAGGAAAGAACGATCAATGTGAAATAAGTAATGAGAGACACGAGGGGCAAAGGTAGAAATAATGTAGTGTGTTATGAAGTTAATAATGAGATATATAAGGCAAGAAAGAGAGAACGAGAGAGACAGAGAGAGAGAAAAAGTATATGTGCCAGACAGAGAGAGAGTGGTTTGGAATAGCAGAGATACAGCGTGAGATTTTAATGGCACAGAGAGAGATTTGGAAACAGAGAGACAGAGAGATTTGAAATGGCATAGAGAGATTTGGAAGGACAGAGAGACAGAGAGATTTGGAATGGTCCAGAGAGAAATTTGGAAGGACAGAATGAAACAGTAAGATTGTGAGTGGCAGAGAGACAGCGATAAATTTGGAATGACAGAGTGATAGAGAGGGATTTGGAACGACAGAGAGAAATAGAGAGAGATTTGGAATTGCAGAGAGACAGAAAGAGATTTGGAATGGCAGAGAGAAATAAAGAGAGGTTTGGAATGGAAGAGACACAGAAAGAGATTTGGAATGACAGAGAGAAAGAGCAATATTTGGAATGGTAGAGGGAAATAGAGAGAGATTTGAAATGACAGAGACACAGAAAGAGACTTGAAATGGCAGAGGGATACAGAGAGATTTGGAATGACAAAGAAAAATAGAGAGATGTGGAAGGCACAGAGAGAGAGAGAGAGAGAGAGAGAGAGAGAGCGTTTTGGAATGACAGAGGGAAACATATTTTAATGGCATAGAGACAGAAAGAGATTTGGAATGGCACAGAAACAAATATATATATATACATTTCGAATGGTAAAGAGAAATTTGGAATGACAGATAGAGAGATAGAGACAGAGAGAGAGAGAGAGACAGAGAGAGATGTGGAATGGCGGAGAGCAACATATATATATAAATATATTTGGAATGTCAGAGAGAAACAGAAATACTTTTAATGAGATAGAGAGAGAAAGTGTGTGTGTCTGGTGGAATGAAAGACATATTTGGAATGCGAGAGACATAGAGAGTGGTGGAATGATAGACATATTTAGAATGCGAGAGACATAGAGAGTGGTGGAATGAAAGACATATTTGGAATGCGAGAGACATAGAGAGTGGTGGAATGATAGACATATTTGGAATGCGAGAGACATAGAGAGTGGTGGAATGAAAGACATATTTGGAATGCGAGAGACAGAGGGGTGAAATGATATCATATTGGACAAAAGAGTGAGTTACAATTAGAAATGCGAAATAAAGAGATTATTGGGCTGAATGAGTAATGAGAGAGAAAGAGAGTGAGAGAGAGAGAGAGAGAGAGACAGTTGAGCTGAATAAATAAGAATAAAGGGACAGTTTAGCTGAATGAATTAGTGAGGGAGAGAAACAGTTGGGCGGAATGAGTGATGAGATACAGAAATAGATAATTGTGCCGAATAAGTAATGAGAGAGAGATACACTTAGACTGAATGAGTAATGAGAGAGAGAGAGAGAGCGCGATAGGTGTGCTGAATAAGTAATGAGAGAGACACAGACTAAATGAGAGAGAGAGAGAGAGAGAGAGAGAGATAGTTGATCTGAATCGGTAATGAGAAAGAGAAAAGGGAGTATTATGGTATAAGAAGTTTAAAAAAATCGAATGACAATAGCACAGGAAAGAGAAAGAAAAAAAAGAGAGAGGGAGAGAGAGAGAGAGAGAGAAAGAGAGAGAGACAAAAGAGTGGATGGATAAGATCGATAGTAAACAAACGCCACGTGGAGAACTTACGTCACTGGGCGGGAAACGGGCCGCCATTAGAATGCAGTGCAGGGAATCTTAAAGATGGATCGATAAATAGTTCAATCAATGGCTGGAGGCAACAGGAAGAGGATCTCAAAGAACAACCTAGAACAGTGATCCTCAACCTTTTTCCCAGGTCAGGACTCCATCAGATCAAATGTATATTTACCGCTGTGTTATCGCTACTTTGTAGAGTGTAAACTCTAGTCGACACTGAGCTCACTTGCTTGACTGGGGTTACACCGTGTCAGGGTTCTTCTTCTTCTTCTTCTGCGTACACAGTCAGACAGTAACCATTATTTTCTCGAAAAAAGCGGCGGTCATCCTGAGACTCTCGCCACTACCATAGAGCTTGTCTTGCAGTTCCACTGGCAATGGCCACATCTGCTCTCTCTGATCCTCGTATGTCGGGCAGTTCTGCAGCAGATGTTCAGTGGTCATTTTACCAGTACCGCACGGGCATTCGTCGGTACACCCTATCTTCAATTTGTTGAAGAGGTGGTACCTCAGTCTGTTGTGGCCAGTGCGAAGTCTGAAGACAACGACCTGCTCTCTTCGGTTCAACTGGTAATAGGCATCGTTTTTGGTGGAACCAGTATGTTCGGTTTCCCATTTGGACATGTACCTGGCTTTGATAAGCCGTTTTGACTCTTCGTACGTCATACTGGTATCTATTTGTGGTAGCCTTGCACCTTCTTTTGCCAGTCTGTCTGCCTCCTCGTTGCCTTGGATGTTGCAGTGTGACGGAACCCACTGTACCACTACCCTTTTTGGTGCGGACTGTTGGCACAGTTTGCAGAGTGCTGCTCTTAAGTCATTAAGCTCAGTGTTTTTCTGGCTTTTTAGCGCTGTGACTACTTCGAGAGCATCTGTCAGCAGGACTATATGGCTCTCATTTTCACTGTGTGTTACCATTTCTTCCACTGCCGCCCTCAGTGCCTCTGCCTCTGCTCTGAAATTGCTCGTGTACTTACCAGTAGCGAATGACAGTGTTATTTTCCTGCCATTTGGTAGGTTCAGGAATGCTCCTGCCCCTCCGTTCTGTGTAGTGTTTGTTACAGAACCGTCGGTGTATGCATGGGTCCAGTCCATGCTTGGGTAGCTTTTCGTTATGAAGCTTAAGGTAGTGTCTCTCCTTTCTTTTTCGGTCTGGCAGTTTTTGTTTGCAATACCTGGTATATTTTCTACCACCTCTGGAAATATATCCTGCCTCCAAGTAGGTTTTCGTACAGTAGTGATGGGTTTTGGTGTTGTTAGTGCGTTTATGGGATCTTCGTGCATCTTTGCTTTGGCTATTTCTGCAAAGTTTCTCCGCTTTAGTTTCCCAGTTCCCAAATTGTTTAGCCTCTGGTACATTGGATGGTCCGTCAGTCTTCGGAGTTTCTCTGACTGCAGCTGGGCTCTGCAGTCTCTTCTGTCGGTCATGGATTGCAGTTTTGTAATCTTTTCAAGTTCTACAATTGGCGTTGACTTCATGCCACCAGTTATGATTCTCATGGCTTGGTTTTGAAGTTTGTTAACTTTATCGAAGTTCGCCTTCGCTGCTGTTGTCCATGCCGCGATGCCATACTCGAGAACTGGTCTCACTCTTCCAGTGTACAGTTTCTTTAGTATGCCTTCGTCTGCTCCCCAGCTTGTGCCAGCAAGTTTCCTCATGATCGCCATTCTTTCTCTGGCTTTCATTCGGTTTCTCTCAATCTGACTTTTCCATGTCATGCGCCGATCAAATGTGACTCCCAGATAGGTTGGGTTGTCGTTTGGCTGCAGGATTTTGCCATTTAGGCTTAATTTGGTACTTTGGGGTTTTAACGAGAGCGAGAATATTGTGCACGTGGTTTTCTCCTCGTTTATTTTGACCAGCCATGAGTTCGCCCACTCTTCCAGCGATGTTAGGGCCGTTTGCATCCGATTTCTTGCTATGGTGAGATTCTTTTCAGAGGTCCACATAGCCAGATCGTCTGCAAACATTGAGCTATGGACTCTTCTTGGTATATTCTCTGTAATATCGTTTATATATACCAGGAAGAGTGTGGGTGACAGTACTCCCCCTTGGGGTACTCCCTGCTCGAGTGTCACCTTTTTGCTCATCTGCCCTTGTACTTGGACTCTGGCCGTTCTTTGTTTGAGGTAGTGGTTGATCCACTTGTACATCTTCCCACAAACATCACTTCTTCTTAGCTTGACTCTAAGTCCATCCTTCCAGACTTTGTCAAATGCCTTTTCCAGATCCACCCAAACAGCTACTGTGTGTTTCTGTGCCTGGTAGGCATCTTCTATCTCCTGGGCTATGAGGATGACCTGGTCCTCAGTGGATCTGTGCTGTCTAAAGCCGGCTTGCTGTGGAATTAGTATTCGTTTTTCTTCCAGATGCCACATCAGTCTGGTGTTTATCATCCGTTCCATCAGCTTGCCGACACAGCTCAGTAGGCTTATGGGCCTGTATCCATTCGGATCTGTTTTGTCCTTTCCTGTTTTTGGTACTGGTACCAGTATTGCATCTTTCCATGCCTGGGGTACAATACCCCTTTTCCAGCTTTGGTTCAGGACTGATAGTAGTTTTTCCTTCGCTGTTTGGCCCAGCCCCATCAGCATTTCGTTTGTTATCCCGTCTTTTCCGGGAGATTTCCTTCTCTTTAGTGTTCTCATAGCCTCTTCCATTTCGCGCATTGTTAGTTTGGCCATCATGTGCTCTTCAGGAGCCGTATTTATGTTTTCGTGCCCCTTTAGCTCTTCGCTAATGTCTGTATGCTTATCTGCAGGGACCTCGATGTGGTTTGCTCTGGCATAGTGATCGACAAAGGCGTTTGCGGCTTTCTTACCTGTGATCAAGTTCTCGCCTTGCTTGATAGTAATTTGTTTATTTGACGGGGTTTCGTCGTTCATGGCTCTGACTAGCTTCCATAGCTTGTTCCCTTCTTTGTCCAGGTTTAAACTTTCCGTTTTATTTTTCCAACTTTCTCTTGCTGTTTGCTTGAGAGTGTGTTTGTACTTCGCCGCGGCGGCTTTGAGGGCGATGTTTGCCTCCACGGATTTTTCTCGTTCTGCCATGTTCCTCGCATTTGTTACTGCATCTTCCACTTTCTGTAACTCATCATTCCAGTAGGGCTTATAGTTTTTCCTAGCTCCTCTTGGGATGGTTTCAGTGGCGGCTTGCATTATTGCCTTGCTTAGGCTCTCTACCATGGGCTTCATTTTGGTGTTTCGTGTGTTGATGGTTTCACACAGCCCATCTGTCAGGATTGCAAATCTGTCCCAGTCGGCTCGTTTGTAATTCCAACGTGGGAGCGGTTTTGTTTCCTGTGGGCCTACTTCCATGTCAATGGTTAGCCTGATCGGCCTGTGGTCGCTACCTGCCAGTTGGTTTAGCACCTGGCGGTCTATTTTATAGTGTATGTCCTGTGTGGAGAAGGCCAAATCTGGAGTCGAGGTGGTATGCCATGTTCTTGAATAGAAGCTAGGGCTATCCTCCGGCCTATTGATTAGGGAGAGATTTGCATCTATCTCCCAATCTTCCACTTCGTCACCTCTACTGTCTGTGTCAGAGTATCCCCATCTCTCCGAGTGGCTGTTGAAATCTCCAACTACTATGCAGTTGGAGTCTCTGACCTCCATACTCGAGAGCGATAGGTCTCTGTTTGGTGGTCCGTACAGATTGAAAATGCGGAGTTTCGTCTCTAGAGCCATTATGTCAACTCCTACAATTTCTGCTTGTCCGGTGTGATTGACAGGTACCGCGCTACTCGGTATGCTGTTTCTGGTCAGTATCAGGACCCCTCCTTTGTGACCTTCTCTATCTAGACGGAAGGTCTGGTATCCTCTGATTGAGAATTTATGGTTATTGTTGAGGTGCGTTTCCTGGATACATGCCACGTCAATCTTACCTTCATGCAGGTGGTGTGTTAGGGAAAGTTTTTTGTTAATGACTCCCTCCGCATTCCACTGTAGTATTCTGAGGGTCTTGAAGTTTTGGCCAATAGACGTTACCCCATAGCCATGTGCCTTGACTCCACGACACATGGGTGGGTGACCACCAGTAGTCAAGGGTGGGCCCCTTCGAGGCGTGAGGCCCGGCGCTATCGCTGCCTGGCGGGTCTCCTCAGGATGAGCGCCATACGTTTTTCGAATAGGTTGTGCTGCCATCATACTGTGATTTACGTTGCACTGTTTTGTTAGGCTTGCGGCCCCGTGCATCCGATTTCAACAGGCGTTTCTGTAGGGATGCCCTCCTTAGCCTTTGGCTGTCCCCAGCCTATCTGCAAGGCAGCAGTTGTTTACGATCAGAGTTTTCTCTCCTATGGAAGTTGTCTTTCCAGACTTTCGAGTCTTCACTACTCGTGTCTATAGGGTGCAATGATGGGGTGTGATATATGAGATGGACTGGTTTACCCGGAAGAGAGGCAGTCCAGTGTGTCTGTATCCCAGGATCGTCACGTCCTGCCAGAAACGTAGCATTTGCATGTGAGTGGGGTATTTCTTTTTCCCTTTATTTTCTTGGCTTCTATGCAGGGATGGTACGCCTAGCATTCCCCGCCACCTGGGGTGTTGACACAGTGGGGCAGGTGTGCAATGTCCGCTGGTCTGCATCTCTTCTGCGTCCAGCATGATAGTTATGGCTGATAACGTACAGAGGTAGATATCGTAACCGGAGTGCATTTAGCCAGAGGACAAGCCTGGTAATGTCACAGAGATGTTGATCGCCTGGTGTGCGGACAACTCTCATGGTCAGTGGTTGAGTCTTGACAGTTCACAGTGTGGTGGCTGCTCTACTGTTTTCGACACCCCGACCAGGTTCTAAGTCTTTGGTTGGTGTTTTTCGCACCCCATCGCCGTATAGGGTGAGTATCAAGCAGTTTTCCGCCCGCTTGTATTTGCGGGCGGCAAGGACCTCTTACTGTGGCTCTACCTGATAGGGCTGGGGCGCAAGCCCCAGGTCCCGAGCATGTAGGAGCCTCCCATTGCAGTGGTGCTGAGATTTTGGGCGGGATTGCGGCTTTCAAGGGTTCGGCCGTAATCCCCCACATGGTAGCCTCGCGCCCTTGGCTTATCAGCCTGGTACGTGAACCAAAGTGTCTGCGGCTCCTCTCGATTTGAGCTGGTTTTCCGTAGCAACGCCCTGTCATTTGTAGGGTAAAACTGACCTGTCTTCAGATCTATTTCCAGCACCCGTTCACTATTTGGTCAGACGAATTTATTGAGGGCTTTTGTTTGTCAATGACCAGGTATTTGAAATCTGCGGAGTTATACACGATTTCCGTAGCGTTCTTTCATTTGAGCTGACTTGTCGTCCGTGAGTCTAATACCAGCGTACGTTCATTATTAGACCCAAACGGCAGCGTTCTCAATTTGTCAGTTGTTCTACAGCATTGGCGTGTTCAGTCAAATTAAGCCGCAGGTTCCACACCTGGTGGTGCCCTTTCGTCAATTCCCTTAGCGAGATAGTCAAGTTTCTTAAAAAGTAGCCCCAAAGATTTTCGAGGGTCTAATTCCAGCACATGTTCTCTATTAGACCCCACTAAGGTGTACTTTTTGATAGTCATTCTGCAGTATTGGCGTGGTAGGTTAACTTAGGTCTCAGGCTCCACTCCTGATAGTGCTCTTCCGTCAATTCCTTTATCAAACACTGGATGCAGACAAAACCGAGCCACAGGGGACATAACCCCAGATTTCTGGAGGTCTAAGTCCAGCACCAGTTCCATATTAGACTCCAGAAGAGTGGTCTCGGCATGTCAATCATTTCAGTGTTGGCCGTGTTGAGTCAAATTAAGCCGCAGGCTCCACTCCTGGTGGTGCCCTTCCGTCAATTCCTTTAAGTTTCAGCTTTGCAACCATACTTCCCCCGGAACCCAAACACTTTGGTTTCCCGGAAGCTGCCCGCAGAGTCATCGAAGCAACTCCTGCGGATCGCTAGTCGGCATCGTTTATGGTCAGAACTACGACGGTATCTGATCGTCTTCGCGCCTCTGACTTTCGTTCTTGATTAATGAAAACATTCTTGACAAATGCTTTCGCAGTAGCTCGTCTTGCGGCGATCCAAGAATTTCACCTCTAACGCCGCAATACGAATGCCCCCGTTTGTCCCTGTTAATCATTACCTCCAGTTCCGAAAACCAACAAAATAGAACCGAGGTCCTATTCCATTATTCCATGCACCATTATTCAGGCAGCCGAGGCCTGCTTTGAACACTCTAATTTTTTCAAAGTAAACGCGCCGGCCACCCAGGACGCTCAGCGAAGAGCACCCGTGGGAGAGAGCCGGCAGACGGTAGGGCAGGAGACAACGGGCAGTGAACCGGCGCGAGCCGGACCGCCCGCCTGCGCCTGAGATCCAACTACGAGCTTTTTAACTGCAACAACTTTAATATACGCTATTGGAGCTGGAATTACCGCGGCTGCTGGCACCAGACTTGCCCTCCAATAGATCCTCGTTAAAGGGTTTAAAGTGTACTCATTCCAATTACGGGGCCTCGAAAGAGTCCCGTATTGTTATTTTTCGTCACTACCTCCCCGTGCCGGGAGTGGGTAAGTTGCGCGCCTGCTGCCTTCCTTGGATGTGGTAGCCGTTTCTCATGCTCCCTCTCCGGAATCGAACCCTGATTCCCCGTTACCCGTTACAAACATGGTAGGCATGTCACGTACCATCGACATTTGATAGGGCAGACATTTGAAAGATGCGTCGCCGGCACATGAGGCCATGCGATCAGCACAAAGTTATCCAGAGTCACCAGTGGGGACGCCGCAACCCCGCGAGGGGAAACGACGATTGGTTTTGAACTAATAAAAGCGCTCTTTCCGCGAGGGTCGGAGCTTGGTAAGCATGTATTAGCTCTAGAATTGCCACAGTTATCCAAGTAGGATCGTGTCATCTAAGGAACCTCGACTGATTTAATGAGCCATTCGCGGTTTCACCGTGAGACAGTGTGAACTTAGACATGCATGGCTTAATCTTTGAGACAAGCATATGACTACTGGCAGGATCAACCAGATATCTGTCGGAGACGTACGTACTGCGCACACCGGTCGGCGGAGGAAGGGTGTGTAAAAAGCCTCGCTGGGACGACGGCCGCA
This sequence comes from Ariolimax columbianus, assembly GCA_036924085.1. Classification (NCBI taxonomy): domain Eukaryota; kingdom Metazoa; phylum Mollusca; class Gastropoda; order Stylommatophora; family Arionidae; genus Ariolimax; species Ariolimax columbianus. The sequence goes on from JAVGWX010000013.1 coordinate 43,807,587, forward strand.
GGGACCGACTGACGGGACGGACGGACGGTTTGTTCCACCCGTCCCTCACTCCGTCGACCTAGGACCGCCTGACAGGGGCCTCCCACACGCACCAGACGACCGACCGACCGGGCTCGCTCGAGGAGGGATGGCAGCGCTCTGTGCAGAACGGATCCCAACGACCTCGGCGACGAATTTCACTGGGACTAGAGACACAATTTGGCCTGCCCTTCTTCTCCGTAGGGAGAACGCAGGGCCTCGAGGCAACGATTCCTGCTTTCCATTTGCCGGTCACAAGCTCTTTGCGAGAGTCGGACCACCAGCGAGACGTACTGTCGAGCTCTGCTATAAGCCTTAGATAAATCACCACGGACGGACCACGTTTCCTGATACGGATCAGACTAGCGCACCTCGGTGGAGGAGCCACTACCACAAACCGCACCCAATTCGCACTACGGGGAAAGGCAGGCGAGCGTTTTCCGCAAGCCCGCGCTATCGCTCCGCCTGGCGGGACTGAGATCGCTTTACGAACACTGGTTGAAATTGAGTCGCCGCGGCGAGACAACTACCCCAGATGTGTCAGGGTTCGAATTCACAGATCATAGGTCGTGTCAGGTACGAATGTTCCTTCAGTAGAACTAGCTGTAAATGGGTATTTGAGGAATGAGTTGGAGAAGGTAAAAACAGCAAGGAAGGGAACTGATCACTCTGCCTCATATAGGCTGCAGCTTAGTACATGAAGCGTTATCTTCCTCTAAGACGGCAATTACAGCCATAGGACTAACTTTGCCCTTTTACTGTATCATTACTCTATTACATCTCACCAAGAGAAATTGCAAGTCGACACACAAAACCCTAATATAGAATCTAGATTTGATTGGCGGACCTTTCCTTAGCTTCCACGACCTTTATTGGTGTTTGCAAAACCAAGCGTTTGGGAACCTTTGAGGTAGCTGAATTTTAGAAGAAATAAAAGTGGCACGATTATTGAGCATTCGAATTTAAAGTGGGTCTCACTTACAGCCGTTTCATATTGGTCAATTTGGACATTGCGCTGATGGATCACTCTGTGATAAATTGTGGTCTTAGTGTTTCGTAATCTTTCAAACCTACTTTATCACAGCAAACGGTTCTTTTAATCTCAAATAGATTCTTTTTGGTTATATTAGGTTTGTCTCTTAGGAGTTACACTGCTGTGGGGGAATGAAGTTGTTAGAGACTTCAGTATACTAAGCCACGGCTTGTATGAGGTTGGGTCAAATACAGTTTCTTTCCTCTGTGCCATTCACCTCCCTATTCGTATGCCAATTACAAATTGATAGCTAGGCCGACTGGAGCATATCAATAGCAGGATTAATACCCCGTAATTTTGCCATATAAAGTGAATGTTGTACCACAATACCAATCGTAGCTGTACTAAACTCACGTGCAGCAGTAAAGTAGATCATCCTTGTTGTTGTTGTTAATGCAATTCGTACTTGAGTTAGGAGTTAGACAATCTGGACGACTTTCTATGGTGGTCGGTTACAGAGGTTCTTCTCACACTTGAGAACGTGGACCGGGTCTTCCTGGCTTTTGGTGCAATGCCAGGCTCCTCTGTAAGCTCAACGGATACACCGTCTTTGAAATTTAGGAGTCTTCTAAACCATCTCATCTCTTTGGTATGAATTCTTCCCTGGAGATCTGCTGCTATGGTCCGGTGTTTCATAGACGTAGAGGAATACCGAAAGAACCAGTGAGCAGGTTAGTCTGACCTTTATGACAACCGTGTTATTCTGGCCTGGACTTCTGCTTTTAATTCAAATCAGGGCCACAAAAAGGACTGAAAGAAATACCCTATAAATTTTGTTATTTATTTCAGTGGTATAGCAAATCTGGTACTCAAAATAGTCAGCTGAAACTGGATGTGTAGGGCTGAATCGCGCAAATGTCGCAGTCCCACTGTAAATTAGGATACAACGTTCCAACATCCTTTGCAAGGACGAAGCCCAAAGATGACGCAATAGAAGAATGTCGAGGTACAGTAGATTCCATTTCATTCTTGTCAATGAGGAGGCCGAGTCACTGGCAAGAGAAGGTGGAGAAGGTAGATCCCCATTATACGTATAACTATAGGAGCAAAGCTTAGCGCTGGATGAGAAGTTCCACGGAGAGAATGGCTGATATGTTCTTGAAAATATGAAGATACAGGCCACAGCAGATTCTTCTTCTTCGTCTTATTCGTCGTCGTTTTCTTCTTCTCCTTCTTTTGCTTCTTCTTCTTCATCTTCTACTTCTTCATCACCTTCTTCTTCTTCTTTTTCTTTTTTTTTTCTTCCTTTTTTATCTTCCTCTTCTTCTTCGTTTTATTCTTTTCATTTTTTCTCATCTACTTCTTATTTTCATTAGTTTCTTCTTCCTCATCATCTTCGTTTTCTTCTTTTTTGCCTTCTTCTTCATCTACTTCTCCGTCTTATTCTACTTCTGTTGCATTTATTCATTTATTTCATTTTTTTATTGTTCTGTGTCTTCCTTTTCTCCTTCTTCTTCTTCATCTTTTTCTTTTTAAATTTCTTTTTTTTGGCTTCTTCTTCATCATTTACTTCTCCGTCTTATTCTTCTTCTGTCTCAGTTATTCCGTCTTCTTCTTCTTCTTCTTCTTCTTCTTCTTCTTCTTCTTCTTCTTCTTCTTCGTCTTACTTTTCTTCGTCATAATCTTCTTCTTCTTCTGTTTTCGTCTTCAGACTTCGAATTCGGTGACTACAAGAATGGCAACAGTCAACTCAGAGCTCTTTGCACTTCCGTCTAGATCTTCGTCGAAGGCCACTGGCTATTTTCTTGTGCTATTCCTTACACTAGTGTATGATAGGCAGGGCAGCAACAAGTGTTCCGTTGTCACGGGTGCTGTTCCACGGGTACAAAGGTAGGAAGTGTCAATACTGATTTACTTATAAAGATGACATGTCAGTCTGTAGTACGCTGCGCGTGGACGGAAAATGTTCATATGATCTCGTCTGGATAGGTAATGGCAGGAATCATTTTCTATATAGCCTGTGTAGTATCTTTTCCGACGACACAGTTTTGCTTTTGAACAGCGCCTAGAATAAATAACTACATCAGTCCAGAAACACAGTGAAGCCCAGAATCTCTACCTGAATACAAAGAAAAAAAGATAATGACAACTGATAAGACAATACTCCAACCTAAAAAAGTCCAGAGCTGGCAAAGAGATTAAAAATGTTGCACATTTTGAAATTCTGGGATTAATACTGAACAACAATGGACTGTACAAAAGAAGTAAGAAGACGACTGACTACGGCAATACAGTAGGTAAGGAGTATGCAGAACCTATGGCATAATACAAACAAAGCCCTAAATCTAAAGATCCTAAAAACATGCATTTTCCCTATGGATGTGAGACATGGACGATTACAAAATAAAAAAGCAATAAGAGCGAGGATCATTGCTTTTGAAACACAGTGCTGCATAAGAGTCCAGACAATCCCGTGATCAAAGAAAGAAATAAATCCATCCGGCAAGACCTGAATGTAGAGGAGAATTGGCTCATAAATGACGTAATGACCCGACAACTGAGGTTTTTTTGGACACGTCGAACGACACAACGGACTGGAGAGAGTGGTTATGGAAGGCATGACCACTGGGAAGAGAGGCAGGGGCCGACCGAGAAGACGATGGATCCAGGACATCAAGCAGACGCTGGATGTGATCTTGGATCAGGCCGGAAGACTGGCGAAAGATAGAGTTTCCTACAGACAGGCTGTCATGACAGCGACGTTCTGCAAAGGACGTGTTACATGATGATGATGATGATGAGTATCTTTCCCACAGTCTAACAGGAAGATTGTCAGTGATGTCCTTTCCACAGTTTGACCGGAATGTCAGTGGTCTCTTTCCCACAGTTTAACAGGAAGAATGTCAGTGGTCTCTTTCCCACAGTTTAACAGGAAGAATGTCAGTGGTCTCTTTCCCACAGTTTAACAGGACGATTGTCAGTGGTCTCTTTCCCACAGTTTAACAGGACGATTGTCAGTGATGTCCTTTCCACAGTTTGACCGGAATGTCAGTGGTCTCTTTCCCACAGTTTAACAGAAAGAATGTCAGTGGTCTCTTTCCCATAGTTTAACAGGGAGACTGTCAGTGATGTTCTTTCCACAGTTTGACCGGAATGTCAGTGGTCTCTTTTCCACAGTTTAACAGGAAGAATGTCAGTGGTCTCTTTCCAACAGTTTAACAGGGCGATAGGCAGTGGTCTCTTTCCCATAATTTAACAGGACGATTGTCAGTGATGTCCTTTCTACAGTTTGACCGGAATGTCAGTAGTCTCTTTCCAACAGTTCAACAGGAAGAATGTCAGTGGTCTCTTTGCCACAGTTTAACATGAAGAATGTCAGTGGTCTCTTTCCCACAGTTTAACAGGAAGAATGTCAGTGGTCTCTTTCCCACAGTTTAACAGGAAGTATGTCAGTGATATCCTTTCCACAGTTTGACCGGAATGTCAGTGGTCTCTTTCCCACAATTTAACAGAAAGAATGTCAGTGGTCTCTTTCCCACAGTTTAACAGGAAGAATGTCAGTGGCCTCTTTCCCACAGTTTAACAGGAAGAATGTCAGTGATGTCCTTTCCACAGTTTGACCGGAATGTCAGTGGTCTCTTTCCAACAGTTTAACAGAAAGAATGTCAGTGGTCTCTTTCCCACAGTTTAACAGGAAGAATGTCAGTGGCCTCTTTCCCACAGTTTAACAGGAAGAATGTCAGTGATGTCCTTTCCACAGTTTGACCGGAATGTCAGTGGTCTCTTTCCCACAGTTTAACAGAAAGAATGTCAGTGGTCTCTTTCCCACAGTTTAACAGAAAGAATGTCAGTGGCCTCTTTCCCACAGTTTAACAGGACGATTGTCAGTGATGTCCTTTACACAGTTTGACCGGAATGTCAGTGGTCTCTTTCCCACAGTTTAACAGGAAGAATGTCAGTGGTCTCTCTCCCAAGGTTCAACAGGAAGAATGTCAGTGGCCTCTTTCCCACAGTTTAACAGAAGTGTTGTCAATGGATTCTACAAGCATTTGCAATGACATAACCTGTGAGGAAAGCAAACTTACATTTCTTAAGTTATGACACAATTCAGTGTTCAGTATATTAGCTTCTTGTTTGTACCGGGAACATTATCATTTGCTTGAGATCTGGATTTCACGTCTCTTACGATTACAATTCAAAGATGGTGGATGTGTTTTTGTCGTGGCATTCGAAAACGAAATAAAAACATATAGAATTATACGTTTTTGGGACAATAATAACCAAAAATACCATTGGATGCGTTTCATAAAATGTAATCATTACGATACTAACAAATTAAAAACTGGAAACTTAAAAGAATATGGTTTTTAAGAAAAACAGACACTATCTTATGCCCTCAGAATATTGGCACATTACTGATTATTCTGTAAAATAAGTGGTCTTTCTCAAGATAAACGGATAGCATACGTCATCCAAACCTTATGATAAGCACTATAGTTCAGGCAGAATAAGCCCTTATCGTCTGCTGCACAATGAGACGGTAATAATGTCCTTATTATTCGGGAAAAACAGGAAAGTGGCTAAAAGGGCCTTGTCTTGCCAGATGATGGTAATACGAAGAAATTTGACAAGTAATTTTGATCATCAACTTTGTTTGAAACTGCATCATCTGTATTAAGCATGTACTTTCTATTCTTAATTCTTGATGTCCTGTAATTGAAATTGCCGTCGGGGATAAAGTGATAGAAACGTAACTGTACTAAGCCACAGCTTGAGGTGACGTGTCCAGTTCTTTTCCTAAACCTACTTTCTTGTCCAAAACATAGAAAAGGTTTACAGCGCTATACGGCACGTTGCTGAATAGTTTCGATCACTGGCTGCTTACAAGGAGGGTAGCGGATCGAATACCCGGTAAGGCTTATGTTGTTTTTCTGTTAGGGGTGAAATGAATAAATATAGCCAACACATGACTTAGCGACTCCACTGGCGAGGCGGCGTATAGTCATAGACTAACAACCAGCAATGGGAATAGTCGTGCGACAGTTTTACAGCTGGGTCGACTGAAGCGTGCCGGGAGAAGGAGTTGAACCCAGTACCATTGGATTGAAAAAGCGAGTGCTCTGCCACTACATTAATCTATACCACCATCTTGTATTAACATACAGCTTAGAGGGTCAGCGGGCAGGAAGACTAACGTCTGGTCAGGCAAAATAGACTGTTCATACATGTTAGTCAGGTTCAGACAAAGCATACTGGTCAAGACCCTCACCTCGGCTTCCTAGTAGCCCTCCCTGGAAACTGGCTGTTTGACTAACAGTGATTCCTCTAGTAGTAAGCGACACGCAGATGAAGTCAGGCATAGTACAATCGCCTGGGGGACCCCGATCCACCTTCATCAGCACGCGCAGGATGTGAGGACAGGATCTGGATCACAGCACAGCCCCAAAATAATTGGAAGTAAAGTTGGACGGCACGCTGTCCTATACCGCACATTGCCAGGAGACAAAACTTTAAAATACATGCGAGAAATAGTATCACGAAAACTGACTGTCACAACATGGGGAGCAAAGCCAGATGTTCTCACAACATCTGCACTATCTCTGTGTTTCTCTGTAGCTGAGTACGCCGCACCAGTCTGGAAGAACTCTGCACATGTCAAACATATAGAGACAGCAATAAATGAGACAGGCCGTATAGTTACTGGATGCCTAAAACCTACACCAACTGAAAAAATATACCTAATAATTGGCATAGCGCCACCAGAGATACGGAAAAACTGTCACGTCAGAGATAGAATGAGAGAAACAGGTAAATGACCCAAGACACTCTTTGTTCGGACATCAGGTACAGCGCGCAAGACTAAAGTCAAGACGAAGTTTTTTACAATCAACCCAGCCCCTTACAGACTAGTCCAGGAAATCTAAGCATCGAAAGTTGGAAACAGCTGATACAGGTCCCATTGATCGAGTTACGGGAGGAACCTGCGCCTGGACATCTCCTGCCGTTCGCAATATGAAAGTCACTAAAAAGACTTCTTCTTCTTCTTCTTCTTCGTACGCAGTCAGACAGTAACCATTATTTTTTCGAAAAAAGCGGCGGTCATCCTGAGGCTCTCGCCACTGCCATAGAGCTTGTCTTGCAGTTCCACTGGTAATAGCCACATCTGCTCTCTCTGATCCTCGTATGTCGGGCAGTTCTGCAGCAGATGTTCAGCGGTCATTTTACCAGTACCGCACGGGCATTCGTCGGTACACCCTATCTTCAATTTGTTGAATAGGCGGTACCTCAGTCTGTTGTGGCCAGTGCGAAGTCTGAAGACAACGACCTGCTCTCTTCGGTTCAACTGGTAATAGGCATCGTTTTTGGTGTAACCAGTATGTTCGGTTTCCCATTTGGTCATGTATCTGGCTTTGATAAGCCGTTTTGACTCTTCGTACGTCATATTGGTATCTGTTTGTGGTAGTCTTGCACCTTCTTTTGCCAGTCTGTCTGCCTCCTCGTTGCCTTGGATGTTGCAGTGTGACGGAACCCACTGTACCACTACCCTTTTTGGTGCGGACTGCTGGCACAGTTTGCAGAGTGCTGCTCTTAAGTCATTGAGCTCAGTGTTTTTCTGGCTTTTTAGCGCTGTGACTACGGTGAGAGCATCTGTCAGCAGGACTATATGGCTCTCATTTTCACTGTGTGTCACCATTTCTTCCACTGCCGCCCTCAGTGCCTCTGCCTCCGCTCTGAAATTGCTTGTGTACTTACCAGTAGCGAATGACAGTGTTATTTTTCTGCCATTTGGTAGGTTCAGGAATGCTCCTGCCCCTCCGTTCTGTGTAGTGTTTGTTACAGAACCGTCGGTGTATGCATGGGTCCAGTCCATGCTTGGGTAGCTTTTCTTTATGAAGCTTAGGGTAGTATCTCTCCTTTCTTTTTCAGTCTGGCAGTTTTTGTTTGCAATACCTGGTATATTTTCTACCACCTCTGGAAATATATCCTGCCTCCAGGTAGGTTTTCGTACAGTAGTGATGGGTTTTGGTGTTGTTAGTGCGTTTATGGGATCTTCGTGCATCTTTGCTTTGGCTATTTCTGCAAAGTTTCTCCGCTTTAGTTTCCCATTTCCCAAATTGTTTAGTCTCTGGTGCATTGGATGGTCAGTCAGTCTTTGGAGTTTCTCTGACTGCAGCTGGGCTCTGCAGTCTCTTCTATCGGTCATGGATTGCAGTTTTGTAATCTTTTCAAGTTCTACAATTGGCGTTGACTTCATGCCACCTGTTATAATTCTCATGGCTTGGTTTTGAAGTTTGTTAACTTTATCGAAGTTCGCCTTCGCTGCTGTTGTCCATGCCGCAATGCCATACTCGAGAACTGGTCTCACTCTTCCAGTGTACAGTTTCTTTAGTATACCTTCGTCTGCTCCCCAGCTTGTGCCAGCAAGTTTCCTCATGATTGCCATTCTTTCTCTGGCTTTCATTCGGTTTCTCTCAATCTGACTTTTCCATGTCATGCGCCGATCAAATGTCACTCCCAGATAGGTTAGGTTGTCGTTTGGCTGCAGGATTTTGCCATTTAGACTTAATTTGGTACTTTGGGGTTTTAATGAAAGCGAGAATATTGTGCATGTGGTTTTCTCCTCGTTTATTTTGACCAGCCATGAGTTCGCCCACTCTTCCAGCGATGTTAGGGCCGTCTGCATCCGATTTCTTGCTATGGTGAGATTCTTTTCAGAGGTCCACATAGCCAGATCATCTGCAAACATTGAGCTATGGACTCTTCTTGGTATATTCTCTGTGATATCGTTTATATATACCAGGCAGAGTGTGGGTGACAATACTCCCCCTTGGGGTACTCCCTGCTCGAGTGTCACCTTTTTGCTCATCTGCCCTTGTACTTGGACTCTGGCCGTTCTTTGTTTGAGGTAGTGGTTGATCCACTTGTACATCTTCCCACAGACATCACTTCTACTTAGCTTGACTCTAAGTCCGTGCTTCCAGACTTTGTCAAATGCCTTTTCCAGATCCACCCAAACAGCTACTGTGTGTTTCTGTGCCTGGTAGGCATCTTCTATCTCCTGGGCTATGAGGATGACCTGGTCCTCAGTGGATCTGCGCTGTCTAAAGCCTGCTTGCTGTGGAATTAGTATTCGTTTTTCTTCCAGATGCCACATCAGTCTGGTGTTTATCATCCGTTCCATCAGCTTGCCGACACAGCTCAGTAGGCTTATGGGCCTGTATCCATTTGGATCTGTTTTGTCCTTTCCTGTTTTTGGTACTGGTACCAGTATTGCATCTTTCCATGCCTGTGGTACAATTCCCGTTTTCCAGCTTTGGTTCAGGACCGATAGCAGTTTCCTCTTCGCTGTTTGGCCCAGCCCCATCAGCATTTCGTTTGTTATCCCGTCTTTTCCGGGAGATTTCCTTTTCTTTAGTGTTCTCATAGCCTCTTCCATTTCGCGCATTGTTAGTTTGGCCATCATGTGCTCTTCAGGAGCCGTATTTATGTTTTCGTGTCCCTTTAGCTCTTCGCTAATGTCTGTATGCTTATCTGCAGGGACCTCGATGTGGTTTGCTCTGGCATAGTGATCGACAAAGGCGTTTGCGGCTTTCTTACCTGTGATCAAGTTCTCGCCCTGCTTGATAGTAATTTGTTTATTTGACGGGGTTCCGTCGTTCATGGCTCTGACTAGCTTCCATAGCTTGTTCCCGTCTTTGTCCAGGTTTAGACTTTCCGTTTTATTTTTCCAGCTTTCTCTTGCTGTTTGTTTGAGAGTGTGTTTGTACTTCGCCGCGGCGGCTTTGAGGGCGATGTTTGCCTCCATGGATTTTTCTCGCTTAAAAAGACTTCGAACTGGTGTATCACGATGCAGAAAAAAATCTGAAAAGATGGGGATACAGGGATGATGAAACATGCAAATGTGGAGTAACACTAGACCAGAACCATCTGATGATCTGCCCAAACCTCCCGGAAACTTGTAGCATGGATGACCTGTTGAGTATCAGTGACAGGGCAATCCATGTGGCTGAATACTGGAAGAATGAAGTGTGATGTAGTACCTAGGACACGGTAAAGTAAGTAAGTCAGGTACCCATTTACAATCTGGTCAACTGTATGATGCGGTCATAATATGACTGAAATTTCCAACATGCCCGGTTTGTCAAACTTAGCACGACGTGTTTCGAACTTGGTACATTTGGACTGTAAACCAAGCTTACAGCTTCTAGGCCTGAGAACATCAACATAAAATAAACACGTCAGATAAATACATGTGTTTGTTCTATCAAACAAGATAGACTCTCACACGAAATAAAATATAACATTAGGTCGCTGTTCTAAACAAAACATACATTGTCTGCGGCCTGTGTGAGGTTGGGTTGTTAGTTTCCTTTGTTGCTGTTTTTACCTTCCGAAGTTCATACACCAGGACACGAACCAAGTCCCGAATTATGTTATGTTCATCCGTGATTTCGAGCATTGGCACGCTGTAATTCGAATCTAGTAAGCCAGCTCACTGTCGACTAGGCTACACGCTCCACGAAGAGGAAAAGACGTAGTTAAAAAAAAAATACCAGGAAAATATACTATTAAAGTGAACTTCGATCCCTGAATCTCAACTGGTGAGAGATAGACATGTCAGGTCAAGATTGGATTTTGCTGGAGTATGGTTGTCAATGGCTTTTGCATCGAAAAGAGCAAGGGACATTGATTTATTTATTGAATGGGGAGCATTGCTAGTCAAGAAATATTCACCAATCCAGCAAATTGTCAAAAGGGATACAGAACAGAGGCAGCCCTGGAAACAGGCTGCATTTGTGTAGTCTGGCTATAAGAATAGGGATCGTAGTGGGGAGGCAAACCCGGTTACTAAAAAAATCAGCTAAACTGAATGTGTTAGGTCGAAAGGCGCAGATATCGTGACTTCGCTGTAAACTACGACACAACGTACTTCTCAAGACGAACTCTAAGGAAGGGGAAGAAATGATGACCTTCTCATGATGACCTGCTGATGGTGACCTCCTCATGATGACTTCCTGATGATGACCTGCTCACCTCAATAGAAGATTGCATGGCTTAACGAGCCTAAACTTTGGGATAGTTAGATGAATGTACACCTCTCCGTAGTCGACTCCTGCGATCAGTATGTCCACGCATCACTGGCTAACACAGCTTGATCAGTATGTACACGCATCACTGGCTAACATTGTGTGATCAGTATATCCACTCATCACTGCTAACATAGCCTGATCAGTATGTCCACGCGTCACTAGCTAACATAGCCTGATCAGTATGTCCACCCATCACTGGCTAACATTGTCTGATCAGTATGTCCACCCATCACTGGCTAACATTGTCTGATCAGAATGTCCACCCATCACTGGCTAACATAGTCTGATCAGTATGTCCACCCATCACTGGCTAACATAGCCTTATCAGTATGTCCACGCATCACTTGCTAACATAGCCTGATCAGTATGTCCACGCATCACTGCTAACATTGTGTGATCAGTATATCCACCCATCACTGGCTAACATAGCCTGATCAGTATGTCCACGCATCACTGGCTAACATAGCCTTATCAGTATGTCCACGCATCACTGGCTAACATAGCCTTATCTAAAGTCCACGCATCACTGACTAACATAGCCTGATCAGTATGTCCACCTATCACTGGCTAACATAGCCTTATCAGTATGCCCACGCATCACTGGCTAACATAGCCTTATCTAAAGTCCACGCATCACTGACTAACATAGCCTGATCAGTATGCCCACGCATCACTGGCTAACATAGCCTTATCTAAAGTCCACGCATCACTGACTAACATAGCCTGATCAGTATGTCCACCCATCACTGGCTAACATAGCCTGATCAGTATTTCCACGCATAACTGGCTAACATTGTCTGATCAGCATGTTTTCTCTGACCCTGACTAACATTGTCTGATCAGCATGTTTCCTCTGACCCTGACTAACATTGTCTGATCAGTATGTTTCCTATGACCCTGACTAACATAGTCTGATCAATATGTTTCCCCTGACCCTGACTAACATAGTCTAATCAGTATGTTTCACCTGACCCTGGCTAACATAGTCTGATCAATATGTTTCCCCTGACCCTGACTAACATAGTCTAATCAGTATGTTTCACCTGACCCTGACTAACATAGTCTAATCAGTATGTTTCACCTGACCCTGACTAACATTGTCTGATCAGTATGTCTTCCTGACCGGATGTTAGTCTTCTCTGCCCAGTATACCAGGGTGAATTAGAAACACCTGCCCTCTTGCGACATTCCAGGCAGGTTACATCACCGCTGCTCTTTGTTCCCATTTCCTGCCCTTGTAACACTCCAGCATGTTGCAGTATTGGGGATGCATATGTTGCCGCTTGTTGTTGCTTGTTGTTGCTTGTTGTTGCTAATGCACACAATGAGTAAGTTCACTATTTTGTATGCAGCGAAAATGACATTAAGTGATGGATTGAAGTAGCGTTCCTCACATTCCGAGCGTGCTGATGAAGTTGGCTCGCGGTCCTAGATGTGGTTGTGCTATGCTTGGCTTAATTTGTGTGACGTTCACTACTACGGGGATCACGCCGATTCATATCTCGTCAGACAGGCTGACTTGAAAACAGCCTGTTTCTATGGAACGCTACATGGAAAGGATATAGTGGTCTTTGTCAGTATATTGTGCGTCACTCTCAGTATATTGGGCATGACCATGACGCGACGTCCTGGTCAGTATGCTGTGCCTGACCCTGACGCGACGTCCTGGTCAGTATGTTGTGCCTGACCCTGACGCGACGTTCTAGTCAGTATGTTGTGCCTGACCGTCACGCGACGTCCTGGTCAGTAGGTTGTGCCTGACCACCACGCGACGTCCTGGTCAGTATGTTGTGCCTGACCATGACGCGACTTCCTGGTCAGTATGTTGTGTCTGACCCTGACGCGAAGTCCTGGTCAGTAGGTTGTGCCTGACCGTGAGGCGACGTCCTGGTCAGTATGTTGTGCCTGACCCTGACGCGACGTTCTGGTCAGTATGTTGTGCCTGACCGTCACGCGACGTCCTGGTCAGTAGGTTGTGCCTGACCCTGACGCGACGTCCTGGTCAGTAGGTTGTGCCTGACCGTCACGCGAAGTCCTGGTCAGTAGGTTGTGCCTGACCGTCACGCGACGTCCTGGTCAGTAGGTTGTGCCTGACCCTGACGTGACGTCCTGGTCAATATGTGGTGCCTGACCGCAACTGCGTCTCAGTTCACCCATACATAATATGATGCCCTCCATCTTTCACTTGCTTATTCACTGACTTCCTTGTTGGTATAAATTTCAGGCCTGAACATCACTATACGCCACGCTACATCCTCGTCTCCCGACCTTATTCCGGCACATGACAGGACTGTTGAGGAAGTCCTGGCCAGCCATCCCTTGAAGCAGGTCCTGAATTTTATGGGTGACCAGTGGCCATTTCCAAACATGCTCCTCCACCCGCATCTCCCGCACTCACACGCACTGGCTGGGCCAAACATGATTACCTTTACCCTCACTGCGGGCTGCATGGACCACAGCCGGTGGTCGTTGTTCTGGACGCTCTGGACGCGGTCGATTGGTGCCACGGGATCTCGATCCAAAGCAGACTACTACTACTATTACTAGTACTTCAACTACTACAACTAGTACTACTTCTACTACTACTGCTACAATTACTATTAATACTATTACTACTATTACTTCTAATATTACTACTACTTATACTACCACTACTACTTCTACTACTACTACTACTACTACTACACCCCTACGGCAGTAATGCTATGGGATACTTTACTTTACTTTACTACTACTGTGACTACTATTACTACTTTTACTACTACTAACTTATTACTACTACAACTTCTACTACTACTGCTACAATTACTACTACTACTACTATTACTACTATTACTATTATTACTACTACTACTACTATTACTACTATTTCTACTACTACTACTTCTATTACTATTACTACTACTACTATTAGTACTACTACTACTTTTACTACTACTTCTACTACTACTACTACTACTTTTACTACTACTTCTACTACTACTACTACTACTTTTACTACTACTACTACTTCTATTACTACACTACTATTACTGCTACTATTACTACTATTACTACTACTTCTACTACTACTAATACTACTACTACTATTACTAGTTATACTTTTATTACTACTACTACAATTACTACAACTTTTCCTACTAATACTACTACTACTACTACTACAGTGTGTCCCACTCGCTTCCGGCGCTTGGTTTTCCCTAATAACGTCTAAACCAATCAATGTAATTAAATAACATTTTCCCGGGACATCCCTTGGTATGTAAGATACTGCGCTCATATTAAATGTTGCAAAGAGTGTTTTCGTGCTGTCTCGGCTATTTTCATCAATTTTACCATTTTTGTTACTCATAAGTATGCTCTAGCAGGTGTTATTATATTACCCTTTTCTGTAATACGATTTTGGTAATGTGAATTTTAATTGTAAATAAGTTTATCAGAGGGAGAGGGGAAGGAAGACTAACGTCTGGTCAAGCAAAATATACTGATCATACATGTTAGTCAGGGTCAGGCAAAACATACTGGACATACATGTTAGTCAGGGTCAGGCAAAACATACTGGACATACATGTTAGTCAGGGTTAGGCAAAACATACTGGACAAGAACGTTACCTTGGCTTCCTCGAAGCCCTTCCTAGAAACGGGCTGTTTTCATGGCAGGGTGGCTAACAACGTGGGAGATCGATGTGATCCCCGTAGTAGTGAGCGACACGCAGATGAAGCCAAGCATAGCACATCCGCTTGGAGAACCCTGGTCCGTCTTCACCAGCACACTCGGGATGTGAGGAAAGCTACGACAACCCGTCACTTAACCTCATTTTTAGGGCGCACAAAAGAGTGATCCTACTCAGTGCGGGCATTCAACAATAACAACACCAAAAACAACAACAACTTTGAGAGGGAGAGACACCACACTTCGATTTCCTCTCAGTTCTCCCTAAAAACAATCAGTTTTCATAGCAGCCTGGCAAATGAGGTGGGGGATTAACCTGATACCCCGCAGTACTGAGTCTCACGCTGATGAAGCAAAATATAACACAACAGCTTGGATGACTCCGGACCACCTACATCAGCACGCTCGGAATGTTTTTCTTCTTCTTCGTTGTCAGTCTCTCGCTAACTAGCCCTGAAAATGGCTTTGCAAGAAGCAGAATTTAGTTCAGAGAACGGTATGGATTGTGTCTTAGTTTACAGCTTGACTGCGATATGGGCACCTTTCGGTCCGACACATCCGACTTCAGCAGGAATCGGGATGTGAGGAAAGCAACTGCAACCCGCTATCTAACG
The DNA here is from genome assembly GCA_036924085.1 of Ariolimax columbianus. Lineage (NCBI taxonomy): Eukaryota > Metazoa > Mollusca > Gastropoda > Stylommatophora > Arionidae > Ariolimax > Ariolimax columbianus. Next base: position 43,822,956 of record JAVGWX010000013.1, read on the forward strand.
TACTTTTCATGGCGCACAAAAGAGCAGACTTACTGATTGTGATCATTCAACATCTATCAATCAGAGGTAGAGGGAGTGAAAGAGAGAGATAGAGGAGAGAGAGAGAGGAGAGAAAATGAGAGAGAGAGGAAGAGGGAAAGAACAGATTTAATTACATTCTTGATCAGTATTCAACAGACGCAGTGTTAGAGGGACAGACTGAGAAAAGAAGGCAATTTCAAGATAAATAATAGATGAATCGCTCAGACAATAAGTGAGGTGTAAACGTGTAAGCAGACGTGACAGGTTAATCATCTTGCTTACACCATCGACCTCTTCTTTTTCTTCTTCCTCTTTTTCTTCATCTCTTTTCTTCTTCTTCTCTTTCTTCTGCTTTTTCTTTTTCATCATTCGTTCTCAAATTCCAGCTGCCAAGCCCTGAAAAGGGTTTCGGAAGTCGCAGGATGTTGTCCAGGCCATTTTGTTTTGAAAGATTGTTGCGAAGTCTAATGTAAGTTTTCAATTTTTATCGCAACAGTTTCTATTATCTATTGATGATTGAACTCTCTTCTCAGTCACAGGTGGTTTGGATCATTATACCAAAGCACAGGATTAGGATGCTGAGAAGTACATGAGCTGCAGCGGTCAACGAGTCAAAGATGACTGCTAGCGTCAGGGCCAGCGACCCAGGGCTGTTAAGAGCCTTCTACACCTCCACGCGGTGATCCTGGTTATAGACTGCAACAGGGTAGACTGGCTAAGGAAAAGGAATCGAAATGGGAAGGCAAACTCGGTACCCAAAAATGTCTGCTAAAGTCGGATGTGTCAGACCGAAAGGTCCAAATATCGCAGTCAATCTTTAAACTTTGACGCAACACATTCCGTTCTCCGGACAACATCCTGCTTCTAATGGCGTCTAACTGGCTGCGGGTCTACTTAGCTCTAGCATTTGAGTCTATTAAGATGAACTCGCACATCGCTTAAATCACCCTCCACGAAACTGGTTGTATACATACTCTGTAAAGTCTTCTGAACTGGTATAAAGACGTTAAGTTAGTTATGTTCAGTCTGTTCTACAAGTCATTTTCTGTTTAACAAGAGAACAGAGACATTCCAATGAATAGAAAATTCACGATGGTCATTTGATTTGCAAAACCTCATTACTTTTACTTTTGGTTCCGTTTAAAAACAAGGTTTAAACGATTGTTTTTAAATAATTCTTCTTTTAAGCCATCGTGTGAATTTCTTTGTCCACGAGGCCCCACTTGCCAAATTGTTCCCTCTCTGTTTGATATTAACAAATGGGATACAATTACAGAATACCACAGATCAACCATATCGTAGAGGAGATATTTACATTATGGACATGATACAAAGCAGATCGACAAAGCTATTGGTGAGATTCCAGAATTACAGTTATGAGGAAAGACTAAGAAAAATAAGCCTACAGTGTCTTGATAAGAAGAAGATGAGGTGACTTTATTTTTTTTTCTTTTCAAAATACAACCGCCTACTAGAACAAAAAGGCAAAACAACAAATTAACTAAATGAAGGGCCATATTATATATTAGGATATATTTTTTTAGTCAGATAGTAGTGAATGCTTGGAATACATTATACAGACTGTAGAGTCTTCTAAATCGGTATAAAGACGTTTAGTTAAGTTAAGTTAGGTTAAGTTAAGTTAAGTCAACAATGACCAGGGGAACGGGATGAAAAGACTGGTGCGACAGGAAAGTGATCCTCGAAGTAAACAACTAATACGTGAACATGTCCAGGATATTGATAATGTCATTTATACCAATAATATGTGCTGCGTGATAGTATAGCCAGTGGCTTCTCTGCTGACGTGAGAGGGAGGGTCGTTGCTGGACGAAGCGGTGCATGTTAACAGCAACGTATAGTATCAGAATGAAGTTCGAGACAGTGACAAATTCTGAGATAGGTATCTGAGACTTCTTAAATGGATGATGTAGTCGTCGCTGAGTTTCAATCCTTGCTTGTGAAGGCTCAGACGGAATGGCATGACCGGATATCCGACACAGAAGCTTTGAACCATAGGGATCGTGTGTGGATCTACTGTTTTTGTCATGCTGGGGTTAGCAGGAATGAAAGAGTGGACATTCTTGTCTCATATACAATCGTAGAGGTGGCATTGGCAATGGATGGTTTGTTGGTTAGTTATTGATCTAGCGGCCTATGGGCTCCTGCCCTTTGGCCCAATGCCATGTAGTGGTATCTGCAAGTGTTATTTAGTTGTTGTTTAGTTCCATTCAAAGTGTTCCATTTGTTTGGCCTCGGAGGAAGAAGCTCTTTCCTAACACTAGCAAGCCCGAGCATTTAAAAAGATGATGTTTAACGGTTTCATACGGATGTGTGCAGCCGCCACTTCAGCATCGTATGGGAATATCTCGCACAGGACCGGAAGGCATGGCGTAGAACCACCATCAGAAGCATTGCTGGTGAGCGCCGGACCACCGAAGCACAGAGAAAACGCACTTTGTTTAAAGACAAAACAACTGACATTCACATGTCCAATTCTGACATTAAATGCTACGTATGTGGAAGGATTCTCCATGCCAGAATTGAACTATACAACCACCTCCAAACTCACTGGTGAGGTGCATCACAACATGTCTGACAACTGTTGTCATCATCCCTTACGATGGACATCTATTATTATTATGACGGGAACGCAAGGAACTCTGTTTGGGGTGAATTAAGGGACAAGTACCTGAATCTGTCATTCTGACCCACGTGTTGGAAGAAGAAGCTACAACACATATATTAGACCACACTGTTACTCACCTCCAAAGACGTGCCCTCTGGGCAACAGCAACCTTTTTCTAGCTACTATTACAAAACAAAATTCTTGGAAACTCCTAGGTAAAATGACTGGACATTCTGTTCTTCTTAATACGTCACTGATCTGCAGTGAATAGGCTCAACATCGGCAAGAGGACTGAAATCTAGGGGTAAGAAGCCATGACCAGATTCATCCGTATTCGTTCGCTTCCAAAAGTTATCTTGAAACGATACGGATTGACGTCAGCAGAGAGGCTGAATTGGAATCTCGTTAAGGCTATCTGATCCTAGGGTCAGTCTAAATTTTTAGAAGTTAGGGGATGTAATGGAGAATGATGTAGAAAAAGTTAGGGGATGTAATGGAGAATGATGTAGAAAAAGAAGGCGATAGGCCATGTGTTATTCTGTATACAACGTTATGGTTTCTGTTGTGTTCATTTGTTAAATGTAATTAGTGTTTCTCACATGTTTGAATGTCAAATTTTTTCTTTTTCATCTTCTTCTTTTTCTTCTTCTACTTCTTCTTCTTTTGCTTTTGGTCTTCATTTCTTATTCTTTCCGTTTGTCCAATTCTTCTTCATCTTCATTCGTCTTTCGCTTCTTCTTTTTTTCAGATTTTAAAATCTTTTTATTCTTCTTCTATTTATTATTTTTCGGCTTCATCATTTTCTTCTTCTTTTTCTTCTTTCGCTTCTTCTTCGTCTGCTTTTTCTTTTTCCCTTTTCCTTGTTTTTCTTGTTTTACTTCTTTCTTTTTTTTCTCCATTCTTCTTCATCTCCTTCGTCGTTTTCTTAGAAAGCATAATTACTGAAATGTCTGAATCAAAAACTAATGTTAAAAAAAAACAACGGAATATTCCAGACACGCAAAGAAGCTTGTCCGTTAAGGTTACAAGAAAGACATGGAATGTAGAAAATAAACCAGATAACAAAGACACAGGTGGCTTTCAGAGTTGTGGTTAAATACGCATGCACAGGTTCTAACGGCTGTAAAAGTTGCAGCGATGAATAAGCTGACAGTAGCCTGTGACTTATATATGGCAGCTTGTATATCAGGATCAGTGAATAAGTGTTGACGAAAACCTTATTCTGCTTCAAAGAGATGGCCCTGGACAAGAAACTCGATATCGAAGAGGGAAGGCAAACCAGGTCCAAAAAATACCGTGCTGAAACTGGATGTATCGGACTGAAAGGTACCAAAACCTGCAACTGTTCTATAAATAACGTAACAAAACGCCAATTCTTGAATGAGCGAAGAAGAAGAAAGAGAGGAAGAAGACGAGGATAAGGATGAATAAGAAGAAAAGGAAGAATAAGGGAAGAGGAGGAAGATGTAGAAGAAGACGAAGAAGAAGAAGAAGTACTACGAAAATCACCCTCGGTGTAATCCTCGTATCCAGTAGTTTGTTCCAACTGCAGCTCTTACAAAAGATACGCGCTTTTATTCTCTTGATACTTAAGGGTTAAAGTCTGGATGTTAAATAATGTTGACGAACCCCGCGCTCTAATGCAGCTATAAAGGCCGTCTGTGACTGAGAAGAGAGTCCAGTCCCCAATTTAAAGTTCAAACCCCTGGCAACAAATTGAAAAATAACAGACAATTTTAGTTTTCCTGCACATCTCTCGGAAATCCTCTCTCGGCTTAGTAGCAGGAGATTGAGAACACATCTGTAGAAGAAGAAGAAGAAGAAGAAGAAGAAGAAGAAGAAGAAGAAGAAGAAGGGGCAATCTTTCATCTATAAATTATGCATGCAGGTCGCTTAACCTAGCAGGGTTTCTTACACTATTACATTTCACTTAGTGTCTCGGCTCCACATCTATTATTTATCTTTACATTGCCTTCCCTTCACAGGCAATCCCTCTCATACGCTGGCTGTTGCTCTATTGACTATTTCTTGGATGGAGTTGCCTGGTATGTCTGTTATACACTGTCCACGTTTCGCTGGTATACAAGCAGGGTGGTTAGCACTACAGATGTAACCTTTTCTAGGGAAGACACATTTCTGTCAGCTGTCTTTAGCGAAGACACATTTTTTTGTTCACTTCCTCTAGCCAAGATACATTTATCTGTCCACTGTCTCTAAGTAAAACACATTTATCTGTCCACTGTCTCTAGCCAAGATACATTTATCTGTCCACTGTCTCTAACTAAAACACATTTATCTGTCCACTGTCTCTAGCCAAGATACATTTATCTGTCCACTGTCTCTAACTAAAACACATTTATCTGTCCACTGTCTCTAGCCAAGATACATTTATCTGTCCACTGTCTCTAGCCAAGATACATTTATCTGTCCACTGTCTCTAACTAAAACACATTTATCTGTCCCCTGTCTCTAACTAAAACACATTTATCTGTCCACTGTCTCTAGCCAAGATACATTTATCTGTCCACTGTCTCTAACTAAAACACATTTATCTGTCCACTGTCTCTAGCCAAGATACATTTATCTGTCCACTGTCTCTAGCCAAGATACATTTATCTGTCCACTGTCTCTAACTAAAACACATTTATCTGTCCCCTGTCTCTAACTAAAACACATTTATCTGTCCACTGTCTCTAGCAAAGATACATTTATCTGTCCACTGTCTCTAACTAACCCACATTTATCTGTCCACTGTCTCTAACAAAGACACATTTATCTGTCCACTGTCTCTAACTAACCCACATTTATCTGTCCACTGTCTCTAACAAAGACATATTTATATTTCCACTGTCTTTAATGAAGATCCATTTTCAGTCCAAACTCTCGAAAGGAAGACACATTTATCTGTCTAATTCCTCTAGCCAAGATACATGTATCTGTCCACTGTCTCTAGCAAGACACATTTATCTGTCCATTGCCTCTAGCCAAGATACGTTTATCTGTCCACTGTCTCCAGCCAAGATACGTTTATCTGTCCACTGTCTCTAGCCAAGATACATTTATCTGTCCACTGTCTCTAACAAAAACTCATTTTCTGTCCACTGTCTCTAACCAAGACACATTTATCTGTTCACTGTCTCTAGTCAAGACCCATTTTATGCCCACTGTCTCTAGAGGACACATTTTCTGTTTCCTATCTCAAGCTAAGACATATTGTATGACCGAAGGACAAGTGCCGACTTTGATCATATTGGCTCCTCTTATATCCCGAGCGTACTAAAGAAGGCGAGCATGGAAGCACAATTGTGTAGTGCACTGCTAGGCTTCTCAGCAGGGCTATCACTACGATGATCGCAGCTATGGTCCCCTCTTCGTTGACTATGCTGCTGTAACAAAACATCTGTCTAGGTATACAACGTGGTAAGGAGGTGAGGATCTTGATCAAAATGGAGTCCCTAACCCTGACGTCAGCGACTTGCACCTGGTCAAGCCGCAGTACAGAGTAATTGAACCGTTTTATTTGCAAGCCTAAGACAGGTCATTTATATCACCTGACAATTTAGAACAGGACCTACCATTAATTTCATTGACTGGTTTATTCATTTATTCAGCCATGCATTCATTCAATCACTCATTTATGTATTCATTCATTTACGTATTCATTTATTCATCTATTCAATTAGAGATTAGATACAAGTGGTAAATGAAGACAACATACAAGTAGTAAATGAAGACTAGATACAAGTGGTAAATGAAGACTGGATACAAGTGGTAAATGAAGACTGGATACAAGTGGTAAATGAAGACTGGATACAAGTGGTAAATGAAGACTAGATACAAGTGGTAAATGAAGACTGGATACAAGTGGTAAATGAAGACTAGATACAAGTGGTAAATGAAGACTGGATACAAGTGGTAAATGAAGACTGGATACAACTAGTAAATGAAGACTAGATACAATTAGTAAATGAAGATTAGTTACAAGTGGTAAATGAAAACTAGATACAATTAGTAAATGAATATTAGATACAAGTGCTAAATGAAGACTGGATACAAGTGGTAAATGAAGACTGGATACAAGTGGTTAATGACATTGCCAAGTTCTACACCGCTACGAATTGCAAGATTCTAAAGTAAAACTCTCACTTAGGTGGGTTTATAATGGTAGTGGTAGGGGAGAGTGTATAGTACTACATTATGTTTATAATGGTAGTAGTAGGGGATAGTGTATAGTACTACATTATGTCAACAAAAGTCAGTAACAATAAATCTTCTAAATGTATTGCGTCAGTTCTAATAGGGGTTTACTTCCCTCGACGGTAAAACCAAGTGAATTAAACATACATGCAAATGTAATTATTTAAAAAAATATGTCTTCAGATGCAAAGCAAAGAAAAACATTTAAAGAAACTAGATAAAAGCTGGTCCTAAATTTTACAGACGGTCATGGACGCAGATCTGAATCCTTTTGATTCTTCTTCTTCTTCTTCATCGTACTCAGTCAGACATCAACCTTTATTTTTTCGAAAAAAGCAGCGGTCATCCTGAGGCTGTCGACACTGCCATAGAGCTTGTCTTGTGTTGGCATAGGTGATGGCCACATCTGCTTTCTCTGGTCCTCGTATGTCGGGCAATTTTGCAGCAGATGTTTAGCGGTCATTTTCCCGGTGCCGCACGTGCATTCGTCAGTGCAACTTATCTTCAATTTGTTGAATAGGTGGTACCTCAGTCTGTTGTGGCCAGTGCGAAGTCTAAAGACCACGACCTGCTCTCTTCTGTTCAACTGGTAATAGGCATCGTTTTTTGTGTAGCCAGTATGTTCTGTTTCCCATTTGGTCATGTATCTAGCTCTAATAAGCCTTTTTGACTCTTCGTATGTCACACTAGTATCTGGCTGTGGTAGTCTTGCACCTTCTTTTGCCAGTCTGTCTGCCTCCTCGTTGCCTTGGATGTTACAGTGGGATGGAACCCACTGCACCGCTACCCTTTTTGGTGCGGACTGCTGGCATAGTTGACAGAGTACTGCTCTTAACTCATTAAGTTAAGTATTTTTCTGGCTTTTTAGTGCTGTGACTACAGCCAGGGCATCTGTAAGCAGGACTATATGGCTTTTATTACTCTTGCTTGTCACCATTTCTTCTACTGCAGCCCTCAGTGCCTCAGCTTCTGCTCTGAAATTGCTTGAGTATTTTCCAGTTGCCACTGACCGTGTTACTTTTCTACCATTTGGTAGGCACAAAAATACCCCTGCCCCTCCATTCTGTGTTTTGTTTGTTACAGAACCGTCGGTGTATGCATGGGTCCAGTCTATGCTTGGATAGTTTTTCGTTATGTACCTCAGGGTTGTATCTCTTCTTACTTTTTCAGTCTGCCTGTTTTTGTTTCCAATACCTGGTATGTTTTCTACCACCTCTGGAAGTATATGCTGCCTCCAGATAGGTTTTCGTACAGTAGTGATGAGCTTTGGTGTTGTTAATGCGTTCATAGGGTCTTCGCTCATCTTTGCTTTGGCTATTTCTGCAAAGTTTCTCCGCTTTAGTTTCCCATTTCCGAAATTGTTTAGTCTCTGGTGCATTGGATGGTCAGTCAGTCTTCTGAGTTTCTCTGCTTGCTGCTGGGCTCTGCAGTCTCTTATGTCAGTCATGGATTGCAGTTTTGTAATATTTTCAAGTTCTACAATTGGCGTTGACTTCATGCCTCCTGTTATAACTCTCATGGTTTGGTTTTGGAGTTTGCTAACTTTATCGAAGTTCGCCTTTGCTGCTGTTGTCCATGCCGCAATGTCATACTCGAGAACTGGTCTCACTCTTCTAGTGTACAGTTTCTTTAGTGTACTTTCGTCTGCTCCCTAGCTTGTACCAGCAAGTTTCCTCATGATTGCCATTCTTTCTCTGGCTCTCATTCGGTTTCTCTCGATCTGACTTTTCCATGTCATGCGCCGATCAAATGTGACTCCCAGGTAGTTTGGGTTGTCATTTGGCTGCAGGTATTTGCCGTTAAGACTTAATTTGGTGTTTTGGGGTTTGTTTGATAGCGAGAATATCGTACATGTCGTTTTTTCCTCGTTTATTTTGACCAGCCATGAGTTCGCCCACTCTTCCAGGGATGTTAGGGCCTGCTGCATCCGATTTCTTGCTATGATGAGATTCTTTTCAGAGGTCCACATAGCCAGATCGTCTGCAAACATTGAGCTGTGGACTCTTCTTGGTATATTCTCTGTTATGTTATTTATATATACTAGGAAGAGTATGGGTGACAGTACTTCCCCTTGGGGTACTCCCTGCTCAAGTGTCACCTTTTTGCTCATCTGCCCTTGTACTTGAACTCTGGCTGTTCTGTTTTTGAGGTAGTGACTGATCCATTTTGATCCAAACTTCACTTCTTCTTATCTTGACTCTAAGTCCCTCTTTCCAGACTTTGTCAAATGCCTTTTCTAGGTCCACCCAAACCGCTACTGTGTGTTTTTGTTCCTGGTAAGCATCGTCTATTTCCTGGGCTATGAGGATAACCTGATCCTTAGTGGATCTGTGCTGTCTAAAGCCTGCTTGCTGTGGAATTAGTATGTGTTTTTCTTCCAGATGCCACATCAGTCTGGTGTTTATCATACGTTCCATCAGTTTGCCTACGCAGCTCAGTAGGCTGATAGGCCTGTATCCATTTGGATCTGTTTTGTCTTTTCCTTTCTTTGGTACTGGTACAAGTACTGCGTCTTTCCATGCCTGGGGTACAATACCCCTTTTCCAGCTTTGGTTCAGGATTGATAGTAGTTTCCTCTTTGCTGTTTGGCCCAGCCTCATCAGCATTTCGTTTGTTATCCCGTCTTTTCCGGGAGATTTCCTTTTCTTTAACGTTCTCTTGGCCTCTTCCGTTTCATTTATTGTTAGTTTTGCCATCATATGCTCTTCTGGTGCCATATTGATGTTGTCGTGCCCCTTTTGCTCTTCACTAATGTCTGTATGCCTATCTGTAGGGACAACAATGTGGTTTGCTCTGGCATAATGTTCAACAAAAGCGTTTGCAGCTTTTTATCCAGTGAGCATGTTGTCGCCCTGCTTGATTGTAATTTGTTTGTTTGATGGAGTTTCGTCATTCATGGCTCTGACTAACTTCCATAGTTTGTTCCCTTCTTTGTCTAAATTGAGGCTTTCTGTTTTGTTTTTCTAGCTTTCTCTTGCTGTTTGGTTTAGAGTGTATTTGTATTTCGCCGTGGTGGCTTTGAGGGCGATATTTGCCTCCATAGATTGTTCTCGCTCTGCCATGTTCCTAGTATTTGTGACTGCGTCTTCCGCTTTCTGCAAAATCATCATTCCAATAGGGCTTATAATTTTTCCTTGCCCCTCTTGGGATGGTTTCAGTGGCAGCTTGCATTATTGCTTTGCTTAGGCTTTCCACCATGGGCTTCATTTTGTTATTCCGTCTGTTGATGGTTTCACACAGCCCATCTGTCAGGCTTGCAAATCTGTCCCAGTCGGCTCGTTTGTAATTCCAACGTTGGAGCGGTTTTGTTTCCTGTGGGCCTACTTCCATATCAACTTCTAGCCTAATTGGCCTGTGGTCGCTACCTACCAATTGGTTTAGCACCTGGCGGTCTATTTAATGGTGAATGTCCACCGTGGAAAAGGCCAAATCTGGAGTAGAGATGGTATGCCATGTTCTAGAATAGAAGCTAGGGCTATCCACCGGCCTATTGATTAGATTGAGATTTGTGTCTATCTCCCAATCTTCCACTTCGTCACCTCTGCTGTCTGTGTCCGAGTATCCCCATCTATCTGAGTGGCTGTTGAAGTCTCCAACTACTATGCAGTTGGAGTCTTTGACTTCCATACTCGAGAGCGATAGGTCTTTGTTTGGTGGTCCGTACAGGTTGAAGATGCGGATCTTCGTCTCTTGAGCCATTATGTCAACTCTTACAATTTCTGCTTGAATCCTTTGATTCAAAATGATTTATACCGATACGTTTAATTTTATTTTCTCACAATCTGCTTTCTCATATTATTCACCGCTGTGAAGGCCATGCTGTATTTTGTCTTAATATTCTTGTGTCCAGATTTATTCTCTATTACCTCTTTCATCTCTCATTTACGGGCATCGATTTTCAGTTACAGAAGGCTCTTCAGCACTCGGCAGAATGTATGTAAAGATGGAAGAGACGTAAAGTGTGTAGAGACGTAAGGTGTGTAGAGACGTAAGGTGTGGAGAGACGTAAGGTGTGTAGAGAAGTAAGATGTATTGAGACGTAAGGTGTGCTGACACGTAGGATGTGTAGAGACGTAATGTGTAGAGACGTAATTGGTAGAGACACAATGTGTGCAGATACGTAAGGTGTGTAGATACGTAAGGTGTGTAGAGACGTAAGGTGTGCAGATACGTAAGGTGTGTAGAGACGTAAGGTGTGTAGAAACGTAAGGTGTGTAGAGACGTAAGGTGTGCAGATATGTAAAGTGTGCAGATACGTAATGTGTATAGAGATGTTAAGGGAGTGGAGAAGTAAGGTTTAGAGATGTAAGGGGAGTAGAAACATAAGGTGTATTGAGACGTAAGGTGTGTAGAGACGTAAGATTTGTAGAGACATACGATTGTTAGAGACGTAAGGTGTTTAGAGACGTAAGGTGTGTAGAGACGGCAGGTTACAAAAATAAGTACTGGTTTGACTTGAACGCCCATTGTAACAGGGCGTGTAAGTTTCATTCGCTCGTTCTTTCCCGCCTGTCAGACAAGAACATTATCAGAAATCAGTATATACACCAATGGAGAGAGGACAGAAACATAAGCCAGACCCAATTCACCAACTCAAAAGAAATCAACAAACTACCTTATTTCGCCTGAGAACTGGACACTGCAGACTACTAGAACATCTTTACCGACTGAAGATCTCACACACCGATGAGTGCCCATGTGGAACAGGATGCCAGAACCCCGAGCATATTCTACAGGAATGCCCAATCTATAGGGAAATGAGATGACAGACCTGGCCAGAGGGTGCGGAGCTGAGAAAAAAGCTGTGGGGCAGCCGCTCCGACCTGGTGAAGACTACAGACTTATTCGTGGCGACTGGCCTGCAGATATAGCATGACCAGAAAATCCCGAACGCAAAGAAAGAGATGAAAGACAATAGTAATTGTTGAAAAGAAAAGGTATGTAACTACAGTCCATGACGGTAAGTAGGTCAGCGGTATATAGCGGTGCCGATAACATGTCACAATGATGTGGTCTCTACCGATTACTCAGTTTTGTTTTGAGCCCTCAGTTTTGTTTGGAGCCCTCAGTTTTGTTCGGAGTCCTCAGTTTTGAATAGAAGCTGCAAGTAATAACGAAAGGTAGACCAATTTCAAACATTTCTGTTAAAACAAAAATGGAATATATGAGATATATGAGAGAGAGAGAGAGAGAGAGAGAGAGAGAGAGAACTAAATATCTTAGACATATGACACACGATGATTTGAACAAACGTATCTTTTCACAATTTCGTTGTTGACAATTCGCGAGATAAGAATAAACATAATTTATTGTTCCTGTTTCAAACATTGCAACTATAAAACTTTCGAAGGAATTTATTTTCCAAATAAGATGCGGCATTTGCTTTATTGATTCCTTGTGTAATCCCTTCATGAATCCTGCAAACCGGATTTGGTATGAAGTTAGGCTGTTAAAACATTGTACTTAGTGTGGGCCTTTTATTCACAGTGAGAAAGCGAAAACACGGGAAAAGGGTTTGGAAATGCGTGAGATTACTTGAAAAAAATATTTTCTGAAGAAGAAGAGAAATAAGAGAGAAATTATAACTAGGATGATGGGAATTTTAAAATGTCAAACAAAAGCTAGAAGGAGTAGAGTATAATTATTATAAAGAAGAATAACAATGATTACAGAAAATATAATATTACAAAAGTCACTTCTGTCTGAACTGAGTAACCAGCGCAAGGTTGTCATGCAGTGGATACCTTCTCATTGTGGAATACCGGAACATGAGAGAGCAGATCGACTGGTCAAGGAAGGTGTTGTAGACGAGCAGCCGGATGTACTAGATACATACCAACAGAAGGATAGGGTGATCAAATCAATCAGAGCTACCAATAGTAACACGAGACGATTATCGTAAGATAAACAGACAAAGGCAAACTCTTGTGTTGTCCCTCAGGACAGGACACAACAGACTCCGCAGTCACATGTACACAAAATTGAAGACTGACAACTCAGTCATGTGTACATGCGGACAGACACCGCAGACTTCAGAGCACTTCTGTAGTGCCCCGTATTTGATATACAGAGACAAACCCACTGGCCCATTGAAAGAACACTGGAAGATAAACTTTATGGACCTGTATACTTACTATAAAAGGCAGTGAAGTTTATCCAAAAGACATCGTTGCAGATAAAGACAGTATACTTTCAGTGAAACGAAAGAAGAAATAGAGGAAGAAAAGGTCGAATAAGGAAGAAGAAGAACACGTCTATTCTTTTTCAGATCCGATGAAGAATGAGTTATCCGATAGTCTGATCCCAGTAAATATCCTCTTTAACTATCATTTTATGTGATCTAGTCCAGAATAGATGATGTGAAATAGCATGCCGTTTTAAAATATTTAGACACAAGACATAACACTCAAATAGATCGCTTTATGTTGGAAAGGTGACATACACTAAAAATAGGTTGCTTTTTGTTGGAAAGGTGACATACACTAAAAATAGGTTGCTTTTTGTTGGAAAGGTGACACCACAAAAATAGTTAACTTTTTGTTGGAAAGGTGACACCACAAAAATAGTTAACTTTTTGTTGGAAAGGTGACACCACAAAAATAGTTAACTTTTTGTTGGAAAGGTGACATACTACTAAAATGGGCGACTTTTTGTTGGAAAGATGACATACCAAAAAAATTGGTTTCATTTTGTTGGGAAGGTGACATGCCCACTTAAATGGGTGGCTTGTTGTTGGAAAATTGACATGCCACTTAAATGGATGGCGTTTTGATGGAAAGGTGACATGATCTAAAAGGGGTGACTTTTTGTTGGAAATGTGACATACCACTAAAATAGGTAGTTTTTTTGTTGGAAAGGTGGAAAAGCACTTAAATTGGTCGCATTTGTTGGAAAGGTGACTTATTGGCTTCCCATAACTCCTAGAGGCGATGGTGCTTGATAGCGTAACCTCACAAAATGACTTCTTTAGCAGCTTACTTGCATTGCCACATCCAGAACGCAAACATTATAGTTCTAGCTTGGCTAAATATCAACAGGGGATTCGGACAATCCCGGAGCCTGGACTTCCTGATGTCCCACCCTCTCCTAGCTTTTGAATGCACAGAAATAAACCACACACACAGGCATTAATAATAGCCAAATGGAGGAAGGTTAGTTTTAGGCAATTTGATATCAGATACTGATCTCCATGCTTGAATGTCAAGGTTTCTGCTACTATAAGCCATTATCACCTGGCTGGTCAGTCCTAAGACTGGTTGTAAGGTTGTCTGAGCATGTCTCTCCATTTGTTCCTATCCTCTGGTTGATCAGTTCTAAGACTGGTTGTCAAGGTTGTCTGGGTATTTCTCTCCATTTGTTCTTATCCTTTACAGCTCTCTTCATTTCAGTACAGGTTCGTACTTTAACGTTTCTCCATTCATGAGATATAACGGTACATCTTGCTTCCTCTTTTCCCCTAGAATATTATGTAGAAGACTTTCATTTAGCATGTTGTGTCCCAGACAACTCAGTTTTCGTTTTTGTATCATTTTCAGTATTTGTGCGCCTACCTTAGTGAAAACATTGTATCTTTATTTCTGTCATTTGTTCTATTCAACAATAGCCCATTTCAAATCGTAGGAAACAGGGGACGGCGTGGCCTAGTGGTAAGTGACACGGCTCACAACCCGAAGATGCTGGGTTCGATCCCCATCACAGCATCGGCCGTTACCCCGAGAAAGCAAACCCTTAGAAAATGCAGGAGGAAGCAAACCCTTACATAAAATGCATGCTGAAGTCGGATGCACTGGGCCTACAGGCGCAATAATAAAACCACAGTGCAACGCACACCGCCTTGGGGATTCGAGAAATAAGGCTTACGCAAAAAAAAAAATCAAAAAAAATCCTAGGAAACTATTTTTCACCATTGTTTGCTTGAGTCCATGTTTCAGTCCCATACAGTGCAATTGGCCATACATGAGTGGCGATTATTCTTTTCCTCATTTCTATCCTGATATTTTTTGAGGTTAGCAATTTCTGTTCTGCTCTAAACGTCTTGCCAATACAAATCATGCCCTAATTCCCATCTCACAGCGGGATATCTTCTGTTGTGGTTTGCCGTAAATATGTAAGCTGTACTTGTTCGATTATTTCTTCATTGATGATTATATTAATTTGCCATTGTTGCTTGGGTATTACTATAGTCACTGTCTTCATTGTGTTTATTTTTATGCAAATTCTTTAGCTGTGCTGTTATTTTTTTTAAACAACATTTGCAGCGCTGCTACTGATCCTCACACTGTGGCTTCAAATAGGTAACAGGGCACGGCTCACAACCCGAAGGTGATTGGTTAGATCCTCATCACAGCACCGGCCGTTACCCCAGGGAAGCAAACCCTTAGAAAATGCCGGAGGAAGCAGACCCTTACATAAAATGCATGCTGAAGTCGGATACACTGGGCCGACAGGCGCAAAAATAAAAACTACAGTGCAACACACACCCGCCTTGGGGAATAGAGAAATAAGGCGCACGAGAAAAAAAAATTGGTAACATATATATTGTATAAAATCGCTGCAACTCCAAATGGTTGGTTGGTGGGTTCCTGCCATTTGGCCCAGTGCCATATTGTGGTGGGTTGGTTACTGGTCCAGCAGCCTGTGATATCCTGCCCTTTGACCCAATGCCACGTTGTGGTATTTGCAAGTGTTTATGATCTGTTGTGTAGTTCCAATACAGAGTGTCCTATTTGTCTGACATTTGTGTCAAGTGCTGGACACTCAAAAGATGATGTTCAACAGTTCCGTTGTGGTGTGTACACAGCTGTCACTCTGGAGTATGTTGAGGTATGTACACAGCTGGCACTCTTTATTATGTGTACACAGCTGGCACTCTGGAGTATGTTGTGGTGTGTACACAGCTGGCACTCTGGAGTATGTTCTGGTGTGTACACAGCTAGTACTATGGAGTATGTTGTGGTGTGTACACAGCTGGCACTCTGGAGTATGTTGAGGTATGTACACAGCTGGCACTCTTTATTATGTGTACACAGCTGGCACTCTGGAGTATGTTGTGGTGTGTACACAGCTGGCACTCTGGAGTATGTTCTGGTGTGTACACAGCTGGCACTGGAGTATGCTGTGGTTGGATTATGTTCAAGTGACTGTTAAGTCGTATGAGTTGAGCATAATTAAGAAAATGAAGAAAGATCTCTCCTTTTCATGAGGATGATGTTGTCTTTGAGATGTAGGTTTGCAGATCTCTCTCCCAGTTTTATCCATTGCCCATCTGTTTAAACAAGCCTCTTTGTTTGCAGTTTTCAGTAGTTCTTACACATAACTTATTTAAGTTATTTTTCTGTCCACTTCTGCTGGTAAGCGTTGCGGGACAATTCAGTTTTTTTAGTTGGGGCAATTGTGTTGTAAGTTCATGTTGTTGTAGGATTTCTCTTATGTCATCTATCCACCTGCTACTCAGTCTTCTTCATGCTTTGCAGTCAGATCTTCTTGCCTTGTTAGCGTGCAGTGTAGTTGACCAGGTAACATACTTGTGAGATGAACGACCCATCTTTTTGCGTGTTTTTATATGTACTAACTTAACCTCTTTAAACTGGTTGAGAAGACTGCAGCGAGTGTATACAACCAGTTTCTTGGAGGGTGGTTAACTGATGCAAATCCTTCTGCAGTCAGAACTTTTTGGTCATGCTAGATCTGTATTCTTGTCGCTAGGACGAAGTCCACTGTCCTCTCCAGAACCGCTTGGTAGCACCATAGCTCTGCGTCACCTCATCTTCCTCTGGTCAGGTTTGACATCATAGGCCTCTGTGTATTGTGCAGTCCTATATGATGTGTTCAGGGGTCTGGACTGCGGTTCCACATGGGTAGTCACTTGTGTGGGATATCTTAGCCAGTGTAAGTGACCCAATAGTAAGTAGTGGCCTGTTCTCAGGCGAAAAATTGTAGCTTGTTTGTGTCTGTGGAACTGGTGAATTGGGTCAAGTCTATTGGTCACTTCCATGACTTTCTTCCATTTTGAGTTGCACTGATTGTACATAATAGTTTTTGCGTTTCGGAAGGACACTACATGTATAAGTTGCTCCATCTTGCCACCTGCTTTGGACAGGGCATCAGCTCTCTCATTCCTTGTGATTCCACAATGGGGAGGGTAGCCACTGAAGAGCAACTGTTGAGGTTTTTTGGATTTTTTTTCAGCTCTGGTCTGATTTCCCGCAGCATTTGTTCATCTCTGCTGTTTTGCATTGCATATAGTAGTGGTGTGCCAGTCCATCTTAATGGACTCAAACACTAGAGCAAAGTAAACCTGCAGCCTGTTAGGCACCATCTATGCTGCTCTTAACAAGCCACGTTACCATGGGCAGTGTTATGCCATGTCACACAGTTAGTCGCCTCTTACGACATGCTCTCTGTGGGACAGCGGTGCTATTCTTGTCCTTGTCATACACAGCCCCAGACAGACCACTCGGGTTATTCAGCACAAGTGATAGTTTTCACAGTATGTCTGATCTCATCATTTGAAGCACAGTTTAGCATAAGTAATTACTTCAGCATCATATATATCATGTTTTTATACAGGCTAAAAGACGGTCATCTGTAGTTGTGACTCCATACTCTTTTAAGGCAAATGAAAGGGGAAATTAAACCACTTCCACGTGCAGTGGTTACGAAAACTACTGGGAATTAGATGGCAGGAGATGGTGGAAAATACGGATGTGTTAGAGCAATTGAGCATGACCAGTACATACACCATAATATGTGCATCCTAGCTGAGATGAGCTGGTCATGGTGTACGCATGTCGAATCAACGTCTACCAAAAGAGCTGCTCTATTGTGAACTCCAAAACGGCAAGAGAGCAAGCGGCGGACAGTGGAAAATGTATTAAGGACACGCTTAAGAAATAACTGATCAAGTGTAGTATTAATAATGATGACTGGGAAAGAATCGCCACCAATCGCACAGACTGGCAACACACTATTTCTGAGGGTGTTCAGAGAAATGAGACATCAAGAATAAATGAGGTTATCCAGAGCCGATTACTCCGCAAGTCCGCTCAGATCAACCCTTCTTCAACCAGTGATAAGCAGTGTCCTATTTTCTTGTACTAAAAACGGCTTATTTAGCCATCTTCGAACTCATGCGAACAATGAATGCTGACAAAGTAGTCCTCATCAACTACGATGGACGAACAACGCACAGGAACATGGATACTGAAATATGGACTTACAAGTCAATGTCGGGAGTTGTTGTTTGTCCATCGTTTCCGAAGAGGACCACATCGTCATATGTCAATCCTGGAATGGGTTCGTAGGTGACTGAGCAAAAAAATTCCAGTCCGAAAGCTTCCGTCACTCTGAGGGCAGAGAAACATTGTCTGGCCATCAGACAGGGGCAACTCGTCTCTTGCCTTTCGTGTCGCTTGTCTCCGTACCGCTTCCTTGATTCTTGTCTGCTCCATATGTGTTGTGCCAAAAGAGATTTTAAACCAGGCAGAGAGGTCAGCAGCAATGTTCTCCCAGCTATCAGAGTCAATGTCGCAGCTTTTCAGTGAGGCTTTCAGAGTGTCTTTGTAGCGTTTTAGTTGGCCACCACGAGCTCGCTTGCCTGACTCGAGCTCGCTTGCCTGACTCGAGCTCGCTTGCCTGACTCGAGCTCGCTTGCCTGACTCGAGCTCGCTTGCCTGACTCGAGCTCGCTTGCCTGACTCGAGCTCGCTTGCCTGACTCGAGCTCGCTTGCCTGACTCGAGCTCGCTTGCCTGACTCGAGCTCGCTTGCCTGACTCGAGCTCGCTTGCCTGACTCGAGCTCGCTTGCCTGACTCGAGCTCGCTTGCCTGACTCGAGCTCGTTTGCCTGACTCGAGCTCGCTTGCCTGACTCGAGCTCGCTTGCCTGACTCGAGCTCGCTTGCCTGACTCGAGCTCGCTTGCCTGACTCGAGCTCGCTTGCCTGACTCGAGCTCGCTTGCCTGACTCAAGCTCGACAAAGAATATATTTTTTTTTTTTAAGCAGCCGCTCATCTGACATGCGAACAACATGGCCAGTCCATCTAAGCTGCGATTTGCACATCGATGTGTGGATGCGTGTCATGCCAGTCCGAGAAATAAATTCTGTATCTGTGATCCTATCTTGCCATTTAACGTTCTTCAGTTTCCTTAGGCAGCCCAGGTGAAAATGGTCATGCTTTTCTACATATCGGCTGTACACAGTCCAGGTTTCACAGAAAAGTTGGTAGGACGACTGCCGCATAAACCTTCAATTTAGTTATAAGCTTAATTCCCCTCGGGTCAAATGCTTTGGCTATTCTCGAGTTTACTCCATCATCAACTGTATAAATGTAGTGGTTCACAAATCTTGTGATTAGCCTACGTGGTTTTAGAATCGGACTATTGATATGTTCAAGTAATGACAGAAAAGGTAATGTACAAACCACTAACTGAGGTTATTAAGATGAACTTGCACATCGGTTAATCACCCAACGCAGCGGAGTATTAAGCTGCTCAAGCCTAGCCCGCTAAGCAGGAAATCCTTCTCCCGGCTATATCTAGGTCATACCATAGCTGGGAACTGCACAGTGGCATCTGTTTTTGTAGAAGTACAGGTCGACTAAGAACTAAGATACTGAAAATACTGTGGGCATCCAATCTATTTTTGAATGCATTAACTGACTCTGCTTCCACTACATCCTGCTGCAATACATTCCAAGAATTCACCTCTCTCTGACTAAAAAAAATATGTATTAATATCTGATCTGGACCTGTATTTAAACAATTTGTAGCTGTGCCCTCTTGTTCTTGTAGCCAGTAGTACTTTGAAAAACTTGATATAGGCTAATTTATCCTTTCTATTTATTAATTTATACACTTGTATTAAGCCCCCTCGAATTCTTCTCTGTTTAAGAGACTGGAGACCAGTTTTTTTAGTCTTTCGACATAACTATATTTCTCAAACCCTATGATCACTTTTGTAGCTCTTCTTTGTATCCTTTCCAGCATGTTTGTATACACTCTATGATATGGATCCACACCTGAACACAAGTAATCTAATTTAAGTCTCACCAATGATTTATATAGCTTGACTATTACTGCCTTGCTCTTATGTGAAATGTTTCTTTTTATCATACCCAACATGACTTAGCATTTTTCATTTTCACTGCCACCTGGACTTGCCCCCCGCTCCGACGAGATGGCGTTTGATTTCAGAATTGGTAGCATGAAATTGACTTTGCATGTCAGTCAAAGATGAATATCAGCTGCTAAGTGGTCAAGCTCAGGGAATCTTAATTCCATTTGTCACGTTATATTTCTACGAAGCTGGATTTTTGGCGTGATAAAAAGAAAGTTTAGTTCAGTCGAAGAATCAACGTCATTGCACACGGTTTAACCCATAAGTGCTTTGTTATACTGCATATTTTTTTTAGAATCTCAGCACAATGCACGAACTTCGAGGATCCCGTAATAGAATGGATCGATTTTTAACAAAGTTTTGAAAGGCAAGTATCGTGATAAAATCAGCGTGGAACACGACATGAAGCTAGATGTGTCTAGTTCGATTCAAAGATTTGTGGAAGATGTGCAGTGAACCAGAGGCGGACTTACCTGTAACACTAATCACGATTTATTTATTAAATAATACGATATGTACGTATTATAAATTTTATATAAATTGTTTGGGAATTTAAAATACGTGTTTAATTTATTTTCTAATTTAACCAACTTAACCCCTCCAACTGCCCTCTATAACTGTTAGGTCTACTCATTTCTTTCTTTTTCTGAACATACCCATCTTAATTTGTAAAACATGCATTTGATTCGTTTAAACACTTCATGATACTGAAGGGTAACTTTAAATATCTAGGAGTGGTAATAGACAGCAGGGGAGGAATCAAAGAGGAGTTAACTGCACGAAGGGCGGCAGCAGGTAGACTTACATGCAATAAACAGAGGTTTCCTCAGTAGAAGAGAAATAAGTAGGAAAACAAAGATGGATGTATACCGCTCGACCTATGTGCCTGTCCTGACGTATGGATGTGAGTCATGGGCAATGACTACAGCCCAAGAAAGGCAATTACAAACTTCCGAAATGAGGTACCTAAGAAAGGCGGTTCAGGTGACGAAAAGGGACAAGATCCGTAACTAGACAATACGTAGCAATCTTGAAGTTCAACCCCTGCAGACACGAGTGGAGCAATCCCAACTACAGTGATTTGGCCATGTCTGTTGAATGGAAGAAGATCGGATACCAAAGCGGTCATGGGAGATCAAAAGTCAAGGACGCAGACCCCGAGGACATCCCAAAGTACGTTGAGAAGACAACATACGGCAGTCCCTAAATGATAGAGGGCTGGATTGGAAAGAGGCCAGGAAAAAGACGGCAGATAGAGCAGTGTGGCGTTCTCTTTGGCAAACCTCTACACCTCACGGTAGAAGAGGAGCGACTAAGTAAGTAAGTAAGTAATGATACTGAAGGTAAAAAAACAGTGCTAAAATATGTCCTTAATTTTAAATAAAACACAGTATACCCTAGAAAAAAAGCACCGAGTATGTTTATATTCTAAATTTCGGAGGCAGTGGCAAAATTTTAGTACTGTAATAAGATGAGAACTACTGACAAATAAAACATAGCCGCTGACTGTGCTATTATTAATTTGTCCAGAATAAAAGTGCATTTCCAGGGAAAGACAAAGGTTCGAAACTCGTTGCAAAGAGGCACAACTCCAATAGTCCACTTAGTAAGATATTTCATAGCTTATGTACCTTGAATTGGTTTGCCATTAGAATATCAGAAATCCCAAACACCTAATAGAGTTAACTAGGATGTGCTGAAAGCAGGTCATCTGGTTAGTTCTTTACATAAGAAAATGTCTTCATTTTGGTAAAAGATGCTGAAATGATTAATACACTACAACCATAAGAAAACACGGCTACAAAAAGAGGGTCAGACAATAAAGAGAGCAGCTGACTCTTCTTTCCACATACTTTTGATTCATTTTACTCCACCCAACAATCACACTCTTGCACAACATTGCACACGCGTCTTCAGGGTGAAGCCCTTCCATTGCATTTTGGATGGGCTGGCTTCTGAGAGTGCACAAATCTAGCATAGGTACAGACAGGTGCACACATGCATCCAAGCACTGGTTTATGCGTCTTAATATCGCTCGATTGACAACGGTCTGGGGTGGAATAGACGTGCCTCGGCCTGTAGAAACTAGTGAGGCAAACATGTAAAATTTAAAAAATTTAAAATAAGAGAACAGTCCCTCTTCTCTCTCTCCTTACCTCACACTGTTTCAATTTACTCTGTCCAACATTCACACTCTTACAAAACTTTCATATGCACCTCAGGGTGAGGCCCTTCCATTACACTTTGGTTGGGTTGATCTCTCTGAGATCGCCCTAACTAGGATAGGTACATACTAATGCACACAAGCATCTAAGCCCTGGTTAATATGTTCAGATATCACCTAAAAGGATATGGCTCGAGGTGGAAAACAGCATGCCTCTCCAAGTAGAATACAGATAGACAAACCTTTTACAAAAAAATAAAAAAGAGAAAATGCTGGACATTCTCATGACCTGTGATGTCAGTAGTACACAATTATGAATCTTTCTTACTTCCTTCCCGAACTGCTATTTTTTAAATTACATTAGTAGAAAATGTTGATTCACTTTCATGAAATGACGTTATATAAACTCTCCAGTATCTTTACTCCTTGTTGCCATCGAGGCCTTCTCCAATCATTGTTACAATACTCTCTAATCGTCTCATTAAATAATTATAGAAAAACTATCATGGCTGGCGTTTAATGTAAATCCCGATGTTCCCTGGTAGGAGGAGAGCGAGGATATGGCAGGGATGGGAGGGCGGAAGGAGAGACTTCAATGCTAGGAATACAAGGTTGTCTACCACTGTAGTTGCCAGTGTGTACAGACTAAGTGTTCATATAACAAATCCAGGCTTTACTGGAGTATTGTGGCAAAGTCCTTTTAGTCAGTGTGAGACTAGTGTTTATATCATTGGACCACTCGCTCAAAAAGATACCATTTCCAGGGAGGACTACAGGGAAGGCGAGATGAAGGTCATTGCCAGTATATTTTGTCTTACCCTAATTAACATGTCTGATCAGTATGTTTTGTCTTACCCTATTTAACATGTCTGATCAGTATGTTTTGTCTTACCCTAATTAACATGTCTGATCAGTATGTTTTGCCTTACCCTAATTAACATGTCTGACCAGTATGTTTTGCCTGACCCTAATTAGCATGTCTGATCAGTATGTTTTGCCTTACCCTAAATAACATGTCTGATCAGTATGTTTTGCCTGACTATAATTAACATGTCTGATCAGTATGTTTTGCCTGACCCTAATTAACATATCTGATCAGTATGTTTTGCCTGACAATAATTAACATGTCTGATCAGTATGTTTTGCCTGACCCTAACTAGCATGTCTGACCAGTATGTTTTGCCTGACCCTAATTAACATGTCCGATCAGTATGTTTTGCCTGACTATAATTAACATGTCTGATCAGTATGTTTTGCATGACCCTAACTAACATGTCTGATCAGTATGTTTTGCCTGACCCTAATTAACATGTCTGATCAGTATGTTTTGCCCGACCCTAATTAACATGTCTGATCAGTATGTTTTGCCTGTCCCTGACTAACATGTCTGACCAGTATGTTTTGCATGACCCTAACTAACATGTCTGACCAGTATGTTTTGCCTGACCCTAACTAACATGTCTGACCAGTATGTTTTGCCTGACCCTAACTAACATGTCTGACCAGTATGTTTTGCCTGACCCTAACTAACATGTCTTCTTCTTCTTCTTCGTACGCAGTCAGACAGTAACCATTATCTTTTCGAAAAAAGCGGCGGTCATCCTGACGCTCTCGCCACTGCCATAGAGCTTGTCTTGCAGTTCCACTGGTAATGGCCACATCTGCTCTCTCTGATCCTCGTATGTCGGGCAGTTCTGCAGCAGATGTTCAGCGGTCATTTTACCAGTACCGCACGGTCATTCGTCGGTACACCCTATCTTCAATTTGTTGAATAGGTGGTACCTCAGTCTGTTGTGGCCAGTGCGAAGTCTGAAGACAACGACCTGCTCTCTTCGGTTCAACTGGTAATAGGCATCGTTTTTGGTGTAACCAGTATGTTCGGTTTCCCATTTGGTCATGTATCTGGTTTTGATAAGCCGTTTTGACTCTTCGTACGTCATACTGGTATCTGTTTGTGGTAGTCTTGCACCTTCTTTTGCCAGTCTGTCTGCCTCCTCGTTGCCTTGGATGTTGCAGTGTGACGGAACCCACTGTACCACTACCCTTTTTGGTGCGGACTGCTGGCACAGTTTGCAGAGTGCTGCTCTTAAGTCATTAAGCTCAGTGTTTTTCTGGCTTTTTAGCGCTGTGAATACGGCGAGAGCATCTGTCAGCAGGACTATATGGCTCTCATTTTCACTGTGTGTCACCATTTCTTCCACTGCCGCCCTCAGTGCCTCTGCCTCCGCTCTGAAATTGCTTGTGTACTTACCAGTAGCGAATGACAGTGTTATTTTTCTGTCATTTGGTAGGTTCAGGAATGCTCCTGCCCCTCCGTTATGTGTAGTGTCTGTTACAGAACCGTCGGTGTATGCATGGGTCCAGTCCATGCTTGGGTAGCTTTTCGATATGATGCTTAGGGTAGTATCTCTCCTTTCTTTTTCAGTCTGGCAGTTTTTGTTTGTAACTAACATGTCTGACCAGTATGTTTTGCCTGACCCTAATTAACATGTCTGACCAGTATGTTTTGCCTTACCCTAATTAACATGTCTGATCAGTATGTTTTGCCTGACCCTAACTAACATGTCTGACCAGTATGTTTTGCCTTACCCTAACTAACATGTCTGACCAGTATGTTTTGTCTTACCCTAACTAACATGTCTGACCAGTATGTTTTGTCTTACCCTAACTAACATGTCTGACCAGTATGTTTTGTCTTACCCTAACTAACATGTCTGACCAGTATGTTTTGTCTTACCCTAACTAACATGTCTGACCAGTATGTTTTGTCTTACCCTAACTAACATGTCTGACCAGTATGTTTTGTCTTACCCTAACTAACATGTCTGACCAGTATGTTTTGTCTTACCCTAACTAACATGTCTGACCAGACCGGGTTTGTCTTCCGCTCGCATACAAAGAGTAGACATACTCATTATGGACATTTAACAAACCCTCCCTAATCTTTCTCCCACACAGAACAAATACATTATTACAAAATTGTATTAAATGGAGTGAAACGCGCTCGGTTTTCACAATCCCAACGCACCGGGTTTGATTCCGACCATGTCTAGTTTGGCAGACACTAATTGTTTTTCTCGGGCGATTGCTCTTCCACGTATGAAAAGTAATGGTAACCTACTGTACTGCTCACTTGCCAAGAAACTTATAACAGTCAAATGGGATCAAGACGCTGAGCAGTGCATGAGCTGCAGCAGTCAGCGATCCATAGCCGACTACTAGCGTCAGGGCCAGCGATCCAGAGCTGCAAAGACCTTCTACACCTCCATGCGGTGATCCTGGATCAGGCTGCAGCAGAGCAGACTGGCTAAAGAGAAGAGATCGAAGAGGTAAGGCCAACCGGTTACTCAAAAAACGCCTGCTGGAGTCGGATGTGTCGGACCGAAAGGTGCAAATATTGCAGTCAAGCTCTAAACTATGACACAACGCAATCCATTCTCTGGACTACATTCTGCTACTTAAAGCCCTTTCAAGGCTTGGTTGCAGGAGATAGAGAACGAACGAAGCCATAACAGCCAAAAAGGTGGTGGTTGAAAGAAGCAACATTCTGTAAAGGACATGCTACTTACTTGTTCATAAATTAACACATTTTTAGAATGCTTTGTTACTTGAAATAAACTGCCTATGTGTAATCTACCTCCCATAAATTAACACATTTTCAGAATGCTTTGTTACTTGAAATAAACTGCCTATGTGTAATCTACCTCCCATAAATTAACACATTTTCAGAATGCTTTGTTACTTGAAATAAACTGCCTATGTGTAATCTACCTCCCATAAATTATAAATTATCCATATATAATGAACTATGAATTCTTCTTCTTCTTCTTCTTCTTCTTCTTCTTCGTACGCAGTCAGACAGTAACCATTATTTTTTCGAAAAAAGCGGCGATCATCCTGAGGCTGTCGCCACTGCCATAGAGCCTGTCTTGCAGTTCCACTGGTGATGGCCACATCTGCTCTCTCTGATCCTCGTATGTCGGGCAGTTCTGCAGCAGATGTTCAGCGGTCATTTTACCGGTACCGCACGGGCATTCGTCGGTACCACCTATCTTCAATTTGTTGAATAGGTGGTACCTCAGTCTATTGTGGCCAGTGCGAAGTCTGAAGACAACGACCTGCTCTCTTCGGTTCAACTGGTAATAGGCATCGTTTTTGGTGTAACCAGTATGTTCGGTTTCCCATTTGGTCATGTATCTGGTTTTGATAAGCCGTTTTGACTCTTCGTACGTCATACTGGTATCTGTTTGTGGTAGTCTTGCACCTTCTTTTGCCAGTCTGTCTGCCTCCTCGTTGCCTTGGATGTTGCAGTGTGATGGGACCCACTGAACCACTACCCTTTTTGGTGCGGACTGCTGGCACAGTTTGCAGAGTGCTGCTCTTAAGTCATTAAGCTCAGTGTTTTTCTGGCTTTGTAGCGCTGTGACTACGGCGAGAGCATCTGTAATCAGGACTATATGGCTTTCATTTTCTTTATGTGTCACCATTTCTTCCACTTCCGCCCTCAGTGCCTCTGCCTCTGCTCTGAAATTGCTTGTGTACTTACCAGTAGCGAATGACAGTGTTATTTTTCTGCCATTTGGTAGGTTCAGGAATGCTCCTGCCCCTCCGTTCTGTGTAGTGTTTGTTACAGAACCGTCGGTGTATGCATGGGTCCAGTCCATGCTTGGGTAGTTTTCCGATATAAAGCTTAGGGTAGTATCTCTCCTTTCTTTTTCAGTCTGGCAGTTTATGTTTCCAATACCTGGTATATTTTCTACCACCTCTGGAAATATATCCTGCCTCCAGGTAGGTTTTCGTACAGTAGTGATGGGTTTTGGTGTTGTTAGTGCGTTTATGGGATCTTCGTGCATCTTTGCTTTTGCTATTTCTGCAAAGTTTCTCCGCTTTAGTTTCCTATTTCCGAAATTGTTTAGTCTCTGGTGCATTGGATGGTCGGTCAGTCTTCTGAGTTTCTCTGACTGCAGCTGGGCTCTGCAGTCTCTTCTATCTGTCATGGATTGCAGTTTTGTAATCTTTTCAAGTTCTACAATTGGCGTTGACTTCATGCCTCCTGTTATAACTCTCATGGCTTGGTTTTGAAGTTTGTTAACTTTATCGAAGTTCGCCTTTGCTGCTGTTGTCCATGCCGCAATGCCATACTCGAGAACTGGTCTCACTCTTCCAGTGTACAGTTTCTTTAGTATGCTTTCGTCTGCTCCCCAGCTTGTGCCAGCAAGTTTCCTCATAATTGCCATTCTTTCTCTGGCTCTCATTCGGTTTCTTTCGATCTGACTTTTCCATGTCATGCGCCGATCAAATATGACTCCCAGATAGTTTGGGTTGTCGTTTGGCTGCAGGAATTTGCCATTTAAACTTAACTTGGTATTTTGGGGTTTGATGGAAAGCGAGAATATTGTGCATGTGGTTTTCTCCTTGTTTATTTTGACCAGCCATGAGTTCGCCCACTCTTCCAGCGATGTTAGGGCCTGCTGCATCCGATTTCTTGCTATGGTGAGATTCTTTTCAGAGGTCCACATAGCCAGATCGTCTGCAAACATTGAGCTATGGACTCTTCTTGGTATATTCTCTGTAATGTCGTTTATATACACCAGGAAGAGTGTGGGTGACAGTACTCCCCCTTGGGGTACTCCCTGCTCGAGTGTCACCTTTCTGCTCATCTGCCCTTGTACTTGGACTCTGGCCGTTCTGTTTTTGAGGTAGTGGTTGATCCACTTGTACATTTTCCCCACAGACATCACTTCTTCTTAGCTTGACTCTAAGTCCATCTTTCCAGACTTTGTCAAATGCCTTTTCCAGGTCCACCCAAACCGCTACTGTGTGTTTCTGTGCCTGGTAGGCATCTTCTATTTCCTGGGCTATGAGGATGACCTGGTCCTCAGTGGATCTGTGCTGTCTAAAGCCGGCTTGCTGTGGAATTAGTATTCGTTTTTCTTCCAGATGCCACATCAGTCTGGTGTTTATCATACGTTCCATCAGTTTGCCGACACAGCTCAGTAGGCTGATAGGCCTGTATCCCTTTGGATCTGTTGAACTATGAATTCATTCCTTCCTCTATGATTCGCCAGCTATTATTTTTGTTG
Source organism: Ariolimax columbianus (assembly GCA_036924085.1). NCBI lineage: Eukaryota > Metazoa > Mollusca > Gastropoda > Stylommatophora > Arionidae > Ariolimax > Ariolimax columbianus. Next base: position 43,851,164 of record JAVGWX010000013.1, read on the forward strand.
TCGGCTGTCCACGATGAATGCTTTTTTTATCATAACGTAAGTTTCATTTCTGATTTTCATCTCATTTGGGTATCTCACCAGAATTGTAAATGTTTATTTACACTGTGTTTAATCCTTTACAATAATTGTTCTATGCAGTCAACTAGACTAGCACCATCTACAGCCCAAATTGTCCATTGCAGTCAACTAGAGTAGCACCCCTTACAGTTTCAATGATTTATATGGAGTAAAATGTTGCATATCAACAATTTCTTGTTATTTTACTAAATTTGATTTAGCTGTATCTTTAAATTTAAAAATCATAAATTTAGTTTAAGTTACTTTTTTTCTGTTAACCGTGAAACACATACACCTACTGTTCTTAACTTGACTTAACTTCTTTATACTGGTTAACAAGACTCTACAGAGTCTGTATACAACCAGTTTCTGGGAGGGTTGTTTAACCGATGTGCGAGTCCATCTTAATAGACTCAAACAGTAGAGCTAAGTAGACCTGCAGCCAGTTAGGCGCCATCTATAGCTGCTCTTAACGAACCACACGGGCAAAGGTACAAATAACTTGGGTAGATTTTTAACTTGAATTTTGTCCGGGCCGCGGTCGTTAAATCTACTAGTTTTGATTTCCAACTGCCAAGGAATTTTTCATGTGCTCTTGTCTTGAACTAACATTTTGTAAATTAGGTTGGACTGTAAAAAGTTAATGACAAATTACATTGGTATTTTGAAGATAAAAAGACAGAAACGCTGATAGAAAAAAAACACATGTTTTGGTATATTACCATCTTTTTTTTATTAAATGCTCACGAAAATAGTTATTCAAACGTTGACCTGAAAATTGGTAGCACCTAAACAAATGAATATTCATCTAAAGCTGAAAAATGTATGCATTTCATGATGGCATACCTGGCTACAGAAGCTAACTGGCTGATGAGCATATGCTTGTGGCATGGGTGAAAGTCAAGGTATGAGTCTCCGATCAGTCAAAATAATTTTGGTGACTAATGTACTAAAGTTACTGACAACTTTGCCGCAGTTTAGTAATGAGTGTGCAGTAATAAATTACAGAAAGATGTACTTCAGTATAGTAATGTATGTTCTATCACTCCTTACTGAATAATTGACTTATGTATGGTAACCAATATTATATCACTCATTGCCAACTAATTTACATCTGTATGGTAATGTATGTTCTATCACTCATTACCAAATAATTTACTTATGTATAGTAATACATGTTTTATCACACATTACTGAATAATTTACTTCTTTTAAGTAATGTATGTTCTATCACTCATTACCGAATAATTAACTTCTGTATAGTAACCTTTGTTCAATCACACATTACTGAATAATGTAATGCAGTATAGTAACATGTGTTCTTTCACTTATTATCAAATAATTTATTGCAGTATAGTAATGCATGTTCTATCACTCTTTACCCAAACAATTTATTGCAGTATGGTAACGAATATATTATCACACATTACCAAATTATTTAATGTAGTATAATAATGTATCTTCTATCACACATTACCAAATAATTTACTGCAGTACAGTTACGTATGTTCTATCACACATTATCAAATCATTTACTAAACTACAGTAATGAAGCTTATCAACTAATGCACTGCAGTTTAGTACGGAGAACACTTTCAAACATTACTGAATTGTATACTGTGGTATTATAAATAATTAAGATTTAGAAGACTGTACTGTAGTTTAGTTAAAAACTATACTATAAAATGTTTCAGAATAAAGTATTGTGCCTTGGTAATGAAGATAATGGAATAATGTACCGCAAATTTATATTGAAGATTACCTAATATTTTGTATTTTAGTTATAAAGATTACTGAATAATATACAAGTTAATCGTAAGTATGTACTGTGCTGCAATTTATTAGAGGAGACATAATAAATTAGTATTGAATAGTGAAAATTACTAGAGAATTTACTACAGTTTAGTTATAATTGTTACCTAATAATGTGTGCCGTTTTACAATGCGCATTAGCAAGTAATGTAAGGCACTTTTTTTGGAATGACAAAACAACGGAGACATGGGATGGCACATTCTAATGACCAATCAGACGATTTTGCAGAATAACAGGAACATTTTTGAATACCTGGCATCTCGGTCTGCCTGATTGAATACTAGGATTTCAGTGTTCAGAGAAGGTTTAGTAATGAAGATTGCAGCAGTTCAGTAATGAAGATACTTGCATGGATTATCAAATAATACTGGCAGTTATAGTTTTGCAAACTATATGTTTAATAGGTTACTTAATAATGTTCTGCAACTCAGTAACAAATACATTATGATATACAACACAATTATGTTCAATGTTGAATAAATCAGCTTAATGAAAATTAATAAATAACTATAAAGACATTCTGTTGGAAATATACTGTTGAGAAAATACTGACTCCTTAATTTATATGAATTGTCGTTTAAAAAAATATTCCTTGACTCAAATAAATTTGCTTTCCTTTCAGTTATTACCACAAGCAAAACAAAACCCTATGATAACAACAACAAAAATTGAAGAAGCTATGGAGCATGTTTTTGTTATTTGTTTTAATTTATTTCTCTTGAATTGGTGAGAGTTTCACTTTGCAGTATTATTACATTAACTGTATAAATGTTTAATTTTGTGCTATCTATTCAAATAAGAATTTTCATTTTAAATGTGAAGTCGGTCCTTTTATATGGTGCAGAAACATGACCGATGACTAAACTCAATAATATGAGACTGCAAGGCTTTGTCAATATATAGCTGAGAAAGACTCTGGGCCTGTGATGGTTCGACAGAATTAAAAATGAAAGCTTCGGGAAGAGAACAGGACAAAGACATGTCGAACAGCAAATCTTGAGAAGAAGATGGTGCTGTATAGGCCACACACTGTGAACACCCCAAGACAGTATCCCTAGGCAATCACTGTCGTCGGATCCACACAAAAAAAAGCAAAGGAAGGCCAAAGAACACGTGGAAAAGAGACTTATAGGTTGATACAAATAGAACGGGGAGAAGCTAGAAAGAAATAGCACAGGACAGGCCTGCGTGGAGAGAGTTGGTTGATAGCTTATGCACTCCAAGGTGATAATGACAACGAAGAAGAATACATTAAAATGTCATGCAATATTGGCTACTGAAATACTGTGAAATACGGTTAAATTATAAGTTGCCGTCTGTTTCAATTTTTATTTAAAAAGAGATATAATTTTTAAGCGATTAAGGATGGATACCATTGGTTCTGTTATATCTAGCATGCTACATGTTAGGTCCACAAGACAATTGGATCTGAAGAAATGGAAGACTTCTATAAAATTATTGTTTCCCCTTGATCAGGATCTTTAAGTATAGACAGATTGTGGGCGGCAGACTTGCAACATGTTTCAAAGAATAAACCATATGGATAGTGAGTGTGTAAGATTGTCAAGATACGAAAGAAAATATTTACAAAAAATGTTTTCAAGCTTTACAGCATGTGAGAAATATTTGGTTTTAATTACTCATAGCATATTTTGACATGAGCTTGAAACAGTGAACCGCTTCAAATATCTGGGCTCAATGATTAGTGATGTGGGATCAAAACCAGAGGTCCTGGTTAGAATAGCACAAACAACAGCAGCGCTGTTACGATTAAAACATATATGGAAAGATAGACGACTCTCCCTCACCATAAAGGTCAGACTAATGCGCTCACTGGTTCTTTCTATATTTCTCTACGCCTGCGAAACATGGAAAATTACAGTAGATTTCTCTAGAAGAATCCAGGTCATAGAGACTAGATATTTTAGAAACTGCCTAAATGTCACATACAAAGAATGTATCACAAATAATGAAGTACATTGAAGAATCGAGAATGTAAGTGGACTTTACGACGACCTACTCACAACGATCAAATGAGGATGTCAGAGAATAGTTAAACCTATGACCCGAAGAGACACAAAAAGCAGCTGCAGACAAGAGAGGGATGGTTCAGGATTGAAGAGATGTCAACAGGGGTGCCCCAAAGGATGAACTGACCTGAACTGAATCACATAGTATAGACACACACTGGAACTAGATCTGCAATATCTTTCAGTATTGACAAAATGTGGATACAAACTTTGCAAGGTCGTGAAGAATAGACACTACATTGACACAAGATGTTCAATATCTTTCACCAAGAACGTGAAGGAAAGAAATGTTATCAATATCTTTCACGAAGAACGTGACGGAAAGAAATGTTATGCACAAAAGACATGCATTGTTCTTCACCACATTGACAGCAGCTATAAAAGATCATTTTGTATTGACACACATGGGCACCGGACGTGCAAGATATTTCTTCCTTGACTGCATTTGGGCACTAGACATGCAGGAAATTTCTTCCTTGACTGCATTTGGGCACTAGACATGCAAGATATTTCTTCCTTGACTGCATTTGGGCACTAGACATGCAGGATATTTCTTCCTGGTAACGGTAGCACAGTGGTTAGTTCACTGGCTTCGCAGTTGGTGGCGGATTTTTTTTCTTTCTGTTCACAAACTAACCCTGTGGTTGACGGGATCTTTACTTTTACTATTTGGGGGACTGGTGGTGGAAGCGTAAATTAGAGCATGGTAGACCTGCAACATGTTTGGCGCAATCTATACCGCTATGCTAACCATTTAACCAAGACCTAATGTTTTACCCACACAGTCCCCTTTCTGTGATCCATACAGTTTTTTAATTCCACAGAACTTGTATCTAACGGCTTCCAATGATTAGTGTGTATCTTCTTCGACTTCCAATCCCAAAATTACAGAAGCTTCTCACTCTTTTATTCCTTTAATTTAATATTGTGGACATCATTTCTAGAACTTTCTGTAAAAACCTTATTTGGCATCCCTACATTGTATAATCATTAGATCCATGAGAATGTTGAGGTAAGCAGTGCTGTAAACTGGAGAGTTTGTCACCATCAATCATTTAAAGTAGATCGCTCATCTCGGTGCATAGGCCATTGACAACATTCCGCTAGCGTAGATGGTCTTTCAGCCTCTCACCAGGTGTAATAGTTTAATCTCACATTCTCAAATTTGTTGGTCTACCTCACTTTGTTCTTCACCTGAGGATTCCATGCAGAAGCCTGTCTGTCTATGTTAAACACTGCCTTCCGTAGTGTATGTCCTATCCCTTACCATAGAGAGATTTTATTAGTAACTATGCATGTGCCATATTGAATATTTAGTATGAACGCATTTATCTGAATGGCTTCAGGCAGATATTAAATACAGCAATCGCTACACTAAAATTAATTTGCATTAGTCGACTAACAGCGATGTTTATACACTCTAGTATATAGGACTTCACACTGACCAAAAATCAGAAGAGCATAGCAACACAAGGAAAACTAGAGGAAAACTCTAGAAACAATACTTCATATGTCACACAGTAATAAAGAAGGTGACAACTTGTTTTTTCGAGGACCAGACAAATTATTCTAATCTATATTGGTTTCCACAACTGCATATTCTATACACTTTATGTGCTCACCAGCACTATTGAACAATGTTTCCTTATTCACAAACATAGCCACAACCTATCTAGCTTTAATTATATGTTTGATTATATATTTATGTAAAGCATACCTAAGTCTTATTTCACTCGATTTACGTGATCATTTCCAACTTGCGTTGAAATGTTAAAAATCAATAAACACGGCAAATCGTGGACTGACTATTTATATTTAAACAACCTTCTTTTATAACCAAGGTCGCCGTATCCGTGGAGGTGCTACTGGGCTGGTGTCGGATTAACTGTGCCTGGATTCTGCTTCTCCGATACCTGCTTGTCTCCTCCTTTGTCCTTAGAGTGGTGACGGTGGTGGTGGTGGGCGTGGTGGTGGTTGTGGTAGTGATGGGTGTGGTGACTGTTCTTCCATTCAGCTGCCATATCCGCTTAAAAACATAACATCACAATCTGAATGTTACAATTGTCACGATGTGAGTTATTTTATAGATGTGTTTTGTGGTTTACAGGTGTGGCTGACAACAAAAGAGTTAACACACAGCGTCAATGGCTGCATGTGCAGAATTTTGAGTTTGAAGTGGTATGATAAGGTCACAAATAACAAATATTCAAACCATTAGCAGGAATGCCAGGGCTACTCATTGGAGGAGTGGCAATGAATAACCTTAGAGTTACCATCAAGTTTTAATGGCAACATGTTGTTGTTGTTGTTTAATGCCTAAATTTAAAATAAGGCGAGGCTGCAGCGGTTCTGTGGATGTATATAATGGGAAAAAAACATGAAAAAAAACTTGTAAAAGTTGGGGTAGTTGTCTCGACGCCGCGATTCACTCTCACCCAGTGTTTGTACAGCGATCTCAGTCCCGCCAGACGGAGCGATAGCGCGGGCTTGCCGAAAACGCTCGCCTGCCTCTCCCTGACTAGGTAGCGGGTCACAGTTTGTGGTGTCGCGCCCTCCGCAGAGGTGCGTTACTGTGGCCCGTATCGAGAAACTTTTACAGTCAGTGGTGCTTTTTCGAAGGCTTATAGCAGAGCTCGACATTTCGTCTCGCTGGTGGTCAGACTCTCGCAAAGAGCTTGTGACCAGCAAATGGAAAGCAGGAATCCTGCCTAAAGGCCCTGTTCTCGCCCGACCAACCATCAGGAGAAGGGCAGGCTGGCAGGCAAAATATCGTCTCCAGTCCCTGTGAAATCTATCGCCGGGGCCGTTGGGATCCGTTCTGCACAGAGCGCTGCCATCCCTCCCCGAGTAAGCCCGGTCGGTCGATTGTCTGGTGTGTGTAGGGGCCCCTGTCAGGCGGTCCAAGGTCGACGGAGTGAGGGACGGAACAACCGTCCGTCCGTCAGTCGGTCCCTGCGGCCGTCCCAGTGAGGCTTTTTACACAACCGTCCTCCGCCGACCGGTGTGTGTGGTTCGTACGTCTCCGACAGATATCTGGTTGATCCTGCCAGTAGTCATATGCTTGTCTCAAAGATTAAGCAATGCATGTCTAAGTTCACACTGTCTCACGGTGAAACCGCGAATGGCTCATTAAATCAGTCGAGGTTCCTTAGATGACACGATCCTACTTGGATAACTGTGGCAATTCTAGAGCTAATACATGCTTACCAAGCTCCGACCCTAGCGGAAAGTGCGCTTTTATTAGTTCAAAACCAATCGTCGTTACCCCTCGCGGGGTTGCGGCGTCCCCACTGGTGACTCTGGATAACTTTGTGCTGATCGCATGGCTTCATGTGCCGGCGACGCATCTTTCAAATGTCTGCCCCATCAAATGTCGATGGTACGTGACATGCCTACCATGTCTGTAACGGGTAACGGGGAATCAGGGTTCGATTCCGGAGAGGGAGCATGAGAAACGGCTACCACATCCAAGGAAGGCAGCAGGCGAGCAACTTACCCACTCCCGGCACGGGGAGGTAGTGACGAAAAATAATAATACGGGACTCTTTCGAGGCCCCGTAATTGGAATGAGTACACTTTAAACCCTTTAACGAGGATCTATTGGAGGGCAAGTCTGGTGCCAGCAGCCGCGGTAATTCCAGCTCCAATAGCATATATTAAAGTTGTTGCAGTTAAAAAGCTTGTAGTTGGATCTCAGGTGCAGGCGGGCGGTCCGGCTCGCGCCGGTTTACTGCCCGTTGTCTCCTGCCCTACCGTCTGCCGGCTCTCTCCCACGGGTGCTCTTCGCTGAGCGTCCTGGGTGGCCGGCGCGTTTACTTTGAAAAAATTAGAGTGTTCAAAGCAGGCCTTGGCTGCCTGAATAATGGTGCATCGACTAATGGATTAGGACCTCGGTTCTATTTTGTTGGTTATCGGAACTGGAGGTAATGATTAACAGGGACAAACGGGGGCATTCGTATTGCGGCGTTAGAGGTGAAATTCTTGGATCGCCGCAAGACGAGCTACTGCTAAAGCATTTGTCAAGAATATTTTCATTAATCAAGAACGAAAGTCAGAGGCGCGAAGACGATCAGATACCGTCGTAGTTCTGACCATAAACGATGCCGACTAGCGATCCGCAGGAGTTGCTTCGATGACTCTGCGGGCAGCTTCCGGGAAACCAAAGTGTTTGGGTTCCGGGGGAAGTATGGTTGCAAAGCTGAAACTTAAAGGAATTGACGGAAGGGCACCACCAGGAGTGGAGCCTGCGGCTTAATTTTACTTAACACTGCCAACATTCAAATGAAATGATTGACAGGCCGAGAGCACTTTCGTTGGGTGTAATATGGAACGGGTGCTGGATTTAGACCCTCGGAAATCTTGGGCTAAGTTCTCTGTGGCTCGATTGGTATGCACTCAGTGTTCGATAAAGGAATTGACGGAAGGGCACCACCATGAGTGGAGCCTGCGGCTTAATTTGACTCTACACGCCAACACTATATGGGTTTAATACCCATTACAAATTTTTTATTAAACTCAACTTTAATAAACTTTTACAAGTTTTTTTTCATGTTATTTTCCCATTGTTTAATGCCTACAATGAGTAAGTTTATTCTTTTATTCGCCTTGAAAAGGACGTTACGTGGCGGGTTGTAGTAGCTTTCCTCACATCTCGAGCATGCTGATGAAGGTGGACCATGGTCCTCCAAGTGGTTGTGCTATGATTGACTTTATCTGTGTGCTGCTCACTACTACGGGGATCACATCTTGTCAGCCAGGCTGCCTTGAAAACAACCTGTTTCCAGGGAACACTATATGGAAGAGAGATTGTGGTCTTTGTCAGTATATTGTGCCTGATCCTGGCGCAACATGCTGGTCAGTTTGTTGTGTCTGACTGGACTAGTATCTCAGTTCCCCTGACATAAATATAAAGAAAACAAAGATTAAAATGCTTTGGAATAGTGACAAGAAGCCATATATGCAGATACAAATTAAAGATCAACTACTGGAACAGGTACAGAGTTTCTCCTATCTACGTCATATAATAACAGAAAAAGGCAGAACAAGAAATCAGAGAGATAATAGGTCTGACCAAGATGGTATTCAGCAACATATGACACATACTGACATCCAAACAGATAAAATTATAATTTAAAAAAATAATTGTCAGGTGTTATGTATATTCGTCACTACTTTAGGGCGCAGAAACATGGACACTGAATAACAATTTGAAAAAAGACTATCAAAGCCTTCGAAATGTGGGTATACAGAAAATTGGGTGGCACTTCTTGGAAAGAGAAGAAAACAAATGTGGAGGCATTGAAAACATTGGGGATGAAAAGAAAATGAATGAACTAAATAAATGTTAGACAAGCTATTTTGGTCATATAATAAGACATACCTCCTGTTTAAGACTACACTAGAGTGTAGGTTGGAAGGCAGTCGTTCTTTTTCTTCTTCTTCGTACGCTGTCAGACGTCAACTTGAATTTGTTCGAAGAAAGCAGCTGTCATCCTGAGGCTGTGAACACTGCCATAGAGCTTGTCTAGTGTTGCCACTGGTGATGGCCACATGTGCTTTCTCTGATCCTCGCATGTCGGGCAATTTTGCAGCAGATGTTCAGCGGTCATTTTCCCTGTACCACAGGTGCATTCGTCAGTGCCACCTATCTTCAGTTTATTGAATAGATGGTACCTCAGTCTGTTGTGGCCTGTGCGGAGTCTGAAGACCAAGACCTGCTCTCTTCTGTTCAGCTGGTAGTAGGCATCATTTTTTGTGTAGCCAGTATGTTCTGTTTCCCATTTGGCCATGTATCTGGACCTAATAAACCTTTTGGACTCTTCGTAGGTCACACTAGAATCTGGTTGTGGTAGTCTTGCACCTTCTTTTGCCAGTCTGTCTGCCTCCTCGTTGCCTTGGATGTTACAGTTGGATGGAACCCACTGTACCACTACTCCTTTTGGTGTGGACTGCTGGCATAGTTGACAGAGTACTGCTCTTAAATCATTAAGTTCAGTATTTTTCTGGTTTTTTTTTGCTGTAACCACGGCCAGGGCATCTGTAAACAGGACTATCTGGCTTTCATGGCTTTCACCTGTCAGCATTGCTTCTACTGCAGCCTTCAGTGCCTCTGCCTCCGCTCTGAAATTGTTTGAGAATTTTCCATTTGCCACTGACAGTGTTATTTATCTACCATTTGTTAGGCTCAGGAATACCCCTCCATTCTGTGTTGTGTTTGTTACAGAACCGTCGGTGTATGCATGGGTCCAGTCTATGCTTGGGTAGTTTTCCATTATGTACCTCAGGGTTATGTCTCTTCTTTCTTTTTCATTCTGGCTGTTCTTGTTTCCAATACCTGGTATATTTTCTACCACCTCCAGAGTGATATGCCGCTTCCATGTGGGTTTGCGTACAGTAGGGATGGGCTTTGGTGTTGTTATGGTGTTCATAGGGTCTTCGCTCATCTTTGCTTTGGCTATTTCTGCAAAGTTTCTCTGTGTTAGTTTGCCTTTTCCAAGTCTATTTAGTCTCTGATGCATTGGATGGTCTGTCAGTCTTCTGAGTTTCTCTGATTGCTGCTGGGCTCTACAGTCTCTTCTGTCGGTCATGGATTGCAGATTTGTAATCTTTTCAAGTTCTACAATTGGCGTTGACTTCATGCCTCCTGGTATAACTCTCATGACTTGGATTTGAAGTTTGTTAATTTTATCAAACTTCGCCTTTGCTGCTGTTGCCCATGCCGCAATGCCATACTCAAGAACTGGTCTCACTCTTCCAGTGTACAGTTGCTTGAGTATTCTTTCGTCTGCTCCCCAGCTTGTACCAGCAAGTTTCCTCATGATTGCCATTCTTTGTCTGGCTCTCATTCGGTTTCTCTGGATCTGACTTTTCCATGTCATGTGCCGATCAAGCAGTCGTTCAAGAGACAGACAGACATTAGAAGTGGACAGATAACATTGGGGTAGGGACTGAAAAAAGCCTGTAAAATTGTATCATTACAGCTAGAGTACACTGGAGCTCCATTCCAGCCAACCATCAACACGGAGATGGCACTTCAACTCAATTGACATGAACTTATAAATTCACAAATGTCAAAAAGTAGAGCAGGTTAAACCTAGTGTTGGCAACACAAGATATGAAGAAGATACAATGGGTATGGATAGGTCACATCCCGAGGAGGAATACTGGTAGCATTGCTCGACAGTGCCTGCACTGGAACCTGTTGGGAAAGAGAAAGAGAGGTAGACCTAGACACACCTGGAGATGGGAAGCGGAGGCAAAAAGAGAGAGCACTGGCCAGCCGTGGATAGTTGGAGTGGCTGGCAGTTGATCGAAGCTCATGTTGATTATTTGTTGATGGCCTATGCTCCACATGGGTTGAAGGGTTTTGATTTTAATACATAATACCACAGTAAATGCTACTTCTGTAGCAAAGCGATTTCATGCTGATTCACACAGCCTCATACATACCCTCTTAAGTTGGCGATAACGACATGTTTGTAAGTTCACTGTGGGGTTGTTTTAGTTTCTCTCAGGATGTGCAGTTATTTATGTGTGCTCTCAATATCAATATACGAGGTGTGTTCAAACAAAAACCGCAGCAAACTGCAACAAGTAAACATACGTACGATGCGCATGATGACGTCCCTTCTGGTGTAAATGGCACATACCAACCGTCAAGCTTGCAAAATTTCATTATCCTCTGACTCATAGTTGCCTCGGCAGACCGTTGAAAACATGGCGTATTATACGGAATCGTTCAGAGTTAATCAGCGAGCGGTGATTCGGTTTCTAACAGCTGAAGGATGTCGACAGGCAGTGTGTGGTGACCCGAAGTGGTGCATCAGTTTTGGCGATGGCATTTTCTGACGCAACAATATACGCCTGACCTGGTCTCAGAAGATCTTTCGTTAACTGACGTCCTTCTTTAAATACCGTTTTCCAGTTCTTCACTGTTGTCTTCGACACACCTTTGTCACCATACACTGCCTGCATTCTGTGATGAATGTCAAACTGGTCGACATCCTTTAGTTGTTAGAAACCGAATCACCGCTCACTGATCAACTCTGGACGGATTCTGTATCACACCCGCCATGTTTTCAACAGTCTGCTGATGAAACTATGAGTCGGAGGATAATGGAATTTTGTAAACTTTACTGTTGGTATGTGCCGTTTACATCAGAAGTGACATCATCATGTGCATCTTACGTATGTTCACTTGTTGCAGTTTGGCTTGGTTTCATTTGAACACGCCTCATATACAGAATTATCCATATCTAAAATGCTATACTCTCTTGTCTGTTGTGGTAAAAGGGGTTGGGTTCTCACTCCAGTTGCTGTTATTGTTGTGGAAGTCACTTGTACTGAGTTAATTCAGCTATTGCCGATGTTTCTATGGTGGTGGGTCACAGTAGGTCTTCTTACATCTAGAGGCGTACTTGAGAAGGCTGCTTCTGGCTATAGTGCACTGTGAGACTCCCTGGTTAGCTCACCACTATGGGGATTACAGTGTCCGCCCCCACCTTTTTCGATACAGCTTGTCTCCAGGAACAACTACAAGGATGTAAGGTAGTGTCTTGATCAGTATATTTCATCTGACCCCGGCGAAAAACTTTGCTCCCTCTCACCCCAGTAGTGACACAACTTAGTTTACCAACATGTAAATGAGTCCCTGATTTACCATTAGAGAAAACAATAAAGGAAGGGAACTGGTCACCTTACCTCATAAGAGCTGAAACTTAGTATAAACAACTTCAAACACTTCTTCCTCGACGGCCGTGTGTGTGTTATTGGATTACCAATTTTTGAGCTTTCCCAATGATACTCTAGTTACATTTACTTCTTCTTTCAATTTTTTTATTATATTATTTTTCTGTTATTCCCTATTGGCTCCATTCAAGATCGTGTATGGTTCATTATCTTTATTCACTTGTGTTGTTAGATGTTGTGGAGAGGAGTTGGTTTTCAGTTGTGTGTCAGCTTTGTCTCCGATGTTGGTGTTATTCTGTGTATCTTTTGACATTACTGGTCACATTTCCGTTGAGGTCCCCCCATGGTTTCATTGTTGGCATGCAAAAATTCACTGGTGGCTTGCCTGACCAACCCCAGTTGTTCTTAACTTAACTTTAAGTTAACATCTTTATACTGGTTTAGAAGACTCTGCAGAGTCTGTAGACATGAGTTTCTCATTCCAGTTGTGTAGTTTTGTCACAAAGTGACCAGTGGACAATTGAAAAGTTTATGCGCGCTGAAGTTATACTCAGGCAGTTACACTGGTATTGGAGGGGTCTGGACTGTTGAATCTGGGGTTGGGGACGGCGCGGGCTAGTGGTTAAGTGGCACGGCTCACAAACAGAAGGTGCTGGGTTCGATCCCCATCACAGCACCGGCCGTTACCCCGGGGAAGAAAACCCTTAGAAAATGCGGGAGGATGCAGACCCTTACATAAAATGCATGCTGAAGTCAGATGCACTGGGCCGACAGGCGCAAAATAAAAACCACATTGCAACGCACATCCGCCTTCGGGAATAGAGAAATAAGGCGAATGCACACCACAAAAAAAGAATCAGGGGTTGACATTGGCGATCTCTTTCCTGATCAGAGGGCCAGTACTGATCAGGGTCATAGGTTTCAATACTTATGTCTGACTGTAGCACCACTCCCTCTGCCACCCATTGCTTATTAGTAAATTGAATGGTGTTATTGTTTTTGTTGTGTGTGTGTGTGTGTGTTAGTTTCTGAGATACAAGACGATGAAGGTGATAGTGTAGAAAAACAGCACAAACATATAGTTACCCGTTTTACGCATCCCTTGCTTGAAAAACACTTTTTCAAAAACAAGTTCCACAGAGGACAGATGATCAATGTATACAAGATCGGTATATCTGTTAGTTTCCACTTTGAACGTATTTATTATTACTACATAAACAAACTAAACAGATCTACCTCAAATAAATCAGCCGCAAAAACTTAATTTCCCCATTCTCAATAATGGGCAAATTTTCAAATCCAAATGAAAAACAGAAGAAATCATTTCCAAATGTCTAAAACAAATTTCAAAATGGTCATTATATTCAACTGGACAGGACGAAGTATTTTCAGCCAATTCTACGGTAGCCCGGTTGTCTATCTGTTATGTCACGCTTTGAAAAATGTCAGCCGTGAAACAGACAACAGCAGCAAGAAAAATGCCATTGGCAAATTTTGTTTGCCAATGGTTACATAACCGTCAAACATGATTAAGTAGCCAACCCACGGAACACTCTGCTTAGTTGCATCTCATAACTTGCCTGACCTTTTACACTGCAAATATTCTTTGCTCCAATTTTTTTACCCTGGCAACACACAGGAGCTATTTCTAAATACAACCTGTTCACTAATCCTTGAAAGAAACAAAGGATTTCATTGATCAATGCTGCAAGAACAAAAACTAAAATAACTCATTTTGTAAAACAATTTAAGAAATGGATGAAGAAACACAAGCTTGGCATTTGATTTCTCACCTAATTTGCCTTGAACAGAACATGCAGACTCCATCCAGCGGTTGCTCAGGATTGCATGAATGTCAGGCCTGGTCTGGAAGTCATGGGTGAATAGTTTCAGTACTATACTTCTCTCGTCGAAGGTGACCTGAGTGTGTGAAAGATAGACATATTTGTGTGAGGGATAAAATATAAAGGTATTTCTGTTGCAGCCACTGTTTTCAGGGATGAAGTCATAGAAACTTCATATTGCCAAGTCTCAGTATTTTTAAAAAATGTGGTAACAAATTCCTTTCCTTGGCCTGGAAGTAGATTGGAATGTTTCGAGACACGAATTTAACCCGGTACTTTTGTCATGAGAGGCAACCACTCATCCCCTTAGATGAATGAGGTTATCTTATATTCATCACATTCCTTCATGCAATGATCTCAATTCTAATCATTGGAAAAAACATGCTAAATTTTATATTTGATTCACATTTTTGTTTCCACTTGAGACGATTGGCCATCAGTCAGCTGAGACTGTTGTTGTGGGATGGTCACTACTATCCCTAGCTTTGAGAAGCCATATGTTGGACTTTGATGGTTTATGGTGGATCCAAAGTTTGAGAAACTTCTACAAATATAACAGTACAACCTCTCTCAACTCTTCGACATTCCTTACTGGAACATGAGGTGAGGACAAAACACTGGCAATGAATAGAACACACATTTAGGAAACCAGTTGATAGCACTACAAAACAGTCTCTGTTTTTGGAATCTCCAAGGCAAGAAAAGTAGACGCAGATGAAAATACCCATTGAGAAATGAGCTCCAAATAAACATGAAGAAAACAAGAATGACATAGCTATGGCTCAAACGTATTGCCCAGGACAGGAGGACTTGACATATATCTGCTGAATACCTGTGCTCCATAATGGTGCCCACTGAGTGATTTTGAAAATTGAAGAATTGACACAAATGTAGTTATTCAAAGTGTACCACAACGATTCACAGAATGCACATGTCCAATTACCAACTATGATATCTGATACGAATCTTGGAACCTTGGTACTAGAAAAAGATGCGGCAACCTTGATGGTTTGTTTCTAAGGATCGACATCACTGCACTCCGAGTATACCCAATACGTGCTCAGTCACTCTCAGTAAATGGTGCAGGGTCTGGATGCTGATTGTCCCTACAGCTCGCTGGTTGTACGCTCTCATGCTCCGTTCTCTCATGCTCCCCACTTCGCTTGAACCTTGCTTGATGTTGAAACTTTGCAGTCTGTGGATTGCTGATTCATCTCTTTCGTTATCTCATCCAACAAATGGTCATTGACTGATTTAAAAATGTCACTCTTATCCATCACCAACGTGCCCATTATGGGAGCTTGTGAAGCCAAAATGTCAACTCTTTCGCTGTCCTGAACCCCAGCATGACCAGAACAGTAGATTCATGTCAACCCCTGGAGGTTTGAAGCCTCAACAGCTTCTAACTCTATACTCTTCTATACTCCACTTTGTGGAAATTATCATACATTTGATATATCCCTGACTTCTTCTGTCTCTCCAACTGTAAACTGTCTTTTCTCAAGTTATACTGATAAGCACCAACAATAAGCTTTCTGTTGCAGACTATATCATCTCCCAAAATAGGTAGACCTATCAGTATTATAGGTATACTGAAAAAAGAGGTTAGATTCTAAATGGTTTTTGTAATGTTGCCTGTCTGTATCTAACGGCAAAACTGACTATTATGTGTTTCAAATCCGCTGTAGTATTGTAGCTGTAGAGTCCATAGACCACAAAAAAAGCTGTAAAAGGTACATAATTTAGCAAATAACTAATACTTCTTTAGGCTAATGCCTTTTTACTTTTTAGGCTTTCTTTAGTGATAGAAAACGCATAGCGGCTAGTTAGTGGTTAAGACTATTATTTAAGAGACCATATTCACAATAGCTGAAACCAACTATGGACAATGAAGTCTCTAGCAATGCATTCCTCTGTGAAATTACCCTATCCTTATTTTTACAGTTCAGTAGACAATTACTCGTCAGTTAAAAAAACAATGCCAAATTTTAAATTTGAATTTACCTTCCTAAGAAATAAGATAAAGAAGTTCCTTGGAGCAGGTCCAGGACATAAGAAACATACTATCAAACAGGCCTTAACAGAGAAAGTGAAAGACGCAGACTTGTCATGAATTTTTACTTTCTTGATGGGTTACAATACTTTTGATCACTTGGCATTGTCGAGAATTTCATTGATCAAACAAACTTTTCACAAAATTCTTTTTGCATTGTGATTGTTGTGGAGGCAGCCATTTGCAACAATTGATCTGGTTCAGGGAGCGATCATTAAAAATAAAACTTGGGAGGCACTAATTGTAGCTAAAAATACTTGAGTATTGATAAATTCACTTGTGTCTGAAGGATAAGTCGTTTTGTTTGTGTTTGTGTTGTGTGGTATACGTGGAGGAGTTGCCAATTGGATAGAAAATTGGTTAACAGGTAGAAGGCAGAGAGTTAACATAAATAAGTAGTACTCTGAGTATTGATACAAATATATATAAATGATTTGGATAATGAAATTCACGGATGGTGCAAAATTGTGCGTCAGGGCCCTTTCTTCGCAAGAGGTGGATCTATTGAGATCATATTTAGCTACATTTCATAAATAGTATGTGAGCTGGCAGATGGAGTTTAATGTATACAAATGTACAGTCATCCATATTGGTAGATCCAATAAATAACATAATTACCTGATGATGGAGTGAACAATATTAGGCAGATAGAAAAGGAGAGATATCTAGGTGTTATAACAGATTATACAGGTAAGGTGTGGGTGCAAGTCCAGGTGGCAGTGAAAAAGGCTAATGCAATGCTGGGAAAGAAACATTACTGTATCATTCATTACACATAGGAGCAAGGAAGTTATAGTCAAACTATGTAAATCATTTATGAGACCTAAATTGGAGTACTGTATTCAGGTGTGGAGTTCTTACCACATAGTTTGTATAGACATGATATAAATGATACAAAGAAGAGCTACACAAATGATCATGGGATTTCAGAATTATAATTAAGAGGAGAGACTTAGAAAACTGGTATGGATTGTCTAGAACAGAGAAGAATATGAGATGATTTTATAAAAGTTTATAAATTAATCAATGAAAAGGATAAATTAGACTATACCAAGTTTTTGAAAGTTCAACCGGCTAGAAGAACTATAGGGCACAGCTCCAAATTATTTAAAGAAAGGTACAGATTAGATATTAGGAAATGTTTTTGAAGTCAGAGAGTGATGAATGCTTGGAATGCATTGTCACATGATGTGGTGGAGGCAGGGTCAGTTAATGCGTTAAAAAAAGACAATGCATTATCACAGTCATTTTTCATAGCGATGAAGTTGAAAAACTGGTTGTATACAGACTAGGGATCAAGATGCTGAGCAGCGTATGAGCTGCAGTGGTCAGCAACCCATAGCTGACTGCTAGCGTCAGGGCAAGCGAACCATAGCTACCAAGACCCTTCTACACCTCCACGCGGTGATCCTGGATAACAGGCTACATCAGGGTAGACTGGCTAAGGAGAAGGGATCGAAGAGGGAATGCTAACCCGGTACTCAAAAATTGCTTGCTGAAGTCGGATGTGTTGGATCGAAAGGTGCAAATATCGCAGCCAAGCTGTAAACTACAACACAACGCATTCCGTTCTCTGGACTACGTTTCTGCTACTTAAGCCCTTTCAGGGTTTGGTAGTGGGAGATTGAGAACGAACGAAGAAGAAGAAGAAGAAGAAGAGTCCAATTTTATGGTAGCAAATCACAACCATTTGGTATTCGAAGTGGTGCTAAGCAACACTGCGTCCTGGCCCCGACATTGTTCAGACTATTATTTAAAGAGCCGCCTCACGCTTGGTGAAGAGAAGCTGTTCCAACAGAGAAGAGAAAAGAAACTCCGCAAGGATAAAGATAGCAAAATATAAGTACACATTTGTCCCAGGCTGACATACTGTATTCCAAAACTGGCATAACTGCCCCTGTATAGACATTTTTAAGAATGCGACTATTTGCTTCCCAGCTTGTGCCGGCCAACTTCTTCATTAGGGAGAGTTTTCATGTTGCTCTCTGTTCTATGTTGTTCGTGTGTGGTTTCCAGGTGAGCCCTTTGTCTAGCTTTATCCAAGGATACGTAGGGTATTCTTCATTTGTGATTTCAGTTTCTTGTAGTTGTAGTTTAAATGTTTCTTTCCGGTTGGATAACGAGAAGCATGCTACTACTATCTTTGAGGTATGTATTTGGACTCCTCAGTCTGACGCCCATTCTCTCTATCTATCTTCAGTCCCCTCATGTCGTTAGACGTCGTGGGAAGGTGTGACTTCCTCTGTTTTATATTTTTTTGGCAGGTGAAAATCCTCTGGTGACTTGCCAGGTCAATCCCAGCATCTGTTAGCCCCTGGAATAGACGATCGCTTATTTTTAAGACTTGTGGAAGTGGAAGCGTACATTAAAGCAAGGTAGACTCATAGCCTATCAGGCACCATCTAAGCCGCTCCGCTAACCACATAACCAAGACCTGAAGTTATAGTTCCCTTTGTTTGCGACATATTCTCTGTGACGCGAATATATCTCGAATAATTTTTAACTTGAATTTTGCTCGAGCAGAGGCCGTTAGGCCTACTTTTTCGATTCCCAACTGCTACGGTATTTCTAACGTGCGCGCCACTGCACACGGGTGTCTGATCTCACTACTCAGAGATCAGGGGAAATATTTACCGGATGATCCACGTGAAAAAATCCCGGTCTCCACCGTTATTTGAACCCGCGACCTCCAGCACCCGAGACGGACACCTTACCTCGAGACCACTGGGACGCCAATTCCCCTATGACATTCAGTGCATCCAGCATCCTGTGTTTAGTAGTGAGTTGGTTCTCTGTAGTACACCAAGCTGCAAGATCATCCGCATCGAGAGCCCTGGAGATATGCTTAGGAACTGTCCCCACTTTGTCGTTGATCAACATGCTGAAGAGGGTAGGTGATATGACTCTTCCTTATTGCACTCCATGTTGGAGAGTGACGCGATTGCTCAGAAGCCCACGTGCACCTCTATTATTGTTTGTGTGTCACTCTCTGTACCTCTCTCACTGTTTGTCTTTCTCTGTACCTTTCTCAGTGAGTGTGTGTGCCTCTCTGTCTCGCTGCGTGGGCCACTCTCTGTATCTCGCTTACGATGTGCATTTCTCTCTGTGTACCTCTCTCACTAAGTGTGTGTCTCTTTCTGACCCTCTGTGTTCTCGCTCTGTACTTCTCTCACTGTCTGTCTCTCTGTTTACCCCTCTCTCTGTGAATCACTTTCGCCGTGGCCGTGTGTGTGTCTTTCTCTACACACCTCTCCCAATGTATATATATATATATGTCTCTTTCACTGTGTGCATCTCTCTTCTCTTATTTCTCTATCTCTCTCTCTCTCTGTCTCTCTCTCTGTCTCTTTATGTGACACTCTGTGTGTCTCTCTTTTTACCATGTGCGTGTTTATATGCATGCTTCTCTCTCTGTCTTCTCTCATACTCACTTGAGTATGCACAGACGCCTTAGATACTTGAAAAGTGTGGAGTAACTTCCACAGAAAAGGATCAGAGCACCACGTATAATGAGCCAAAGACCATATTTAAAGCCAATCTCAGGGAAAATGGGCCGATCAACACCCCCACTTCCGAAAAGAAGACTTATACTATTATTTAGATAAAGAAAAACAAGTCATCTTTACACTGCGACTTAATTGTCGTCTTATCAGAAAAATGAGGACTGGGACAGATGCCATGCGGTCATGTAGTTGAGTATACTATGACCAGGTACACACCCTACAAAGTTTACACAAGAAGAGAGAGAACATTTCTAGCCTTACCAGACAGTTGGGAGACAAGAGTTTCACGGAGATAATACAGCCGTACAACTAAACTTAACTTAACGTCGTTATAATAGTTTAGAATACTCTGCAGAGTATGTATACAGCCAGTTTCTTTTCGTTTACTTGATCTAAAAAAAACTTTACGCATTCTATGTATTCTTGAATGTTTTAATTGACCCTAAATCACTCATTCCTGTCGCAATGCATTCCAAGCATTCATCACTCCATAACTAAACACAATTTTACCTTTTATCTAATATACACCTTTCTTTAGTTAATTTGTAGCTGTGAGGCTCCCCCCCCCCCTCCTCCCCCCCCCCCTCCTGCTCTTGTAGACGACTGTACTTTAATAAACTTGTTATAGTCTAACTTATCCTTTCCTTCGATTATCTTATAAACCTGTATTGTCCCCTCGAATTCTTCTCTTTCCTAGACACTGTAGGCCGGTTTTTCTTAGTCTTTCCTCATAACTGTAATTCTGGAATCCCACTATCAGTTTTGTCGCTCATTTTAGTATCCTTTCCAGGATGTTTATATCTACTGTACGATAATGACTCCACATCTGAACACAGTACTTTAACCTATGTTTAACTAATGCTTTATACAGTTTGACTATCACTTCCTTTTTCTAAGAGAAACCAGGACCTTGATCTGATGATGAACGCAGAAGAAGAAGAAGAAGAAGAAGAAGAAGAAGAAGAAGAAGAAGAAGAAGAGGTTTGTATTCATATACATGTTCTCATATCTTCAAACAGACAAATACATTCATAACGAATTTATGAAGGTAGAAAAACATGCGTTTACCTTTTTATATTTCTGCCACGGGAATTCCAACTTTCGTTGTTCCTCAAGTACTCCGCTATTCCCTCTGCTTTCGTCAAAAGGCATCTTGCCAGTCACGAAGATATACAGTATTACTCCTATAGCCCACATGTCAGCTTTCTTTGGGTCATAAGGTTCGCCTTTAAGAATTTCCGGAGCTGCGTAAGATTTGGAACCACAGTAAGTTTGGCTCATAGACTGCGTGCAGTTTCCTTTAACGAATCCAAAGTCGCAGAGCTTGATGTTGAAACACTTATCCAACAGTAGGTTCTCAAGCTTCAGATCGCGATGAGTGATGTTCAGGTCATGAAGATACCGCACAGCATCGCACAATTGCCAGGTCCATCCCTTGGCTAGATTCTCGGACAGAGCACCGACCTTCTGAATGTAACGCAAAACATCGCCATTTTCGGCAAACTCCAAAATCATGTATACACGGCGTCCATCATCGAAAGCATCCATAACTTTGATAATATTCGGATGACGCAGACCTGGCCAAATATCTAACTCACGCGGAAGGAACTTTGTTTGGAAATCTTTGGGTGCCTTATTTCTATCTACAATTTTTACAGCGACGAAGGGTTTGGTTTTATTCAAAGATATAGCTAATTTTACCTTCGAGTAACTGCCATTTCCCAAAGTCTTTCTAACAAGATACCCATTCTTGGCGAGAACTGCTCGATATGTTGGCCTATACGTGACCGATTCAGTTCTGGACGCGCTTGATCTTTTGACTTCTATAGGTTCAACCTCTGCTTGTGTTATCCGAAGCTCTTCTTCCAACACCCGGAGCCGACCCCCCTCGTCTTCCATTTCAAGCTTCTGTCTTTTGACTGGCAACATAAATCTGGACGTTTACCAGCTACATTTACAGAAAAATTTGAAAACGTGGAGAACTTCGTCAATCGTCCGGGTCTAAATGGAAGAGCATAAATATTGCAGGTACACGGGACAAACAGGATTATACATCCTTACGTCCTGATGCCACAATATCAAAAGCATTAGGCTCAATGGCGAGGCTTGTGGCTTTCATTTGTAAACCCGGACGACGTCATATGTTAACAGTGACGCACATCCGCTTATTTGGATTTGTTGCAAATTTTCAAGGCGCCAAAGAGCACCGGAAGAAAATGAAAGATAAGTAGGCAGCACAATCACAGCCATTTTGCAAGTTCTAGTTCGTGTGTATCTTATACAGAACCCGATTATCGCATGGACTGGTTCCTGTGTGCTGTATTGGCTTTAAATTAAAATGACAGGCACCGTTGTCAAAGAATTCGCCTTTTCTGATGATGAGGTATATTTAAAGAAACTTGGTTACAGTATTGGAACAACTATCGGAGAAGGATCTTACGCCAAAGTTAAGAGCGCATACAGTGATAAACTTCAGAAGAGAGTGGCGATGAAAATAATAGACAGAAGAAGCGCACCAAAAGATTTCAAAGAAAAATTTTTACCCCGTGAGCTAAAATGCATGAAAGCAGTTAATCATGTCAATTGCATAAAACTGTATGAAATAATCGAATTCGAACAAAAGGTTGGTATTCATCGATGGAATGTTATCGACCTTCTTCTTCTTCTTCTTCTTCTTCTTCTTCTTCTTCTTCTTCTTCTTCTTCTTCTTCTTCTTCTTCTTCTTCTTCTTCGGCTTCTTCTTTCTTCATCCTCATATCAAAGTCCCGGTTTCCCTTACAAAGAACACCGTTGTTTGTAAGGCTGTTATATCTATGTTTTGTTTTTTTTGTTTTGGTGGAGGGGGGGGGGGGGGAAATTATGGTTGAGAGGTACGGCACTAGCCTCTCAAATCGGTGAACGGAAACGGTGGGCGATCGAATGAAGCCAGTTTGAAGCGATTCCTGGTCTCAAGGAAGGTGTGACCAGAGTGCCTTTATTCTGAGTTAGCTCCAGCCGTCTTGACTTATGTCTTGCCACTGGTCCATGGTAGCTCGGGACTAGATAATGAGGTTGATGATCAGCGGAATTGCTGTCTCACTGTAGTCCAATAACAGCGCAAGTTACATCTTCAAGACAATACCGTATAATAATGTCCCCATCATCACTTGCAATGGGAAAATTATTTTTATTTAAATATCCGTATAGCTTCTGTTTAATATATGTCTCGAGAGACTAGTATTGCTCTCACTCTTCTTGCGTGAGCATGCCGCTTTGTAGGGTGTATTCCACGGTCATTGTATGCTCCCGACATGGACACATGTCACTTAATCTAATCTTCATTTTGTTGTAAAGAATGCACTTGAGTCTTTATTGCCCAGTGCTCGGTATGAAGAAGACGACTTGCTTTACTCTAGCTCAATCATAGTAGTTGTCTTTTTTCCGTAGTAGTGCTGTTGCCTAGCCTATTTTTTTCTGAAGCTGACTTTAATTATTGTCTTTGCCTCATTGTGTGTGATGCTCAGGTCTGATTGTGGGAAGGACCTCCACACATTGCTAGTCTGTCTCCAGCTTCTTTGCCTTCAGTATTGAAATGGGAGGGAATACACGGAATGACAAACCTTGGGTGTTATGTGAGAATTGTGTCAAAGAATGCATGCATTCCTCGAGATCCCCAACGTCATGTTGTTTTAGAGCCGCTAATACTGACAACGCATCAGACAGGAATACTAAGTTCTGTTTTCGTATATCTTCATCTTGGATTGGAAGCTCAGCAGTAGCCTTATGACTATACAAAGTCGATATATCTGTACCCAATACAGGCAAATAGCTGCTCGGTATCTTTAGGAAAATGATATGGATCCTGATGGTCATGTTCTACAATTATTTAAAAAAATTTTAAACTCCTGCCATCTGTGCTTTGTAAATTGATCGCATGTGCTATGGCCATCTATGGTGATGAGTTATAGCTTTTAGTGTGTACCTGTAATCTATATCTAATGTCTTCGTGATCGATATCTAATGTCTTTGTGATCGATATCTAATGTCCCTGTGATAGATACCTAATGTTTTTGTGATCGATACATAATGTTTCTGAGATCAACAACTAATGTCGACGTGATCAATTTATAATGTTTTTGGTATCGATATATAAAGTCCCCGAGATCGATATCTAATGTTGCCGTGATCGATATCTAATGTTGATGTGATCGATAATGTTTTTGGTATCGATATATAATGTCCCAGTGATTGATATCTAATGTCGACATGATCGATATATAATATCCCCGTGATCGATTTTTAATGTTTTTGTGATCGATATATAATGTTGCCGTGATCGATATCTAATGTTTGTGTGATCGATATATATTGTCGGCGTGATAAATATCTAAGGTTTTTGTGATCGATATCTAATGACGCCGTCATCGATATATAATGTTCCTACAATGAGTTCCTTCAAAGTTAGTTTCACTATTTCACTGCAATGAATCTATTATAGAACACCGGCCTTATTTAATTTTATCACCTTGTACCAGGCTGGTGAGATTCGTCTGGGACAAGAGCACACCATATAAAGAGGAACATTTTATTGATACATCAAGTCTTATGTGTCAATTATGTACTTGTTTTGTTTAAATGTTAATGTTACTCCGCCATGTCTTCCTGTGCCTGACAAGTTCTCGAGGCAAACAGAATAAGACAACTGATATCGTCCTTGCATGCTGTAAGAGAAGATTAAAGAAGGCTGTGTATGTTTTTGGTAAACCTAACTGTTTAAAAATCGTTGCCATTAAACTGCACGGCAAAAGACTGATATACGGCGTTCCTAGAAGCTGGTTAGGATAAACCAAATCCACTATTGGTCTTCAGCTAATCAAACAATGTGCGTCGCTCTTTTTAGGGCATAGGTCATAGGTCATAGACAACCCTCCTACAGGAAGCTGTCATTTATGCCTCTCTCCAGATGAGATCCTGGGACAAATGTTCATTTTCACAGTCTTTTCTCCAGGAGTTTCTTGGTCTACATCTCTTCTGCATTTTACCTTGTGGATTTAACGTTAGGGCCTGTCTGGCCTCTCTAGCCGTTTCACTCCTCTGCGTCATACCCTTCCTTTCCCAAGACCGTTTTGTTTCGTTTGTTGGTCAATGTTTCGATAACCAGCTTTTTTTTATGGATCTAGGAAGTTGCCCTTGATCCAACTTAAAGGCGATGTACTTTTTTAGCCAGGTCTCTTATCCTGCAACTGAATATTGAAAATTGGATTGATTGCAAAGTAAGCTAAAAACGTGGTTTTTGAGGAGACAAGATTAAATAAAAAAATCTGGACACGACATTCCTCCATTTTTGGGAATGTCATGAGAAGAGGCAGGCTGGAACACACGGTAACAACTGGCAGAATCGCAGGAAAGAGGGACAGATGAAGGCAAAGAGAAAACAACTTTTGGACAGTTTGAAGGCATGGCGCGGGAAACGATCAAACGACATAAACGACAGACGTGATAAGAGGAAATGGAGGTCCATGATCATCAACGCC
Source organism: Ariolimax columbianus (assembly GCA_036924085.1). Lineage (NCBI taxonomy): Eukaryota > Metazoa > Mollusca > Gastropoda > Stylommatophora > Arionidae > Ariolimax > Ariolimax columbianus. The sequence continues at coordinate 43,876,665 of JAVGWX010000013.1, forward strand.
AACCGGCAGGGTATTTGATGACGATGATTTAACAGGAATTTCGTAACAAAGACGAAGAAGAAGAAGAAGAAGAAGAAGAAGAAGAAGAAGAAGAAGAAGAAGAAGAAGAAGAAGAAGTAACACAGACATCTGTAAGTGAAGATTTTCATTCTGCGTATGATATTCTAGTTCTAGTGCTACAGATTGGGGAGATTGGGCTCATTAGACGTGGTTGGCAGCCAATCTAAGTGAAGCTAAACTTTGACTCTAAACCCGGTTAGACGAAGCTCGTTAGCCTGTTCATGCAGTTCGCATAGGAGAGGAGGAACTCTGATTATTAAACCTACAAGTCCCAGAGAGTGCTGGCTCGTCTTAAGGTGATGAGAGTATCATCAGGTGTCTCGAGTAACTAGCATCTGCGGGCAACGACTCCACTGCCTTGTGGAAACCTCGTGAGAGGGTAGGGCCACGGGAGTAAACCCAGACAGAAAATCCGAAGTGGCAGCACCAAAAATTGCGAACTCATTTTGGGAGCCAAATTGGTGCCAAATTGTCACGATTTGCATTCCTTTGGATTACACAAACGAGGCCTGGAAGAGAATTCTGCCGTTTGGGCAGCCCAGTGTCTCCATATTCAGAGGCAAGGCTTGCGCCCTGCGAGGCTACTCACAGGGTGCACCGCGCATGGTCTGCAAAGATTAAGACGCCTTTGAATGAGTGCTGCAGATTCATAGATCGGTAGGTTGTTGTTGTTGTTTAATGCCCACTTAGTAAGTTTACTATTTTGTGCGCCCTGAAAAGTGCCTTCAGTGGCGGGTTGTAGAAGCTGTAAACACATCCCAAACGTGCTGATGAATGTGGACCGCGGTGCTCCAGATGTTGGACTATGCTTAGCTTCATCTATGTGACCCTCACTACTACGGGAATCATCGGTAGGTTATATTCACTTATGCGAGCGACATTTTAAATAAACATTCTTTGGCGAACTATCTACGAACTTAAGTTAACTTAACTCAACTTAACTTGTGACAGTTCCAGGTGGAGCATGGGCGTTTAAGGCAGGAGAGATTGGGCTTGCGATTCTGGGAACAAAGGTTGCCTGATTGCATGCCAAGGTCAATCGCGTCCTGACACTAGGTGGACAAGGGAAACGAGGGGTTTAGGTGGAAGACTTAATCTGGTGCAAAAGGGGGGAGGGCGGGTTGGGGTGGTGTTCAAAGCCGAGGTCGGAGTTCGTAGCTGAATTAGCGTAGTTGGGGGGAGGGGGGGGGGGTGGTGACAGTCAGATGCCGCCACGACCGGCTACGACATTTAGAAGGACAGGGATTCGAGCATAGTCATCCAATAGCAATTAGTTGGTGTTAGTTCCAAATTGGAGTGATGGCTAAATCAGACAACCAACAGAAGACCATTGTACAGCCATGCTGTTGCTTGAGACTATAAAATACTCTGCAAAGATGAAAAAAAGACTGGCTAGGGGAGTGGCTGAGAAACTGGCTGGGAGAGTGACTGAAGGGCTGTCAGTAATCTGAGAGTGAGAGTGAGGTTGCAGGAGGACTAAACCAGCATACACCTCGAGTTATGGCCTGTCGCTCCATAGGTGTTTATGTTAGATATCCTATGAACAGCAAGAGATCTGAATGTGTGTCGAACGTGCAGTGCACCTAGTGAACGATGCGTGATTTAATTACATATGAATACACAGATTCGTGTTAAAACGTGAAGTGATCTAAAGTGATTGTGAATACACAGATCGCCTGACTGTTAGTGATCTGATTGTATGTGTATGTACAGATCGCCTAAGGACGAGATCTGAATGTGTGTGGTACGTGCATGAAACGTTGGGAATGATGTGTGTTCTGCTTATACATTTATGCACAGACCAACAGACTATGTGACAACAAGTTAGTAAGTGATCTGACTATAAGTGACGTGATCTAATTACATATGAATGCACAGATTGCCTGTGCATACGTGAACCTATTGTATGTGCATGTAAATGAGTACGTAATACGATCGTGAGGACGATTTTGTGATTGTGTGTTGAGTGTGCAGATAAGGGGAGTGCAGCAAGATCCTGGCATGTGTAGTTTGGGGGAACCATCAAAAGCTAAGGCTTAGAAACCTCATATGTAGTTCAATATAAATATATAATGATTATTTAGTTTAGATGTTTAGATGTTTGTGATTTTTGTTAATATTGTTTTGTTGATTTGCATGTTAATAAATTATAATGTTATATTTCCATTCAGGATAGTATTTACTGCTTTTTCCTATGTGAAGTTGTGTCGTGGTGTGGATATATGTTTTGTAACTCTTTAGATAAGTAAACTACTTTGCTAAATCTAGACTCAGCCAAATATCTTATTTTGGTCCGAGTGACCAGGATATATTTGTTAGGTTAACTTAAGTACTACGCAACTCTAAACGCCTTACTCTGCCACAAACTTAACTTAACTTAACTTAACGTCTTTATACTGGTTTAAAAGACTCTACAGAGTATGTATATAACCAGTTTCTATTAGGGTGGTTTAATAGATTCAACACTGGAGCTAAGTAGACCCCGGAGCCAGTTAGGCGGCATCTATGTGTGCTCTTAACAAACCACCTCGGGGAAGGTACAAATAACTGTAGGATAGATTTGTATCTAGAATTTTGTATTTTGAACGTATAACTCTTTATCATTCAACCTATTGATAAGTGTTATAGCTTGTATAAATGCGTAGCGAAACACAAGCAAGAAATTAAAACATTAGTATGACAATGATAACATAGCATATTGAAACATCAAATGAATTATTCGATAGGAAGCAACACTTTCTGTCTGAAATGTCTTTCTGCTATCGTAGAGTGTATTTTAGGTAATTATCAGAGGGACTTACACGTGATTTTAGTTGCGTACAAATCATAGTCACAATTATGAACTTCACATCGAACTGTCAATTTACTTCCCGTGTCCTGCTTATGAAGAGGTTTCTTGACCGGGCCCTGTATGTTCTTCGTACACGGGGAGCTTTACTGGTTGTGTTATTTCTGTTGTCCATCTTTTGCGTGGTCGGTCCTTGGCATTCAATCCATTGTATCTGTATAGCATTGCTTTCTGAGGGATATTATCTGATGTTTGACGTGTCACGTGGCCGAACCATTTGGTTTGCTGCCTCTTGATGAGGTCTAGCACCGGTGTTGTACCTACTTGTTTCCTATCTTCGTTTCTGATTCTATCCATTATTGTTACTCCAAAAATTCTGTATAGGCATTTCATCTCTGCTGGTAGAATATGCCGTTTTGTCAATTCGAAGTCAAGAGTTTTTCTGCTTGTTTCTCTGTTTCTTTTCCTTCTTCTTCTTCTTGTTCTTTTCTTCTTTTCTTTTTCTTCTTCTTTAGCGTTCGCTGGACTGAAGTTTGCAGTGAGGCTGCTGTAAATGCGTTTTTTTTACCCGAAATATAAAAATTTCATTTGACTTATTTGGGTACCGGGTTTGCCTTCCCGATTCCTTTTTTCTTAGCCTTATCACACTTGTTTCCTTGGCCGCCGATTGGAGGTGAAATAGGGTTCGCTGGCCCTTATGCAAGCAATTAGTTATGAATCACTGGCTTTTATCAGCTCTTTCGATGTCTTACATATTTTGCCACTCTGAGTTGTTGTTGAATGCCCACAGTGAATAAGTTTACTCTTTTGTGCAACCTGAGAAGAATGTTAAGCGGCGGGTTTGTAGTAGCTTTTCTCACTTCCCACGCATGCTAATGAAGGTGGACATCGGTCCTCAAGGCGGTTGTGCCATGCTTGGCTTTATCTGAGTGGTGCTCACTACTACGGGAATCACATCGATCCACATCTCGTCAGCCGGGCTGCATTGACAACAGCCTGTATCCAAGGGAACGCTACATGGAAGAAAGATGTTTGTCTTGGTCAGTGTATTGACCCTGAAGTGACGTCCTGGTCAGTATTTTGTGCCTGACTGGACTAGCTTCTCAATTCCCTAACTCTATAATTAAATTATGTTAGACTCATCTTCGCGAAGGAAATACTTCTCACGAACTAGCGAAATAACAATCGTAAGCTATTGATCTCTCGCGAGTGACCGTTTGCGATCGTGGAGTCAGAGCAGTGGCACATTGGTAACCTGTTGATATTAAACCTCAAGGTATATATAGTCATGGAACACGCTGGCCATGGTGATCTCCTAGAATACATCAAGTTGAGAGGCGCCATACCTGAGGACAGAAGCCGAATCATGTTCCGACAACTGACTGACGCTGTAGCATATCTGCATGGAGTCAATATAGCTCACAGGTAAGTTTTACAGAGAATTGCTCATATTCACATTGCTAATATGATAATACATTAACAAGAACATGTCTTTCCTATTTTTGATTTCTTTCTTTCTGTATTTTCTTTCTTTCTTTCTTTCTTTCTTGCTCTATTTATCTCGTTCTTTCTTTCTTTTCTTTCTGTCTTTTCTTGGTTTCTTTCTTGTAGCTCTTATTTTTTCTTTATTTCTTTCTTGCTTGCTTTCTTTCTTTCTTCTTTCTTTCTTGCTTACTTGCTTTCTTTCCTTCTTCTTATTTTCTTTCTGTCTTTCTTTCTTTATCTCTTTCTTTCTTTTCTACCTCCCTTTTCTATCTTTCATTTCTTTCTTCCCTTCTTTCTTTTTGACGTTCGTCTTTAAAATAACGTGATGTTGTGCCGTAGTTTACAGCGGGACTGCGATATCTCCTCCATTTCTCTCGACACATCCAATTTCAGCACGACATTTTTTAGAACAGGTTTAAATTCCCTTCCCTTTCCGATCGATTCTCCTTTACCAGTCTGCCATGCTGCAGCATGTTAGCCAGGACCATCACATAGATGTGTAGAAGTGTCTTGGCAGTTCTGGTTCGCTGGCCCTGACGCTAGCAGTTAGCTATGAGTCACTGACCGCTGCAGCTCATTCAATGCGCAGCATCTTGATCAGCTGGTAAATTAATAACGGATACGTTAGTAATCTCATTCACTTCGAAATGGGGCCAAAGAAGAATAACAGTGAATAAGCTGATAGTAGCCACCGACTCAAAGCTGGCTGTTTGCATCTGGCTAAGGGAATCAGACCTGACCAAGACTCTATTCTTCCTTCAATATGCGGCCCTTGAAACAGGCTGAGCTAGTGTAGTCTGACTAAGAAAATAGGGATCGCAGTTGGAGGACCAATCCATTAAAAAAATAGTCAGCATGTGTTGGGTCAAAAGGCAAAGATATTGCAGCCTTGCTGTAAACTACGATAAAGCACAACGACCTTTTAAAGATGGACGCTGAAGAAGATTTATTTCGAAATTGTAGGTCTTGTGGACATTTGTTTTTTTAATGTAATACTCTCGAATAGAGAGAGTACCCATGCAGTTGTTTGTTCAGGAAAAGATTTATTGAGAAACTTTTTCGTATAGGAACAGCTATAGTTCACGACAATATATCGGCTCGGTTGCATTGTAAAAAAATTTGCAAACGGCTCTACGAAATTAATTATTTATTTAGACAGCGTAGGCTAGTGGTTAACTGACACGGCTCACAACCAGGAGGTGCTGGGTTCGATCCCCATCACAGCACCGGATGTTACACCGGAGCGCAAACCCTTAGAAAATGCAGGAAGAAGCAGACCCTTACATAAAATGCATGCTGAAGTCGGATGCACTGGGCCGACAGGCGCAAAATAAAAACCACAGCGCAACGTACACCACCTTGAGGATTAGAGCAATAAGGCGATTCTATTTAAACTACTCAAAATGATAACTAGAGTCACTCCAACTATACTCCATAAAGACTAAACAGAGGCAAGGAAAGAGGTCGGGAAAAGAATTAAGGTAGAAAAGAGAAACTAGAGGGATAATTTTTTCCACAAAAGCCGAAAAGGCTGCAGCTCTGAGACTAGATAACACTTTAACAGTTTGTACAGCACTACTAGAAAAATACCACGAGGAAAGAAACATAAACATAGGAAACCTTTGAAGAGCTGGGAGTGAAGACAAATAACGAATCTTGAAGAGCAAAATAAAGGCCTGGTGGAATATTTGAAGAACTGCCAAATAGATCACTACTGATCAACGCATCTGACATAGTACCTGCTGCAAGATACCCCATCATTAACTGGTCAGTCAAGCAAGGAAGAGATCAAGGAAGCAATTAGAATTCTGAAGATTGGTAAAGCGGCAGGGCCTCTTTGGATACGGCTATAGCTATTAAAGCAAATATTGAAACACCCTCTAATATGCTTTACAGTATTATGGGAATGAAATACAGAAAATATCCCAACCGAAAGGAAAGACTGCAAAATGAATACGCTACCCAAATTAGGCAATCTACAAGAATTACAGAGGAATATCGAATTTCAATAAATCCTTCAGAAAGATACTCGGCCTGAGATGTTTTGACAGGGTTACAAGTAACAGACTTTGCGAGAAAACAGGACATAAGGCAGGTGAAACAAGACATTTTGCGAAGCAGATTGCGCTTGATTGGCCGCACACTACGAATGCGCTAAGTCGGTATCCCATTGCAATCCCTGTCATGGAGCCCATAGGGAAAGAGAAGCAGAGGAAGTCACATAATACATAGATAAGAGACCTCGAGGCTGATACAAATAAAACAGAGATAATGTGGACAAACTTAGACAAAATAGCACAGGACAGTTCCGACCTGTTTAAAGGGAATTGGTTGATGACCAGTGTACCCCAAGGTGATATGCGCATATAAGAAGTTGTTCCTTGGTTTTCCTTCACAACCTGACAGAAACCAAACATGAATCTGACTTCTTACCGACGACAGACTGTAGCGCGATGCATTCGATGGTGTGATTTGTCGAGTGCCGAACTAACAATTCTGATGAGGGCTTGGCGGACTTACCGTCTCCACTAACATTCGGGACCTCTCGAGAGAAGTCCCATATCAGCCAGTTTCGCAGTGTTTCAGGTCTGCTATTAATAGGGCAATGGACACGTTTCTATGAGCACGATGCCGAGTTAGGCAAACTTAGATCTGTGCAATTGGAAGTTGCACATCCTGAGCGAAGTGCAATGCTGTGTTGATATCGGAGGATTAAAGGTCTATCCTCTTATCAGTCTACGTATCCCCAAGAACTCCCCATCCGTCAGCTCTACAATGTTTCTAATGACTTCCGATCTTGACCATTTGTAACCTCCTATTTGGCTTGGCTTTGTTCGTTCTCAATCTCCCGCTACCAAACCCTGAAAGGACTTAAGTAGCAGAATGTAGTCCAGAGAACGGAATGCGCTGTGTCGTAGTTTACAGCTTGACTGCGAAATTTGCACCTTTCGGTCCAACACATTCGACTTCAGCAAGCATTTTTTGAGTACCGGGTTAGCATTCCCTCTTCGATCCCTTCTCCTTAGCCTTTCTGCTCTGTTGCAGCCTGTTATCCAGGATCACCGTATGGAGGTGTAGAAGGGTCTTGGCAGCTCTGGTTCGCTGACCTTGACGCTAGCAGTCAGCTATGGGTCGCTGACCGCTCCAGCTCATGCGCTGCTGAGCGTCTTGATCTCAACCTCATATTTGACCAGATGTTGCCTTTTTATTTTCCTTTTCAGAGATTTAAAGTGTGAGAACCTATTGTTGGACTACCAGAACAACTTGAAAGTGTCAGACTTCGGATTCTCGCGCTACTTCGAAGACCCAGCTATCAGCAAGACATTTTGTGGTAGTGCTGCGTACGCCGCCCCTGAAATACTCCAAGGCATTCCTTACTACATCCCGCTGCATGATATCTGGGCCATGGGCGTTATACTGTACATCATGGTACCACTAGCCTCGTTTCCATAAGTCTTCTCCTCTTTCTTCTTCTTCTCATTGTTTCTATTCTTGTTCTTTTGTTGTTGATATTCTCGTTCTTGTTCTTCTTGTTCTTCTTCTTGTTCTTCTTCTTGTTGTTCTTATTGTTCTTGTTCTTTTTGTTCTTCTTGTTCTTCTTGTTCTTCTTGTTCTTCTTGTTCTTCTAACTCGGCTTGTTCTTCCTGTTCTTCTTGTTCTTCTTGTTCTTCTTGTTCTTCTTGTTCTTCTTGTTCTTCTTGTTCTTCTAACTCGGCTTGTTCTTCCTGTTCTTCTTGTTCTTCTTGTTCTTCTTGTTCTTCTTGTTCTTCTTGTTCTTCTTGTTCTTCTAACTCGGCTTGTTCTTCTTGTTCTTCTTGTACTTCTAACTCGGCTTGTTCTTCTTGTTCTTCTTGTACTTCTAACTCGGCTTGTTCTTCTTGTTCTTCTTGTACTTCTTGTTCTTCTTGTTCTTCTTGTTCTTCTTGTTCTTCTTGTTCTTCTTGTTCTTCTAACTCGGCTTGTTCTTCTTGTTCTTCTTGTACTTCTAACTCGGCTTGTTCTTCTTGTTCTTCTTGTTCTTCTAACTCGGCTTGTTCTTCTTGTTCTTCTTGTTCTTCTAACTCGGCTTGTTCTTCTTGTTCTTCTTGTTCTTCTTGTTCTTCTTGTACTTCTAACTCGGCTTGTTCTTCTTGTTCTTCTTGTTCTTCTAAATCGGCTTGTTCTTCTTGTTCTTCTTGTTCTTCTTGTTCTTCTTGTACTTCTAACTCGGCTTGTTCTTCTTGTTCTTCTTGTTCTTCTTGTTCTTCTTGTACTTCTAACTCGGCTTGTTCTTCTTGTTCTTCTTGTTCTTCTTGTTTTTCTTTACCTTTATCTTGCTCTTGTTCTTCTTGTTTTTGGTGTTGCTCTTGTTTTTGGTGTTGCTCTTGTTTTTTCTTGTTTTTCTTGTTGCTCTTGTTTTTTTCTTGTTTTTCTTGTTCTTCTTGTTTTTTCTTGTTTTTCTTTACCTTCTTCTTGCTCTTGTTCATCTTGTTCTCCTTGTTCTTTTTTTTCTTGTTCTTGTACTTCTGATCTTGTTCTTCTTGTTATTTGTGTTCTTTTTATTCTTGTTCGTCTTGTTTTCGTTGTTGCTGTTATCGTTGTTGTTCTCCTTGTTCTCGTTGTTCTTGGTCGTCTTGTCCTTGTTCTTCTTGTTCTTCTGGTTATGGTTCTTGTTCTTGGTCATCTTCTTCCTTCAATGTTGTTCTATGTCATTTCGATCTTAATCATAAATCCACAACTATTGATGATGTCATACAGAAAATGTGTACCAATGTACTTTGTGAACTTCTGCAATAGTAGCAGCTGTAGCGGGTTGTTTAACATAAAAATACTGCTAACTCCATGCACAACACTTGTTTGTCGTTTTTTATTACATACATAGGAATACACAGTTCCTATCCTTATCTCTCCATTAATGGGGTTCCACTATCCCTACGAGTAAGACCGATTCATCCACTTTTACCTATTTCGCTTTGATGCCTTCAAATATATATGAATGACATACGGAGTTCTCTCTGTAACCTGTCCAGGTATGTGCGTCAATGCCTTATGATGACTCTAATGTGAAGAAAATGATTAGGGACCAGTTGGAGAAGAAGGTGGCTTTCTCTAAGTCCAAACCCATCTCATCTGAGGTGAAAGATCTCATTTCTCGTATCCTGGAGGTAAGTTCATATTCAGAGGCCAGATATACTCACGTGAACTCTTCGTTTATCCGTTGTTTATTTTTCACACACACGTCCCATTATACATAAATAGTCCTAGTCGGCCCAGACAATGCGGCTCTGCAACAGTCTCCTGAGAAACTTTATCTCGAAACATAAAACCTGGGCCTATCAATATCTTGGACCAAGATCAATATTGAGAACCTTAGTTCCGGCACCGATCCTCACAACATTGTTGTCCATTGTCACACTGTGGAGTGCACCAATGAATTCACATACCTGGGGAGTTCCTTTTCATCCGATGGACTCAGTGTACCTGGCCTGTTAAGGCGGATTGCGTTTTCTGCATCAGCTATGAACGACTTTTGCCTGGTGTGGAATAAAGCCGACTCTCTCGTATCCCAAATTTGTATTCATCAGACGTGTGTGAATCCTGTCCTCCTGTATGGTTCAGAGACTTGGACCCTACTTCAACAGGACATATCAAGACTCGATGGATCCTACTTTAACAGGACATATCAAGACTCGATGGACTCTAGTTCAACAGGACATATCAAGACTCGATGGACCCTACTTCAACAGGACATATCAAGACTCGATGGACCCTACTTCAACAGGACATATCAAGACTCGATGGACCCTACTTCAACATGACATATCAAGACTCGATGGACCCTACTTCAACAGGACATATCAAGACTCGATGGACCCTACTTCAACAGGACATATCAAGACTCGATGGACCCTACTTCAACAGGACATATCAAGACTCGATGGCTTTCACATCCGCAACCAGCAACGTATCCACGTTATCCAGTGTTTCGATCTTGTCCGTATTGTCGAGGTGTCTGCAAAGACGAATCTTCCCTTCATCTCGGACACTCTGGTCCTGTCTGTGTTTGGTCACGTGGTTTGACTGGACCAGGAAGTTCTGGCTCACCAGATCATGCTTAAAATCAGTGACGCGTAATAACGGTCTCCCACCAACCGGCTGTAGGCGTGGGAGGGACCGCGTTAGTTCTACATTGCTCCAGCAGATATAAATCTCTCCTTCGGCATTGAATGAGGTTTGGTTGCAAGCCTCATCTTTTGGACACGGTACTGGTCGTTAGACGCAAGGGGTCCCACATGCCTAGGTGAACATTATATATATATATATATGGAAACGGCGTGGGATAGTGGTTAAGTGACACGGCTCACAACCGAAGGTGCTGGGTTCGATCCCCATCACAGCACAGGGGAAGCAAACCCTTAGAAAATGCAGGAGCTAGCAAACCCTTACATACAGTTCATGCTGAATTCCGAAGCACTAGGCCGGCAGGTGCAAATTATAAACCACACCGCCTTGAGAAATAGATAAATAGGGCGAACTCAACAAAAATTAGAAAAAATTAAATATAATTTTATTTTTAAAATATTTTAATGAATATATATATTTATCATTCATCCAAATCAGACATCTCAATCATTCAGTAAATCAATGAAATCTCAGTAATCCTCTTGGTGCATATGTCCTTTACCACATATCTCAAGCATACGCGGTCCTGGTCTACTCTTTCTGTCTCTCTCTAGGTGTACACATTGAATCGTAGTTCCCTCTCGTATGCTCTTCCTTGCGTATTTTTAGATGTGCCCCCTTTCCCTCGCTTGAGGAATCCACGTGACAGCCTGCCTAGCTATATCGGATGGTTTCTTCATCAGCGTGTGTCCTATCCAGTCGTATTTTCTGCTTTTAATTTGTTGTTCCAGTGGCTGTTGTTGGCTGTTTTCCCCACAGGTCGATATTCCTCTCCATGCCATGTCGCTTCATGCATCTTTAGGTTTTTATTAACAAAGGAACGAGATTTTTGTTGCGTCCATTTGGGTGTTCGCTATGTTCCGGATTTATAGTACTTCTTCTGCGCCGGTTCTCAATCTCCAGTTATCAAACCCTGAAAAGGGTTTTGCAAGTAGCATAATGTAGTCCAGAGAACGGAATGCGCTGTGTCGCTAGTTTATAGCTTGACTGCGATATTTGCACCTGTCGGTCCGACACATCCGTCTTCGGCAGACAACAGTACTGACTTGACACTAGCATTGGATATTTTTACTGGTATGAATCTAGACTGTTCTGAATCTTGATCTCCATATAATGTTACAAATTACTTAACCTACTTTACTCTCCCAAACACAACAGCTCATATACAACCCACATACAAAATTGACACGACAAAACTGACCACATACAAAACTGACATGACAGAACTGACACGACAAAACTGACCACATACAAAACTGACACGACAAAACTGACACGACAAAACTGACCACATACAAAACTGACACAACAAAACTGACACGACAAAACTGACCACATACAAAACCCACACAACAAAACTGCTCACATGCAAAACTGCCCACATACAAAACTCACACGACAAAACTGACCACAAACAAAACTGACACGACAAAACTGACACAACAAAACTGACCACATACAAAACTGACACGACAAAACTGACCACATACAAAACTGACACGACAAAACTGGCCACATACAAAACTGACACGACAAAACTGACCACATACAAAACTGACACGACAAAACATACACGACAAAATTGGCCACATACAAAACCCACACAACAAAACTGCTCACATACAGAACTAGCAACATACAAAACTGCCCACATACAAAACTCACACGATAAAACTGGCCACATACAAGACCCACACGACAAAACAGCCCACATACAAAACTCACACGACAAAACTGTCACATACAAAACTCGCACGACAAAACTGGCCACCTACAAAACTGACAAGACAAAACTGCCCACATAAAACTCACACGACAATACTGCCCACATACAAAGTACAGTCATCCACATGGGTAGATCCAATATGGAACATAATTACAGAATGGGCGAGAGCAATATTATAAAGATAGAAAAGGAAAATGTCCTAGGGGTTATAATAGTTCATGATAATCAAACTGTATAAAGCATTAGTTAGATCTAGATTTGAGTACTGTGTACAGGTGTGGAGTCCTTATCAGAGAGGGGATATAACCTTGCTGGAAAGAATGCAAGAAATAGCAACAAAGCTGATAGTGCGATTCCAGAATTATAGTTATGAGGATACTCAGAAAAACCGGCCTAAAGTGTCTGAAAAAGAGAAGAATTCGAGGTGAATTAATACCGGTTTATAAAATAATCAAAGCAACGGATTAATTAGACTATAAGAAGTTTTTTTTCAAAATACAACCACCTACAAGAACAAGAGGGCATAGCTACAATTTATCTATCTAAAGTAAAGTCTAGATTAAATATTAGGAAATATTTTGTTTAGTCAGAGAGTGGTGAATGCGTGAAATACATTGCCACTCGAAGCAGTGGACACTGAGACAATTAATGCATTTAACAATAGATTGGATGCACTTAGCTTTTAGAGCAAGGTAATGTAAATTAAAATTTGTTGTATACAGACTCTGCAGTCTTCTAAAGCAGTATAAGGACGTTAAGTTGAATTAAGACGTTAAGTTAGTCTGATCAGTAAGTCTCACCTGACCCTGACTAACGTAACCTGATCATTACGTTTTGCCTGACTCTGACGAACATAGCTTGATCAGTATGTCTTACCTGACCCTGACAAACAAAGTATGGTATTTTTTACCTGACCAGACGTTATTCTCCATTTCCCCTTTTGTTTCAGGTAAACGTGAAGAAGAGATACACAATCGCTCAGATATTTGCCCACGCGTGGATGAGTCCCGATTCAATTACTTTGCCCGCTGATGAAGGAAACGCGGCTTAGTGGCTCAGGACAATATATTTGTCGAAAAACAAACACGAAAGAAATCAAATGTATATTTTTGTTTCAGCTTTGTATTACTCCAAATGAAAAATGAAATATACTATTTTTTATGAAATACACACTTTTCCGTTTTATATTTTGTTTTACCTCTTCTTCCTTATTCGTTCTCAAATAATCACATGCGGGCATGGCTTGGCCTAGTGGTTAAGTGGCACGGCTCACAACCAGAAGGTGTTGGATTCGATCCCCATCACAGCACCGGCCGTTATCCCGGAGAAGCAAACCCTTAGAAAATGCAAGAGGAAGCAGACCCTTACATAAAATGCATGCTGAAGTCGGATGCACTGGACCGACAGACGCAAAATAAAAACCACAGTGCAACGCACACCGCCTTGGGGATAAGAGAAATAAGGCGAAAGCAAAAAAATTTAAAAAATTATCACATATATTTGCCTTATAAGCTTGGCTGCATTGATCATGCTTCTATATGCCACACACAGATACATATATGCCACACACATACAGATATATGCCCCACACATACATATATATGCTGCATACAGACACATATATGCCCCACACAAACACATATATATCCCACACAGACACATATCAATACCCCACACAGACACATATATGCCCCACACAAACACATATATTTCCCACACAGACACATATATATCCCACACAGACACATATGCGCCCCAAACAAACACATATATGTCCGAACAGACACACGTGTTCCCACAAAGCCACATATGCGCCTGACACAGACACATGTGTTCCCCAGATATCACTGATACAACATATCGACACCACTTTTATTTGACCAAATAAACTTATCAACAAGGCAAACATGTGCTTCGATATTTTCTGTTTGCTAACAATTTATGGAATAGCATTAAACAAAATAGTTAATAAAATATTACAATTTTTTTCGGAATGAAGGTACAATGTAATGTTTTTAGAATACATATTCAGCGTCACATTACTTAGGTTTATTTAATCTTCTTCTTCTGCGTTCATTCTCAATATCCCGCTACCAAGCCCCGAACGTTCTCAATCTCCCGCTACCAAGCCCTGAACAGGGCTTTGCAAGTAGCAGGATGTAGTCCGGAGAACGGCTTTGCGTTGTTGTTTATTCTGTATCCCTTATTGAAACATCAAAGTGCCATTTGTCCACTAAACAGACGCTGATAAACACGCTGATCATCTTTATGTTATATTATCAGTGTCAAACTTGGGCCCTGTTAGGTAGGCCCATAACCTCAGATCGACACCTGTTTGCTGCGGGATGTAGAAGGTGCAGGATGAGAGACAACAGTAGCACGTTGAGGAAAATAGTGGGTACTACTTTCGGATAACAATGAAGCACATAAAACACATTGTTTTGAGCACATGGCAAGGATGCAGTATGATCAACCTGCAGCGAATACATGCTACATGGAGACTTCGGTGGACGTGAACAATAGACCCTCCACCCACCCCACCCCCACTCAGCGGATAGAACAATAGGAATCAATGGAACACTCCAAAAGTTCATCACGTCAGCAGCCAAGCCTCAAACCAGAAGATGAGCTTACGAAGACGACGCCGACGACGAAGAAGAAGACGACGACGAAGAAGAAGATGAAGAAGAAGAAGACAACGAAGAAGAAGACGATTTATAAGAAAACGATGACGACGATGAAGAAGACAACGACGACGAAATGGAAGACGACAACTACGAAAAAGAAGACAAAGAAGAAAAAGACGACCAAGAAGACGACAAAGAATACGACGACAAAGAAGAAAAGGACAATGAAGAAGATGAAGACAATGAAGAAGAAGAAAACGATTAAAAAGAAGACGCCGATGAAGAAGACGAAGAAGTAGAATAAAAAGAAGAAGATGAAGAAGAAGAAAAAGAAGAAGAAGAAGAGGAAGAAGAAGACACAAAGACGAAGAAGAAGAAGAAGACGACAACGCTTATTATTACCGAGCGTACTTCGTCTAATGTAGGTTGAGGTTATCGTTCTTCGTTCGATGTTACTGTAAGTTTGGTGTCGTTTGGTGTGTCTTCGTACATGGTTCAACAGTAGATATTACTGTAAATTTGGTGTCGTTTGGTGTGTCTTCGTACATGGTTCAACAGTAGATATTACTGTAAGTTTGGTGTCGTTTAGTGTGTCTTCGTACATGGTTCAACAGTAGATATTACTGTAAGTTTGGTGTCGTTTGGTGTGTCTTCGTACATGGTTCAACAGTAGATATTACTGTAAGTTTGGTGTCGTTTGGTGTGTCTTCGTGCATGGTTCAACAGTAGATATTACTGTAAGTTTGGTGTCGTTTGGTGTGTCTTCGTACATGGTTCAACAGTAGATATTACTGTAAGTTTGGTGTCATTTGGTGTGTCTTCGTACATAGTTCAACAGTAGATATTACTGTAAGTTTGGTGTCGTTTGGTGTGTTTTCGTACATGGTTCAACAGTAGACATTACTGTAAGTTTGGTGTCGTTTCGTGTGTCTTCGTGCATGGTTCAACAGTAGATATTACTGTAAGTTTGGTGTCGTTTGGTGTGTATTGGTACATGGTTCAACAGTAGACATTACTGTAAGTTTGGTGTCGTTTGGTGTGTCTTCGTACATGGTTCAACAGTAGATATTACTGTAAGTTTGGTGTCATTTGGTGTGTCTTCGTACATAGTTCAACAGTAGATATTACTGTAAGTTTGGTGTCGTTTGGTGTGTTTTCGTACATGGTTCAACAGTACTCCATTCATCTTTTCAAAATATTATTATTTTTCTGTTACTATGTTGTCCTCTTTATCATTGGTGACACGAGGTACTGGTGGGAACTCTCTTGTCAGTGTTCTTTTCCCAGTAAAGTCATCTCCCTCGATGCAGTGTTGTTGCAATTCGTCAATGTTTTTGCAGGTGTCCATTGTGTACCTTGTCTTGTTGTTTTGTATTTCTCTTTTGACCGTTTGTACACAGTTTCTATATATGTTGTTCTTGTTCAAATTTATGTTGCTTTAATTGTCTCCTATTTCCACGAGTTTCGATGTGTTTTCCGATAGTAGCTTTATTGCTTGTGCGCCATTCGGGGAATCATGCTTTGCGCAACAGAGATTAAAATGTCCTTTCTATGTGTGGTCAACTCGTCCTCTGTCATCCCTTCTTGAACTAACATCAACATTCAAACTTATTTTGGTACATACTATATTCAATTGGTATCGCTTTCACATCGAAACCTATTGATCGCCTACATTTTCTCGCCTTTCTCAGTCTCATCTTGAAAACTGCAAGCAGTAGTTCGTAATCCATGTCGCAGTCCGTTCCTGTGATAATTTTTGTTTCCTTGATCTCCACCTTTCTTGTAATAGAAACTAATCGATTTGGTACCTGCTGTTACCATCAGGGGAGGTCCACGTGAATATTCTACTCGGATGTTGTTTGAATAAAGTGTTGGTCAGGAAGAGGTTATTTTCAATACAGAATTCAACAATTTGTTTCTCCTCTCTCAAAGCTTTCCTATGTGTGTCTAAGGATGTCTATGGTCCCCAATCGAGTCACTTAAATTCTCCAATACTGCAGGCATGATGCTACTGATGTCCACGATGGACAAGACCTGATAGCAAAAATGCCATACGCCACGACCTACAGGCGCGACATCCTTTCCGGCATTGGTAAAGCCATTAAAGCAACGGGGACGGCGTGGCTTAGTGGTTTAGTGGCACGGCTCACAACGCGAAGGTGCTGGGTTTGATCCCCATCACAGCACCTGCCGTTACCCCGGGGAAGCAAACCCTTAAAAAATGCAGGAAGAATCAGACCCTTACATAAAATGCATGCTGAAGTTGGATGCACTGGGCCGACAGGCGCAAAATAAAAACCACAGTGCAACACACACCGCCTTTGGGATTAGAGAAATAAGGCGAACGCAAAAAAACAAAAAAACATTCAACAATTTTTTTCTCCTCTCTCATTTCTATGCTCCAAGCCAAAAGGTCCTCACACACTTGTCTCTTCCGTTGTACTTTCGTTTCCAACTATTGCGTCTCAATCTCCAATGGTATTCAAGATGTCTTTTATTTCTGCTATTTCTAGTGTTTCCTGTAATATATTATAGCATTTCTCAAATTGCAATCAAGTGATGCTGATGTTGGTGCGTAAACTTGGATTATTGTTAGATTTATTTTCTTTCTCTTTAGTCTAGTTTTAATGATGCGGTCGTTAACTGGGGTGAAATCAAATAGTGAAGGTTCTGTATTCTTTGATAGAATAAATCCGACCTGGCTCTGTCCACCGGTGTCTTTCCCAGAGTATATACAAGTTTCTCCTGAACTGGTCCCCAGTGCTCTTGATCGGACCATCTGTGTTCTCAGACTCCCAGAACGGTTTTCATAGTTCTCTACATCTCATTTCAAATCATGATTAATGTTCACTGGTAAAGCTCTTGATGTACTAAGTACCTATCTTTAGTTGGGATTTGAATCCTATTTCTGAGTTTTTCAATCGTAATTCAGTCGGACTTTTGGCCGTCATCTCTATATCTTTAAAAAAAAAAGAAAAGAAAGTAGAAAGTTCTTTGCAGATCGTCGCCTCTTACAGTCGCCAACCTGTTTGACTATTATAAGTTTATTGGCAAGTGTTCATGGAGTACATGGAGGATTGAGAAAAAAACAAACGAATGTCCGCCAAACTGGACACGAGCTTGATTAGAACCGGGTGCGTTGTGATTGTGAAACGGGCGCTTTCTTCTCTAGACCATTACTTGTACTGGCTCTGAAATGGTCTTTCCCCCCAGTTTGCACTGATGAGCTGTCTTGCCATCAGATCTTTGAGTTTCGATATTATAGACTGGTATGGGTTTCTTGGCAATTTTTCATTCAGTAGTTTCCCGTTGCAATCAGATCGTTGTTCTGACTGTTTATCAGCCTGGGTTCCTGGTGCGCACTTAGCCTGATAACAGGCTTTACCAGTTGCTGCTGTCAGAGTCGACTAGGTCGCTCGTTCAATGTTCCACCAGTGGACGTGTGTACTAGTGAAGCGTGAACTCCTTTATGCATTTAATTTTGTTTCGTTTCATTCACGTAGTTTAGCCGGCCAGGGGAAGCGGTGGGGGGGGGGGGGGGGGGAGAGTACCGTACACATGCATACTCTAGAAGCCATTGGCCAACTAGCCAGATGAATGGGCGCCAAATAGGCCCCTGGCCATCATGGGCTGCCACTCACCGTCAGGTACTATTCCTTACACTTCTGGCCTTCCCTCCGCTGATGGTTGGTTCAGAGCGTTATTAAAATGATCAACTCTGTGCTTGGTGAATTAGTTACCTTATATAAAACTATCATTAGTATTTTGCTATCTGCAATGAAGGACGGGTAATGCACCTGATGATGTTGGACCATAGAGCACTTTGAATGCATGGTAAAGGTTTTTCGTGTCATAGCTATTAGCAATACTTTAGATCTCGTCTCCTATATTACTCAGCAATGAGTCCCGCAGCTGTCGTTGTCCGTTTTGGATGATTCAACTCTGTTTCTGTAAGATCGTTCTTGAATTTGGACTTTGTGTCATTTATATAGAATTTTTCGAGATGGCGTTTGTCAATTTAGTTTGTTTCTCCTCTGTGTTCTAATCTAGCCAGTTTATTTTTTATTGCTTTTTTTTATCATGGGACACAAGACCTCTGGAGCAGTGCTGTATATATGTTCACTTGAGCTGCCGAATAATTTTACACATTTTTTGCAGAAAACAAGATTGGTTGGAGACGATCTTCTAGGGATTCAGAAAATTACTGTTTTGTTTTAGTGTTCCTAAGTTTGGTGGCATCTAGGCTTAACACAAATTAGTTCTCATCACTCGAAGGAGCTTAACTGGTTCTGTTCGAATGTTTAGTGTAGCCCACTGAGGCTTTAGTCGGTTAATTTTTTTGTTTGTTGCTTAGATGTTTGCCTCACTAGTTTCTACTAGCGGAGGCGCGCCATTTTCCACCCCAGACCGTAGTCCATTGGGCGATATCAGGACGCATAAACCAGTGCTTGGATGCATGTATGCGTCTGTATGTACCTATGCTAGGTTTGTGCGCCCTCAGAAGCTAGCCCAACCAAAGTGCAATGGAAGGGCCTCACCATGAGGGCGCGTGAGAAAGTTGTGCAGTAGTGACCGAAGCCCCAAAGACGGGTCTCCGAAACGCGGATGGGAGAGAAAAAAACCAAGCGAGAGTAAAACTCTTTCTAAGACGATAAAGCACCGTCCAATACATCTTTTGAAATGAAATGTGTCAAGACAGTTGTGGTTAAATTAAGGATACTATAGAAGCCAGAACGACAAACTACATCATGTTCATCATTCTGTCTAACAATGACGTAATCAAAAAGGTACCAATGTCCATAGTGAGCGTTTACAGTAGATCATGTTGAGGATAGTAGTAGACAAATAGTGTTGGTTACAAGGTCATGTTGTGGGTAGCAGTAGACAAATAGTGTTGGTTACAAGGTCATGTTGTGGGTAGTAGTAGACAAATAGTGTTGGTTACAAGGTTATATTGTGGGTAGTAGTAGACAAATAGTGTTGGTTACAAGGTTATATTGTGGGTAGTAGTAGATAAACAGTGTTGGTTACAATGTTATATTGTGGGTAGCAGTAGACAAATAGTGTTGGTTACAAGGTCATGTTGTGGGTAGCAGTAGACAAATAGTGTTGGTTACAAGGTCATGTTGTGGGTAGCAGTAGACAAATAGTGTTGGTTACAAGGTCATGTTGCGGTTAGCAGTAGGCAAATAGTGTTGGTTACAAGGTCATGGTGCGGGCAGTAGTAGACAAAAAGTGTTGGTTACAAGGAGGTCATGTTCTGTGCAATTGTAGAGTAGAAAAAGTAATTTTATTTCACAGTTATCTACACTGTTTCACCCATGAGGCCTGTCAGGAAATGTTATCTTTGCCTAATCGTTTTCTGGAGTCACTAAGGATAAGTAAGGGTTTTGTGTCGGGACCTGGGGCAATGATTACACGCAGTTCTCCACATAACTTGTCCTGGACGCAACCTCAATTAGTCAAAGTTAATGTTACTTACGTTCCGTATCCGGCAACTCCACAAAGTATAAGTCGCTGTATAAGTTTGAGTCGCTGTCAGGCGTTATATTCACTGATTGCTTCGTAAGCCATCAAGAACCAACAAAGCTGATATCAATTGTGGGATGGTGGAGCCATTATTTGATTTGTAATTTGTAACCCTGGTATTCAATAATGCAAAGGAAGTGTCTTTGGGCAAGTAGACTATTTAAAAAAAATTCAGTGTGGTCAAGTTAACCTGGAGTACGTACCATGATGGGCCAAGAGTTTTACTCATTGATGGATGTCTGCGTACTTATATTCTCTCTCCGTCTTACTGGTAGATGTCTGCGTACTTAGATTCTCTCTCCATCTTACTGGTAGATGTCTGCGTACTTAGATTCTCTCTCCGTCTTACTGGTAGATGTCTGCGTACTTAGATTCTCTCTCCGTCTTACTGGTAGATGTCTGCGTACTTATATTCTCTCTCCGTCTTACTGGTAGATGTCTGCGTACTAAGATTCTCTCTCCATCTTACTGGTAGATGTCTGCGTACTTAGATTCTCTCTCCATCTTACTGGTAGATGTCTGCGTACTTAGATTCTCTCTCTATCTCATTGACGCATGTCTGCGCACTCAGATACTCTCTCCATCTTACTGGTAGATGTATGCGTACTTAGATTCTCTCTCTATCTCATTGACGCATGTCTGCGCACTCAGATAATCTCTCCATCTCATTGGAGGATGTCTGCGTCGACGCACAAAGCTGTAGGGCAACTATATACCACCTTTTCATGACCATCTGTTGTCAGGCATACACACCACATATTTTAAACTATGAAGCAAAAACAACGTAATTGAAGCAGTACGGCATATGATCACTGTGTTGCGAAGATATGTCCGATAGAGAGACTGACAATGTTCCTCGCCCCATTGCCCTTTGAAATTCTTGGAGCTTCTCTGCATCTGCTTTTCGTATCTTCTTTACCTAGCAGTCAAATATCATGGCTGAAATAACTAAGCAGTTCAAGGTGTGGTCTTGTGCCCAGTTTCTCCCCTGTTGAATTATGGGTATAATACGATTGAAGCCTAACCATCCTGCTGTCTTCCTACGTTTGCTGCTATCATGTTTGTTTTGTTGTGTCTTTCTTAATATTTTTAATAGTTTTAGTATGGAGTGAAGAGTAATCAAGGTACGGTGAAACATACTGTTCAAGATAACTACCTCACGCCCATGTTTATGCTCCCTGAAACAAGATGTGTCCCAGCAATCTGACCAATTTGGTTGTAATTCCCAAGTGTGGACGTTATTGAGGAAAGTCACATTGTGATACATCCAGGAGGACCTTGGTCAACTTTCTGAAGTATTCCTAGGGATGTACACACAGTCACTGTAACCTGGTACCAAAGAAACATCGTCAAGAATAAACTCAACTCAGCAGGGGTAGCAAAGAACGGCAGCGATAGTTTTAGTTCCATCTTTTAATTGTTTGTAGTTTTTATTGAGGAGTTTTTACATATCTTGATTTTGATCTTGATAACCCGTTCCTCAGCGTATCCGCGGGTCCTAACTTTATCTCCAGCGGACCATGTCTTGGGCCACGGAAGTCCAGTGCGTGGTAAGTGCTCCCCTATGACCCTGTCTTAGGCCACGGAAGTCCAGTGCGTGGTAAGTGCTCCCCTAGGACCCTGTCTTGGACCACGGAAGTCCAGTGCGTGGTAAGTGCTCCCCTTGGACCCTGTATTGGGCCACGGAAGTCCAGTGCGTGGTAAGGGCTCCCCTAGGACTCTGTCTTGGGCCACGGAAGTCCAGTGCGTGGTAAGTGCTCCCCTAGGACCCTGTCTTGGGCCACGGAAGTCCAGTGTGTGGTACGTGCTCCCCTAGGACCATGTCTTGGGCCACGGAAGTCCAGTGCGTGGTAAGTGCTCCCCTAGGACCATGTCTTGGGCCACGGAAGTCCAGTGCGTGGTAAGTGCTCCCCTAGGACCCTGTCTTGGACCACGGAAGTCCAGTGCGTGGTAAGTGCTCCCCTTGCACCCTGTATTGGGCCACGGAAGTCCAGTGCGTGGTAAGGGCTCCCCTAGGACTCTGTCTTGGGCCACGGAAGTCCAGTGCGTGGTAAGTGCTCCCCTAGGACCCTGTCTTGGGCCACGGAAGTCCAGTGTGTGGTACGTGCTCCCCTAGGACCATGTCTTGGGCCACGGAAGTCCAGTGCGTGGTAAGTGCTCCCCTAGGACCCTGTCTTGGACCACGGAAGTCCAGTGCGTGGTAAGTGCTCCCCTTGGACCCTGTCTTGGGCCACGGAAGTCCAGTGCGTGGTAAGTGCTCCCCTAGGACTCTGTCTTGGGCCACGGAAGTCCAGTGCGTGGTAAGTGCTCCCCTAGGACCCTGTCTTGGGCCACGGAAGTCCAGTGTGTGGTACGTGCTCCCCTAGGACCATGTCTTGGGCCACGGAAGTCCAGTGCGTGGTAAGTGCTCCCCTAGGACCATGTCTTGGGCCACGGAAGTCCAGTGCGTGGTAAGTGCTCCCCTAGGACCATGTCTTGGGCCACGGAAGTCCAGTGCGTGGTAAGTGCTCCCCTAGGACCATGTCTTGGGCCACGGAAGTCCAGTGCGTGGTAAGTGCTCCCCTAGGACCATGTCTTGGGCCACGGAAGTCCAGTGCGTGGTAAGGGCTCCCCTAGGACCATGTCTTGGGCCACGGAAGTCCAGTGCTCCTTCACAAGAATGTTGTGGTTTACAGCAAGGGAGTCTGACAAACGCATCGGGGGTTTTCCTCCGCGGTCTCTTCTTACCTCGGGGGGTACCAGACTGCTGTCGCTGTGCTCCATCGACCATCTTTTCGTTACGACACGTGACCTGCTGATCTATGTTTGCCAAGCGTCTATCATGGGAGGCCTGGGTAACTCTCAATTTGTCCTCTAGTGATTTTGTTAGTGTAGCACATCACAGGAAGGACAGTGGAATTGACAAGGGAGGCGTGTATGTTGTGGTCATGACAACCGTCCATGACCATGTTAATAGACGAGAAGGCTGTCCAACCCGCACTGCGACGTTTTGTTAGTTCAGGTTCCAGGTTATTCTCCATATTGAGAAGACGTCCAAGATAAATGTAGCCGTTGACATCCTCTAATGTTTTTACATATGTGTCGATAGAAGCTGGTAGAAACGTAGACTGGGAGATGAATGTTTTAGAGAGACATTGTCATTTTTACTTGCGAAAAACAGACAGCAGAGTATGTTATGTGCACTCCATAAACGTATTATGGTGGCATTGCGCTCTTCGATCCAATATAGGGATAAACTTGACAAAAGGAGCAAACCATGAGTTTATATGAGCAAGACGTGTGGTTATTTGAGGAATAAAACATACAGGATGAGAAATGTCTGAGACAAACCTCCAATCTCATGGGCTAAACAGAAATTATCAATTTTATTTGAAACAAAATCATGTCTGATTGATTTATTTTGTCACAGGTGACAATATTTAGAACAAAATGTTTTCAGTGAAGGCATTCGTAAACAAATTAAACACAATAAATAACACATTCAGAAACTTTGTCCCAACGCAGAGGAGTATTAAGCTGCTCGAGCCTAGCCCGCTAGGTAGGAAATTTTTTCTCCCGGCTACATCCAGCTCAAACCAGAGCTGGGACCTGCACAAGGGCATCAGCCCCTGTAGAAGTACAGGTCGACTAAGAACCTAAGAACAGAAACTTAGTGATGGATATGTTAGCTGGAGAAGATAACTACATAACGCATATCAAGGAACAAGGATTCTACATGTGAGTTTGATGTTTAAAATGTGTACTGGAACGTCAGACCAGATTAGGGCAATATCGTATCACATTGACTGGTGCTTGGTACGATGGCAGGACAATATGAGAGCTAATGACTGTATACATCTTTCTTTGGTTTCTTTCTTTCGAGTCGGTGGTCTTGAAGTAAAACGTCGGCCTCGGGTGGTGGAAGTCGTGGGTTCAATTCATGGTGGAAACCGGGATTTTTTCACGTGGATTTTCTGGTATTTCCCCAGATCTATGAGGAATCAGTTTGTCCAAGCGAGATAGGTGTTTTGTATCACAGCTGTGATCTGTCGTTCGCTGCTAGCCTTGATAATACAGGCGCCATCACATACCGCAATCATGCTTCGATGCATCTCTATGGACACACAAGGAATTCAATCTCAGCTCACTGCTTCAACCGTATGTAGGCCCAATATTTTCAATGTCTGCTGTGCACATGCGTCACATTCCACGAGCATGCTACTGCATGCCTCTATAATCACTTCATTAGATATATTTTTGACATCGTTGTCACATGGTTTTAGGCACTGTTGTCATAGTTGTGGAGGTTAAAACTTTTCAAATCGCATTACTACAAAGCGTAAATTGGCATGAATATGTTGGTTCGATAATATCTCTGTTAATTCCTTTACACATGCTTTTCATAGTATGTGTCCAAGTTAAGTCTGAATCTAGAGTGTATCTTTGATTAATTCAGATGCTTAATCACTAGATTGATTAAATTATAAATCATGTCTAATGTTTTAAAGCCGTGATTAATGATTCGACTTTCAAATATCAAAATACTTCGCACCTATGGAAAATATCCTTGCAGTTTAACGTCAATTGCGCAAGTGCAGATGTCACCTGCATGTAAAGCCATTAACCAAATGAAATTCCACAAACTAAATTACAAAACCATAACGCATGTTCAGAAGTCTGTTTTATGTGTAGCAAGCGGGAAATGTACAGTTTTACAGCGGTCGATTTTGCACCCTGCTGATGAAAAGGGTTTGCAAATGGTACAAAAAGTGACTGCAGACCATACACCATAAAACAAGCACTGTGGAAGACAAGAGGGAACAGTTTAAACCTCATCTTTTGGAATGGCCATCATTATCAGAATTTCAAAACCTACGATTACTGCTACTACTACTACTACTACTACTACTACTACTACTACTACCACTACTACTACTACTACTACTACCACTACTACTATTACTACTACTACTACTACTACTACTACTGCTGCTGATGCTGCTGCTACTACTACTACTACTACTACTACATTCATAGGCGTATCAGTCTTTGCAGACCATGTCCGTGACACCGTCAGTAGCCTCTCAGGGCGCTTGCCTGGGGGCTGAATATGAAGACCCTGGGCTGCCCAAACTGCAGGATTCCCCTCTCGGCCTCGCTGGTGTAATTCAAAGGAATGCGAATCATGACAAAAAGGCACCAGCTCAGCTGCAGGAGCTGCCAGAATGAGTTCGCAATTTTGAAACCATTCACCTTAGGTGCTACCACTCCGGATTTTCTGTCTGGGTTTACTCCCGTAGCCCTGCCCTCTGCCAAGGATTCCACAAGGCAGTGGAGTCGATGCACGAAGATGCTAGTTACTCGAGACATCCGACGATACTCTCATCGTTCCAACTCTACTACTACTACTACTACTACTACTACTACTACTGCTACTTCTACTACCTAGTCTTACTTGACCTGTAATTCTACAGAGATGGATGCACATGTGCAGGTACCAGCTCTGGCGTGAGTTGGATGTAGCCGGGATTACGATTTCCTGCTTAGCTGGCTAGGCTTGAATAGCTTATTTCTCCACTGTGTTGGGACAAGAGCCGCAGAGGGTGGTAAACCGATGTGCGAGTCCATCCTAATAGACTAAAGAGCTAGTTCAAAGAATGTCCGCAGCCTGTTAGGCGTCATCTACGCTGCTCTTAACAAATGTCCCACAGTTAGTCGCCTCTTACGACATGCTCTCTGTGGGGCAGTGGTGATATTCTTGTCTGTGTCATACACAAAGATCGGGGACGGCGTGGCCTAGTGGTTAAGTGACAAGGCTCACAACCAAAAGGTATTGGGTTCAATCCCCATCACAGCTCCAGCCGTAACCCCGGGGAAGCAAACCCTTAAAAAATGCAGGAGGAAGCAGACCCTTACATAAAATGCATGCTGAAGTCGGATGCACTGGGCCGACAGGCGCAAAATAAAAACTGCAGTGCAACGCACACCGCCTTGGGGATTAGAGAAATAAGGCGAACACCAAAAAAAAATAAAAAATATACAGACCCCGATAAGCCACTCGGTACTAATACTACTACTACAACTACTACTACTAGCACTACTATTACTATTACTACTACTACTACTAGTAGTACTACTATTACTATTACTACTACTACTATTATTACTATTACTACTATTACTACTACAACAACAACTACTACTACTACTAGTACTACTATTACTACTACTACTATTACTACTATTACTACTAATACTACTACAACTCTACAACTACTACTACTATTACTACCATTATTACTACTACAACTACTGCTACTACGACTATTACTACTACTACTACTACTACCACAACTACTACTACTACTATTACCACTACTACTACCACAACTACTACTACTACTATTACCACTACTACTACTATTACTATTACTACTACTGCTATTACTACTACTAATACTACTACAACTACTACTACAATTACTACTACTACTATTACTACTACTACATTTACTACTACTATTACTATTACTACCTCTACTACTATTACTACTACTACTACTACTACTACTGCTACTAACCCCCTTAACGTCCAACACCCTGTCTCATCTGTCCAGTAACTTAGGTGGTCGTATGGGCATCCCTCCAGAGCTGTCCATCGAGACCGTACCCTATACATTGCTTGCATTGGAGGTTTGAATTATTGTGTCCAATTGCAGATATCATCTGCAAGGAGACCTCTCTATTTCTTGCTACAAGCTGCGTCTCGGAGTATCCCATTTGGCAAACCATGAGAACGCATCACATTTATAGCAGAGCTTTCCTGATTTGAAGATTGAAAGGAGGTCCGGATGCGGTCCGATAGACTGAAAGGCAGTATTGTCGATATTAGCATTTGTGATGTGACCTCGATATTATGTTCCAAAGATCATTCTGAAGCACCACATCTCAATAGTCCGGATTTTCCCTTGCAATGCATAATTTTATATACATGTTGCACATACATACAGGTACATAGACAGGATCAATGTCCGCATTAAATTGATTTTAGTGATCGGAGATATACTGTTATATCAAATCGACTTCCTCGTTCGAAGTTTCGCTCTAGTACCCTCATTGCCAACGACAAACCCCAAATATTGGATCAAACAGTTGATTTAAGCGCTAGGCCATTGATAATGAGACTGTCACAACATCCCTCCCCCACCCCCGCTGCAAATCTCCCAACCACCCTCTCTGGTCGTTCGTCCTTAGTTTGAACGAATGACTTCACACCATCCACGGAGATACAAAACTTGGAATGCTTGGAATCCTGATATTCAAACAAACATATTGATGCATGTTGCCAGGTAGCCGAATGCTTCGGCTATATGTAGTAGATATTTGACAACTTCCTACAGCTTACTAGGCCTGGGGGAAGATACAAATAATCTGGGTAGATTTTTAACTAGAATTTTTGTCTGGATAGCGGCCGTTAAGCCTACTATTTGCGATTTATAACTGCCAAGGAGTTTTTGACGTGCTCGACACTGAACACGGGAGTCCGATCTCACCACCCAAAGATGAGGGGAATTTGATAAGAAAATCCACATGAGAAAATTACCGTCTCCACTGTGATTCCAACACATGGTCTGTCACTCGAGGCGGACACCTTACCTCGAGACCACTGAACCCCGAAACACTAAACAACTTAATGAAAACATATACATTCCACTACCTGTCGAAAAGTACAAACTCATTCTGTGAATTTGAAAAGTCAAAGTCAGTTCTGTATTTGTTTCTCTCTGTGTGTACTCAAATGGCAAGGTAACCACAATAACTGGTTCCGCTATCTAGAACCTTTAACCGAAGCACAGCGAAGCACGTGCACAGTTTAGTGGCGGTTGAAATTTGCGTTTACCGGATTAAGATGCCAGTTCTATAATAAGCCTCATCTGTAATCTTTCATTAACATATTGGAATATTGTAATAGTCCTATTATGTCATCTTTAGTTGCTGCTAAGGGGGATAGACAGGTCTGGGCTGGACTTTCCGCTCTTTAAAGTGAAGCGTTTGTTAAAGCATCTCCTTTCGGCTTGTCAGGCAGGGGTTTCCATGCCAATGGCTTCTGCTACATTATTTTGTTTCAAGCAGCACTTTAATGAAGAACCCCCTGTTTCTTACAGAGCTTGCTGTGGGGGCGCGACCGAGTACCCGGTAGTATAACTGGGCGAGCAGATTGGACTATTTAGCCTTGGTTGGCAGCCAATCTAAGAGAAGACCAACTCTGCCTCTAAACCCGGGTAGACGAAGATCGTTTGCCTGTTCAGACAGTTCGCCTAGGAGAGAAGGAACTCTGATTTTAAATCCACAAGTCCCAAGGAGTGGTGGCTAGTCCTGGGAGAGTATCATCGGATATTTCGAGTAACTAGCACCTGCGGGTAACAACTCCATTGCCTTGTCCAAACCTCGGCAGAGTGTAGGGTTATGGTAGTAAACCCAGACATGAAATCCGGAGTAGTAGCACCTAAGGCAAATGGTTCCAAAATTGAGAGCTCATTTCGGCAGCACCTGCAGTCGGACTGGTGCCAAATTGTCACGCTTTGCATTCCTGGGGATTACACCAGTGAGGTGGGTAGAGGAATCCTGCAGTTTGAGCAGCCCAGGGTCCCCATATTTAGAGCCCATGCTTGCGCCATGTAGAGGCTACTCACAGGGCTCCACATGCATGGTCTACAGAGACTGAGAAGTCGCCGCTTTAATGACGGCACTCAAGGTATTAACAGCTTAGGGCTTTTTGCTGCACCAAGCTCTTTATAAATATACATTCGAGAGCTAACCTGTACGAGCAGTGGGTAGCTTCAGAAGAATGACCTGTTTGCTTTCTGTCTGGTGGTACTTGTTAATGTGCCGCGTGAGGCCTGGCGAACTGTGGAACGTGCTTGGACAATGCTTACATGAGTAAACCTTCGCAGCATGAATGGACAAAACGTGCTTGTCTAACGCTGTCTTCTTGGTGAAGGTCATATCACACGAGCTGCAAGCAAGCTTAGAAGTGAATCCGTTTGTTAATGACTCTAGATTGAGTCTTACTGACTTGTCCGTGAATGTTTTACCACACTCACCTCTAAGGATTCGACTGGGAAAACTACAAATGTCACGTCTTTCATGTGGTGTCATGATCTCAACTTTGGAATTAGTTGTTTTATTACTGATACTAATGGTTTCTCTCAGCATGTTATCACCATTATCTTTGCTGTGCTGACTCGCAAAATGTTTCCGAAGAAATGTCTCTCTTTTGAATTTTTTCCCGCAAACAGAACACACATTCCAACGATGGTTCTGTCCCTCGAATAAGGCGCTCTTCTTTTGCAGGTTCTGTTTCTGTTGTCTGTCATTGCTTCCTTTATTTGTTGAAGCTAAATTATGATGCTGCTGAAAAGATAATGATGAAGAAACGTTTATGATTTCATCAGTTAATGGACTAGAATTCAGGAAGGCGTTTTGTAAAATGACAGCTTCGATGTTTTTGTTCACAGTTTTATCACAAATGTTGTTGTGATCAACGTTTCGGCTGATGGTAGTGTCAGTGCTGCAGTGACTACCTGAAACAAGTGCTGGCGTTGTCGTTGTTGCTGAAGTTATTGGTGCGGTCTCCGTACTGCAATCGTGAGAGTTAATGCTCTGAATAACCAGTGATCTCTCTTCAATAGTCAAGCTACTGCCACGACTATTGGGTGTTGTGTGGGCAGGTTTGGCTGATGACGTAACATCACATATTATATCCGATTCTTGGATAGCTATTTCTGTACTGGACTTTCCAGAGTCATGTGCGTCTATTGCTGTATTAGACTGTGAATCTAAGTATTTGTTAGCTAACTCTGTTTTGTACATTTCACTACTAGATTCTCCGGAATCATTATTTGCTCTGTACTTCAGACTGGATCTATGATCTGATAAGTGATTGTAGTTCCTTCCCCCTGGAGACAAGATTGGCATGTCACCCCTTTCATTTGATAATAAAACAAGTGACTCCGTTACCCTGGCTAGAGCAGGGATGTGCATTTCATCCCCATCTGAATTATTTCGGATGTCTTTTGCTAAATGAGGACATTGAGTTGCATCATTAAAGCAATTGCAATCACATCTTTTTCCCCAGTTGAAATAACAATTTAGAGAGCCGTCATTCTCGGAAGTCGCTGATTTAGGTTCAGTTATATTAATTGAAGTGACTTGTTTAGGTTCACTTATATTAACTGAAGTGACTTGTTCAGGTTCAGTTATATTAATTGAAGTGACTTGTTTAGGTTCAGTTATATTAATTGAAGTGACTTGTTTAGGTTCAGTTATATTAATTGAAGTGACTTGTTTAGGTTCAGTTATATTAATTGAAGTGACTTGTTTATTTCTTTGAATAATTTCCGAGACTAGCATCTGAGTCGGGACTGCAGCTTCTTGTACGTGTGCCGTGTCGTTGTTCACGTCATGGCGCTTATATTCTGGACTTAGAGATGCGTTTTGGACGCTGGAAAGATGCTCACTATTGTCATTGACCTTCTTCTGAACGCTATGTCGAGGTTTGTGCCAGCGTCTGTGGCTGGCCAGGTTGGCTGGACAATTGAAAGTTTTCTCACACTCAGGACATCTGTATTCCACATCAACAATTCTAGAGCATCTGAAAAAAGAAAATTGTATAATTATAAATAACTTTACCAAATGTAACCAATTATAACATGTACTTGAGTAGCAAGTGGCCGGGTCGTTAGGGCATGAGTGTTGTGGTCAGGTCAAACCACGGAAAGCTCTAATTTGCTATCTGTTGGAGTTCTTCTTGTTGTTGAACGCCTGTAATGAGAAAGTTTACTCTATTGTGCGCCTTGAAGAGGGCGTTAAATGTCGGGTTGTAGTAGTTATCAATATATTACGTGTGTGTTGGTGAAGGTAGGTCGGGGCTCTCCGTGGTGTTGTGCTATGCTTGACTTCATCTGCATAAGGCTCGTTACTACAGGGATTACGTCGATCCACATCTCGTCAGCAAGAATGCGATTTAAACATCCTGTTTCCAGGGAACATAGAAGATAGTGGTCTTGGTCAGTATATTGTGCCTAGCCCTGACGCGATGTCCTGCTCAGTACGTTGTGCCTAACCAGACTAACATCTCAGTTCCCTGTCTATTGGGGTCAAATAAACACATAGTTTGCGCGTTGTCTGACGATCTCCTGAGCATACATTATTCTATGAACCCATTAGATCGTAACGGGGTTCTGTAGTGATCCCATCAAATGCTTCACTGACATTTTCATGTATTATTAGTATGAATATTGCTATTACTGTTACTATTTTTAGTATTATTATTATTACTTTTACTTGTATTATTATAGAGTTGAGCATAGAAGAGAACTGGTTTATCAATTCCATTCTGGTTAGAAAATGCAAGTAGTTTGGTCACACCAAGAGACACAACTGTCTTGAGAGAACGGTGATGGAAGGTATGGTGCCAGGCAAAAGTGGAAGTGGTAGACCAAGAAGACGATAGCACCAAGATATCCAGGAATGCCTGAGTATGACTGTGGCGGAGGCTGGAGTTTTGGCAAGGGAACGAAGACAGACTGTGATGGGAGCGACGTTCTACAAAGGGCATGCTACATGATGACTGTATTATTATTATTATTATTATTATTATTGTGAGTGTTCATACTCAGGTACTTCGTATTGTTGTAAAGGCTTACATTGACATCGGTGTACTTAGGCCGACTGTCTGCTTCACTAGTGTGCAGATGTAAAGAATACGTGAATACTGATGGGCATACATTACAGGACTGTCCACTATCAAAGACAGTTCATCATTCTGTGCAGGCACAACAGACTGCGTGGAATCGTTTCGCCCGCGTATCTTCCTTAATTGTGCCACGCACAATTTCTGTGCAGATACAACAGACTGCGTGGAAACGTTTCGTCAGCGAATCGCCTTAACTGTGGCACGCACAATTTCTGTGCAGACACAACAGACTGCGTAGAATCGTTGGGCCAGCGTATCTTCCTTAACTGTGCCACACACAATGTCTTCATCACAAACCAAATGTCTTGTCTAACCACTCGTTAAATGACATAATATGTGCGACAGATGTGCGGCTGACAAATACTCTGCGTTGTGGTGAAGGCTGAACTAATCCCAGGCTGATTATAGCTGTTAACCTGAACAAAGAGCCTTTACGACGCCATCGGGGTCAGAGACCCGTGCTTAGGGTTAACATCTTAAAACATTGTAGAGAGGAAGAGGCACATGACATGTTTCTAGTGCTTTGAACATTTGGCTGAATAATGAAACTTCTGTCAGTCTATGGTGGAAGAGAAATAGACCAGTCTGAAGGAGACAATGTACTGTGCTGCTTCAAAGAGTCAGGGTCATAGGTTACGAAATAACCCCAACTGGTTTGAGGACAACAATGAATACGGTTTCCACCGGAGTGAAAGACTAACGGCTGGTCAGGCATAACATACTGATCAGATATGTTAGTCAGGGTCAGGCAAAACATACTGGTCAAGACTGCCACTTCGACTTCCACGTAGTCCTAACTGGAAACGGACTGTTTTTCTTGGCAGTCTGGCTAACGAGATGGGGGATCAACGTGATCCCTAAAGTAGTGAGCGACACGCAGATGAAGCCAAAGATGGAACAACCCCATGGAGGACCCTGATTCACCTTCACCAGCACGCTCGAGGTGTGTGAAAAGCCACTGCAACCCACCACTAAACAGTAATCTTGCTCATTTTGGACATCTCCTCAATGAAGTAGTTGTCCAGCAATTTGGGTCCAGGAATTTGGTGATCCAAATCCCTCAAAGCGGTCTTACGTGGCACTAAAGGATGTAAATGGTCCCCAATCTAGTCACTTAAATTCTCCAATACTGCATGCATGATGCTACTCATGGACACGATGGACAAGACCTGATAGTAAGAATGTCATACGCTGCGACCAACAGGAGCGACATCCTTTCCGGCATTGGTCAAGTCATTAAAGCAATTATCCAAATGTCGAGCGGCAAAAGGTTGGGGGTTAGCCGCTCTTCCTGCTGAAGTTTACAAAGCAGGAGATGCCATCGTGCTTCAATGGATGAGAGACTTATTCCGCTCAATTTTAGATGATGCTCAGATATCTCAGGTCTTGAAAAATGCCTCCATTTTCTACTTGTGCAATCGGCATTTCCGCTATAATCACCGGGATCACCCCTCCTGTCAATCCCGGGCAAAATTCTGGCCCGAGCCTGCTCAACCGCATAACTAGCCAGTACGAGCAGGCCAGCTCCCATGGAGTCAATGTGGTTTTCGACCCGGTCGTTGGCGGCCGACATGAAACATGCAGTACGTCTACTCAGGAAGAAACACCAGGAACAACATCACGACATGTACGTAGCTTTCATCGACTCGATCAAGGTTGTTGACCTTGGTAAACGCTCGGGCATATCTCTGTGTCATTTGGTTGTCCTAAGAGATTTACAGCTGCATGCCAGTTCAATTATGACATGATAACTCGAGTGCCGCAGAACTGTCTGTAGCCTCTTCGGTCAGCTTCAGTGTTAAACATGGATATGAAAGTAAGCAGGTAATTATTAAGTAAGTGCGTATTTTATAAAGTAGGAAAGAATATATTATGTTGGTTGGTTACTGATCCAGCGACCAATGGGCTCCTGCCCTTTTGCCTAATGCCTTATAGTGGTATCTGCAAGTGTTTATGAACTGTTGTTTAGTTCCGTACAAAGCATTCCATTTGTCTGGCCTCGGAGGAAGTTGCTCTTTCCTAACACCAGCAACCGCCGGACATTAAAAAAGATGATGTTAAACAGGTTCATAGAGATGTGTGCACAGCCAGCACTCTGGGATATGTTCTGATTGGATTATGTTCAAATAACTGTTAAGTTGTATGTGTTGAGTGCGAAGTCGGTAAATTGGTGGTTGGAATATATTAAGTATAAAGTAAGTGAGCAGTTATTGAGTAAGTAAGTAATTTTTAAGTAAGAAGGAATGCATCAGGTAAGTGTATGCGTATTAAGTAAGTAATTATTAAGTAAGAACGAATACATTAAGTAAGTGTGCACGTATTAAGTAATTAAGTAATTTTTTAAGTATGAACGAATACATTAACTTATTAAGTAAGTGTGCACTATTAAGTAAGTAATTATTAAGTAAAAATTAAACTATCTTTTTTTACTCGAAAACCTATTCCCACGAAACCTAAGTTTCCTGGATTGGTTACTTTACTTTCTATCACTTGGCATTGTTAAGAATATCAGTGATCAAATTAATTTTTCCACACAGTTTCGACCAAAATGTATTACCTGATGGACGCATCCATTTACAATAGAGTTATCTGACTTTGGGAGCGTTTATTATTTAAAAGAAATCTAACGGGGTACTAATTGTAACTACAAAGAAAATGTGCACATGGAAATTCACTTTTGTTTGAATGAAAAAAATTTGAGTTTTTTTTTCAAAAGGAGGAAGACTTCGTGTCTTTGAGAAGCCATAGATCGGGAAGTAATTAACCGATCTAAAAAAAAAAAACTAGAACAGAAATGTGTGGAAAATTGGTTTTTCTTTAATTTGATACCATTTGTTTCGGGTGGTAGCGAGGTCTGGGCTGGGCGTCCCACTCGTTACAGGAAAGTGAAGCGTCTGATATAGCCTTTCTTTTCCAGGTGTAGAGATCGTCGCTGGATTCACTGTTCGGCATGCCGTTCAGAAGTTTCCAAGCCAATGACCTCTTCTACCTTATTGTGTCCCCAGCAGCACCATCATGAGGGGCCACGTGTTTCTTACAGAGCCTGCTGTGGGTGCGACCGAATATCCGGCAGTATAACTGGGCGGGCAGATTGGGCTTATTAGCCTTGGTTGGCAGCCAATCTAAAAGAAGGTAAACTATGACTCTAAAACCGGGTAGACGAAGCTCGTTTGCCTGTTCTGGCAGTACGCCTGGAAGAGGAGGAACTCTGATTTTAAATCCACAAGTCCCAGAGAGTGCTGGTTAGTCTTAGGATGATGAGAGTATTATCGGATGTCTCGAGTAACTAACATCTGCCGGCATCGACTCCACTGCCTTGTGGAAACCTCGGGAGAGAATAGGGCTACGGGAGCAAACCCAGACAGAAAATCCGGAGTGGTAGCACCTAAGTCGGATGGTTTCAAAATTGCGAACTCATTCCGGCAACTTCTGCAGCTCAGCTGGTGCCAAATTGCAATTGTTTGCATTTCTCTGGATTACACCAGCGAGGCCGAGAGGGGTTCCTGCGGTTTGGGCATCCCAGGGTCTCCATATTCAGCGCCCAGGCTTGCGCCCCGAGATTCTGCTCATAGGGCGCCACGCGCATGGTCTTCAAAGACTGAGATGTCTTTGATTTGTATCATGAAATTACAAAATGTCTTTTCGACATTCCCTGCTAGTACTGCTCCCTTAAGTAAGTCAGCAGTTTTTCAATAAGCAAATACGTAAATGACTAGAAAGATAAAGATCGCCCGACAGTAGATGCGCCCATCAGTGCTGACATGTTAGAAACGTTATTGTACGAGATCTCCACATTTTCTTATAATGCAATGACTGGTGTGTTGTCTCGCTCCCTATTCTTTCATAACTGGAGGTCAGGTAACCATTTACATCGGAATAAACTAGAACATGAAGTAACCGGAAAGAACGCAGGTGCATTTGGCGTGAGAGTCAAGCGTTATCAATTCTCCAACATTCAGACACTAATCAATGTATAAAAGAAATTCCCTCTAACTCGCCAGTTGGTCATTCGAAAATATGCTGTTAGGCCCATATTTGTCTTGACGAAATGCATACTAAGGGGGTCATGGGGTCAACATCTCGTCGGCCGCTTTTACATTCCTAGAATATTCTGGTACCCAATTTCTGATGCTGGTTCAACCCTAAGATCCATTTTCGATCGAAAAATTCCTCAACTAACTTTAAACCGAGCAATATGTTGGTAATTAACAAGACTCCATCTCACCTGTGCTGAGCTAACTGGAAAGCATCCTGGAAGAACTCTTTACAAAGCTGGCAGATATAGTCTCCTATCTTATTGTGGATCTTCTCTAACTCTGCCCTCGCCTCTGGGGTCACCTCTACAACGTTTAAGCTGGGATCAATATCACCGTAGACGATTTTTCCATCTTTCTGGATACACAATAGGAAACAAGTCAACAACAATTTAATGAGCGCATAACAATGGTATCAAGACAATGTGTTCTGTGTTCTTAGTAGACAGGTACGTCTATAAGGTCAGCTGCCCCTAAGCAGGTCCCAGCTCTGGTCTGAGCTGGATAGGCTCGAGCAGCTTAATACTCTGCAGCGTTGGGACAATCGCTTACGGAGGGTGGTTAACGGATGCACGAATCCATCTTAATAGACTCCAACACTACAGCAAAGTAGACTCATAACCTGTTAGGCGCCATCTATGTTGCTCTAAACAAACCACATAACCATGGCTGGTGTTATGCCATGTCAAAAAGTTAGTCGCCTCTTTCGACATGCTCTCTGTGAGGCAGTGGTGCTATTCTTGTCATTGTCATACACAAAGATCCCTGCCGACCACTTGGGCACGGGGTGTATGTACAGGAAAGATGGGAAGCAGAGCGTACAATGCAACTATAACAAGTCAATATTTAAAAAAAACTACTTTTTTCGGTACAAGCTTTTATTGATACTAAGACCTGTTTTGTGGAGGTTTTTATTGGACTGCAAGAGTCTACATTTGATAGATCGCACTAACAGAGGCTGTGTACACATGTTCAGTTCTCTAGGTTATTGGGAAGTTGGATAAAACAGGAGAAATAGAAGTCCATTCAAACGGACAACGATCTTGTTAAAATAAATAAAAGCTTTTAGGAAGGAGGTGGATTAGTAACTGAGCAGGATACAAAACTGATAATCTTCATAGCCTTCATGAAAGACATTTAGTTAAACAAACTAAAGATATGGACTGCCACTGAATGAAAGAGAGATCACAAATAATAATTTAAAAAACTGGGTTGGACAGTCTGAAAGTAAGTACACTAGAAGAGAATAAAATCATATCGATAAAAGAGTTTACAAGATACCAATTATGGATGACAGATGGTAAACAAAGGACAGAAACAGTAAATAATACTCCAGAATATATGGTACTAACAATTCGGCAAGGACTATGTGTCGAAGTCAAACAGAACAGTCGATATAATCAAACTGCATGTTGACTAAAGACATGGGGAAAGAAGCTATGCATGTCAAACAAGTCAAGGCTGGATCAAAGAGGAGGATGCATAAAGGACGAGAATGGCGACATCTTACTTGATTAAAAAAAAAGATCAATCAAACAAACGAACGGAGTATGCACGTGAACTGTTTTACGACAACAAAGATGACAAAGTACCACAATTTAATAGTGACGCCATGTTCATTCTCAGATCAGAAGTAGAGAAAGTGATGTTTGGTTGGTTGGTTATTTATCCAGCAGCCTCTAGGCTCATGTCCCTTGGCCCAGTTCCAAATAGTGGCATATGCTGTGTTTGGAATTGTTGTTTAGTTCCGTACATAGTGTTCCATTTGTCTTACTTCGGAGGAAGAAGCTCTTTCCTAATATCGTCAAGCGCTAGACAATCAAAACGATGGTATTGAATATTTGTTTTTAGAAATGAGTGAACAGTCGGCACTCTGGAGTAAGTTCTGGTTGGATTCTGTTCCAGTGACTGTTAAGTTGTATGTGTTGAATTCGAAGAAGGACCGCTGAACATCTGCTGCAGAACTGCCCGACATACGAGGATCAGAGAGAGCAGATGTGGCCATTACCAGTGGAACTGCAAGACAAGCTCTATGGCAGTGGCGAGAGCCTCAGGATGACCGCCGCTTTTTTCGAAAAAATAATGGTTACTGTCTGACGAAGAAGAAGAAGAAAGAATTCGAAGAAGGAAAATAGTGCTTTGATCTTTCTTTATCAGGCGATTAATTTTGTCTTTAGGAATTGGGATGGTCACATAATTGTAGATTTCTCTTCAAGTATTCACTAACGCCCATCTATTCACCAACACCTCTTTGTTAGCAGACTGTAGGGTTGTTGGTGTGTATTGTTGTTCTTGACTTGATCCCCTCTTAGTCAGTTTGTCTGCCATATAATTCCCAGGTGTATTTGAGTGACCAGAGATAATGATAAAAGGTATTTGCAAAGGAAAAACAGCAGACACGGATACAATAAATATAGAATTAATATAAACCAAGAGGAATTAAGCGTATATACATCACTGATCTGTATAATGGCATCTACAATACATGGTCTATATCGAACTATCTGATCTGGCAGTGTCGACAGCCTCAGGATGACCGCTGCTTTTTTCGAAAAAATACAGGTTGACGTTTAACAGCGTACGAAGAAAAAGAAGAAGAAGAAGAAGAATTATCTGATCTCATCAGTTTCTATAACACTACCAAAGAAAGAAGCCTTATGCAACAAAATGTTTAGATTTGAGGAGAATCAGCCTGATAAGCCACCTTATCAAAATACTCATTAAAATAATCCAGGAAAGTATTAGATGTAGAGTTGACAGCGAAGTTAGGAATGAATAATTTGGATTTAGCTGGCAGCATTATATAACAAGCAATATTATGTTTAAGGACTGCAGCAGGAGAATTTATGTTGTTATTGTTGATGGCCCACAATGAGTAGGATGACTCTTTTGTGCGCCCTAAAAATGACGTTAAGTGGCGGGTTATCGCAGCTTTCCTCACATCCCGTGCGTGCTGATGAAGGTAGACGGGGGTTCTACATGCGGTTGTGCTATGCTTGGATTCATCTACATCTACTTCGATCGCTCACATTGTTAGTCAGGCTGCCGTGAAAACAGCCCGTTGGGCTACGAAGCTAAGGTGAGGGTCTTGTCCAGTATGTTTTTGCCTTAACCTGACTAACATGTCTGATCAGTATGTTTTACCTGACCAGACGTTAGTCTTCCTTCCTCAGGAAAATATATACAAATACATAAAACATATATATGTGCTTTATAGACTACAAAATTGTCTTTGACATAGTCCAATTACATGTCTGGAAAACACAGGAAGAAAGACGCAAAGCTACACACTTTGCAAATCAGACCGCTAAGGGAGATTACCCTTAAACTTAAAAAAAGGTTGGATGAGATAAAGCACCAACAAGTGTAGAGAAGACATGATTGGCTAGCATTTCGAAAGTTCAATTGAAGGAGAATACGAAGAATTATTTTTTGATTTAAGATTGCGGGATCTATGTAGACAGAGGTTCCATTGTTTGGCGGTATATTAAACAACAACAGCACAAATGCTTACCGGATGAAAGTCAATGGCGTCTTTGATAATAGTTCCTGACACAGGTGACGTCGTATCGATGTCAAAGTTAAGCCTCCTAACAGCCTTGGCCTTTATCCCATTCAGCAAAGAATGGAGCGACTTCTTCACGACTAGCTCTGAAGCACTGGTCAACTCAGTCAGAGTTTCTTTGGAACATGGTTTTGTCATGGATGGGCTGTAGATGTCCTTTGTTGTTATGGTGGTTACTCTTTTGGATGAATCTGGAGAGCTAACATCTTGGATGGCGTCTGTGTTTATCCGCTTCCTTTTAGGGCTGGAGACACCAGCTGGTGTCTCAAGCGGGGTTGTTCTACCGCGAATGGTCTCTGAAGCTGCTGTTACTGGTGTAGTGGATGTCCCACATACAATGGATGAGGGAAACCGTTGCTGCTTGGCAGTGGGAACATAAGCACATTGGTTGCTAGTTGGGAGAATTTCATTCGATGAGTCGTCTATGAATATTCGCTGAACACTGGTCTTTTTGTCCATTGATGTGTTTATCTTTGTTTTACCCTGAAGAAATGACCTGTCATGTGGGTCTCTTGGTAGGATCTGCTTAACAATTGTTTGATTATTTGTTGTATTAGAGGAAAACAAAAAAGACATGTTTTGGTTAAGATGTTTGTTGCTTTTGCCAGATGGAGATAATTTGTTGCAAAAATGAAAGTCCTGCGCAGCCACTGTGTCTTTAACTGATGTAGCAAAATGGTTAGAAGATGGCGGACAGCAAGGAAGTTGCTTCTGTGGTTGTCCTTTCATTTGAGCTTCATTGCCAGCTTGCTTAATTTGGAACATGGCACAATATGGTGGACTCGTTTTCTTGCTCAAGTCCAAAGGAGCGTCCAGCGGTTCTGACACCTGAGAGCCGGAACAGTTAATGTTGTTCTCAGAGTTGCTGCTACCGTCTTGTGCCCCAGTGTGTTTTAAAACATCGCAATTGCGTACATTTGTACAGGTGTAAAGGCTATTGCTCTCGCGGTCTGTTGCAAGATTTTCGTTGTCACGAGCAAAACCAATGTAGACGCTGTTGGGACTAGCGGCGTATCCCGAGTCTGGAGAACTGTACCCACTGTAGTCCATATTATAGTCGCATTCTCTAATGATCATCTGCTTGTGTGTGTCGATGATTGTCGCGACGAGCGCATCGCTATCAGCTCCGTCCTGGAGATAATCTCTGTATAATAATGTCCCACTGCAATATCTGTGACGTTTTACGAGGAGATGACGAGGCATAATTGCTTCGCGTGCTTTCTTTATTTCCTGGTCTGAACCCTTGAGCACTATGGTAAAGCACTTAGCTTTGATAAGGCGTGTATACAAACATCACGATTGACGACAGCTCTGAACCGTATAAATAAAATATTAACTTGATCGATTAGCTCCTGTTGATTTCAAATTTCTCTTTGTTAGAGCACGGTCTTGCCAAACACAGTATGTGCATGTTTCATTAAACAATATTCAGTTTTCTTATCAAGCGCTGCTGATATTTCGTTGTTGTTTTTTATGATATCCTCATACTCGTGATGAGACAGAGTGGTGTTGTCTGTATCAGCGAGTGTTTCCCACAGTGATCTTGTGATAACCCTAACTCAACGCTTCTACAATTTCGGTGAATGTAAATAATATACCCCTGTATCTTGA
This sequence comes from Ariolimax columbianus, assembly GCA_036924085.1. NCBI lineage: Eukaryota > Metazoa > Mollusca > Gastropoda > Stylommatophora > Arionidae > Ariolimax > Ariolimax columbianus. The sequence goes on from JAVGWX010000013.1 coordinate 43,917,989, forward strand.
CTCAAGCCCCGCATCTAACGTTGCATAATGCCCTGTGCCTTAGTATATCTCAAACTTGCTAACAGAATCATGAAGCGTACCATTATTATTATTCATATTGAATGAAACTTAAATCATTATTCGTACAATAATCAATTTTTTTCAAATGAATTCAATGCTCGCAATAGCGAATCTTATGCCTTTTCTTTCATAACAGTCTCATAACCCGCATGGTATTATGTGTAATATCGAACGATCAGTGTTTTAACAGCAGTATTTTAATTTCTTATATCGATACGCTGTGTTTCTTTTGAAAAGATATATGATTATTACTTGGAGTAAATATAGTTTCGTGTTGATAAAAGGCACATGTGATAGAAGTAAACTCAGTCTTAGAATAAATGAATTTTCAGATAACCTGTACTTTATTGCACATTTAAGTTTAAAACATTGCTTTGAAAATACGTAATAACAAATAACACAGATCAATACTTTTATAATAATTGGAATAATATAACCTGTTTATTGCACTTTTCATCACGCTTGAGTGTGCTCTTTTGGTCATATTTCCAAAATACGGATACTGTATTAACAGCAAGTACAAGCTATATCGATAAGTCTTTCAGAGTAGGTTATATCAAAAGATACTTGAGCAGATACAATGCAAAACTATTACATAAGAAGGAAAGGTAACAAATAAATTGTTATAGCGTTGTTGCTTTGTTAGAGTAAAATAACAAGTGGATTTTTGGAAAAAAATTCCCTTAGCTTTATATCAAAACAAGATTGAACATCTTGAATGAGGTTTTAGAAAGTTAAACTGGAATACTCAACACTTTTAAGCAACTAAATAAAGTCAACAAAACAGTAACTTCTGCAGTCTTTCTGTTTCTTTGGATGAAAGCAAATTACTTTTTTTTAATGTAATATTAAGTAAATACAAAACAATTGATGGAAATGCCTATGGAAATGTAGTTATATAACGCAGCCTGGATATCTTTTTGATTTTAAATAAACTTAAGATAATAAAGAAAACAAAATGTAAAAAGAAGCCTTGATTAATTCTTATCTTTATTAAATGCGAAAGTAAATGTTGTTCCACTAGTTTAATATTTATTAAATGCAGAAACAACGGTTCCAAATATTATTTACCATGAAGTTCAACAATTGGAATGATCGCTAATTTGAAAATTATCAACACGAAATAAACACACAAATACAGTCATAACAGATATTGTACTGTAAAGTCATGAAAGTATTAGAGCTGCCAGGCACGTAAAACATTAATTATTTGAAGGCACAACCGGTGAACTGACAACAAACGTTGGCTTTAGGTTATACCGAAAAAATTGCATTTGTATTTATTGTTACTTTAAAAAAAGGCATGCAAGAATATATAGGGTCCTTTACGCTAATGTATATATCGTTCACGAAGATGAGGCACTGAGAAATTGTGTTTCCAGAATAGGAAGTTTTAGACAAACGAATGCGACTATGACGTAGTACACAGCTGAGAAGTGTAGACACACCGTTATCTTTTCTTTCATGTTTCGCGTGCATGTACTACCTACATGAGCATCTTATTGGCGTTGTGGTAGAATACTCGCTTTACACGACAAATATACAGCGTACAACTCTCGTTACTGTTACGCTCCTGTCGACCCTGTTGCAAATGGTCACCTTGGTAACGGTTATTGCAGGCGATGCAGCGAGAAAGGTAGCTCTACACCCTCCTCTTGAATAAAGCCGCGTTTGATAAGTCTCTAAAACTCCATTAATACTAACAGCGACAGCTGTAGATCTACCTTGACTTCTACGTCCTGCATTTTTGATTGTAGGATTAGGGGATTCTCTAGTCATCTATCATTCCTAGAAAAAATCCACATTAAAATGAGATGTCAGTGATCATATACCTGGAGATTGTCAGAATGCTGGCCATGGCCTATTTAAGTAGATCCATCTTGTATTTAAAGTGATTAAGAGAAAAGGGCACCAGTCCTGAACCTGTCAGCCATTCAGGAATTTGTAATGATGGTAGATGTGCTGATTGTTAATAGAGCAGCAGTAACAGCAACATCAGCAGCAGCAGCAGCAGAGAGATGGTCATCTAGAAACAGAATACAGGTTCTGTAACAGATCCATATTAAGATTATATCTCCAGTCGTAAAACACTCGTTGTGAGCGTAGATGTGAGATTACCTCTAAGATAAGGTAAAAGTTTATTTCTCGTTGTCGGCATTATTCTACTTTCAGCCACAGACAGAGTCGTGTTGGTTACATAATAGCGTGTAGTTCAGTAGCAACCATTCAGCATACAGACATAAAATCTTGAGCGTCGTTGAAAAACACTTAGCTCTAATAAGGCACACAGCCTACTTCAAGCAAGCACGACGACTTGTCACGACTGAATATTTTAGTCACAATTTATTTGACAGGCAACACAGTGTTGTAGATATTTGACCTTTTCCTTGTCAACCACACACAGTCTTCTTGGTTATGTAAAGGCGTGTACACTATTTTATTATTAAATGTTCGACATCCTGGCCTCAACTCTTTGACACTGCAGAAAAGCACTTTGCACTAATAATGTGTGACGCTTAATTAGTGAAACATAACGATTGAATGAGTCGTAAAAAGAAACAATTCTTTTGCAGAACTAGTTATGTCAAGTTTAACCCACTTTTTGTGACTATGCGTCCTGTTCAACACGCAAGCTTTTCTTGCAGTTATGAAGCAATATGCATCCTCCTAGCAGGTACAAATTAATATCTCTTGAAAACCGGTTCATCTGCATTAATTAATCACTAAAACTGTACCTCGAACAGCTTCTAACCGCATATATTAACAATATTAACAATATGCAGTTCTCTTCATCTTAATATTCTTCTGATAAAGCTACTCTGTTTTCCATAACAGTCTGTTTTAGTTTGATGTTATTAAACAATATTCTACATCCTGGCTGAAATATTGAGCACGGCTTAAAACCATTTAGCCTACTTCTAGCTAGCTTGAGAACTATCAACGCAATATACCGTAGAGATAAACAATATCTTTGACAGATACTCTAATAAGGTCCTTTATAAAAATGCGCAAACCCTTGTGAGTGAGCTCCTGTTTTTGTGTGTGGACCACGGTCCTCAGCCCATCAATATGAACGTTCCCTGGATCCGAAGATTAACTCCCCCATTACAACTCACACGAAGATCCACCCAGTTGTCAACAGCGCGTACCCTCAAAGCCCGCCTTGTACTCGCGTCCCCTCGACATATTTGCAATTTAATGACTGAACGCGAAAGGCTCGCTCAAAAATGCGAAAGATGATTGGCCGTGGGTATGGGTAGCGCTACATTATAGAGACCGTTAATGTTTGACACGTGAATGATATCCTCTCTTGTTACTGTGTTTAAACGATTATTTATATTATTTGCGTGCTTATCTCTATTCTACCCTGCTGTAAATTGGTACCTGAATTATCGCTAGGAAGTAAAGGCAGCGAGGGGGAAAAATGTTCATTCCACCCTCACAAACAATTTAGTTCTAGTACAACTAGATCTCTAGCACAGCATCCTCGACAGCAGTGTCTGCTTTTTTTTTTTACAACCGTTACTGTTTTCTCCCTTCAATTCTTTGTTTCTCCGCACAAACTGTTTTCTCTCATGCATAGTTCATTCTTCCACAAAATATGTTCCATCTCATTTATAGTTTATTCTTCCACAAAAACTTTCATCTCATTTATAGTTCACTTTTCCACAAAAACTGTTTTATCGCATTTATAGTTAATTCTTCTACAAAAAAATAACTGTTCTCTTCCATTAATATTTTGCTCATCCCCAAAAACTGTTTTCTGCAATCTACAGTTCACGCTTCCACAAAATACTTAATGCCTGTCCTTCGTATCTGTGTATGTGTGTATGTGCAAACGTATGTATGTATGTATGTATGTATGTATGTATGTATGTATGTATGTATGTATGTATGTATGTATGTATGTATGTATGTATGTATGTGTGTATGTATGTATGTATATATGTATGTATGTATGTAGGTATGTATGTGTGTGTGTGTATGTATGTATGTATGTATATGTGTGTGTGTGTGTGTATGTATGTATGAATGTATGAATGTATGTATGAATTTATGAATGTATGTATGTATGTATGTATGTATGTATGTATGTATGTATATATGTATGTATGTATGAATGTATGAATGTATGTATGAATGTATGAATGTATGAATGTATGTATGCATGTATGTATGTATACATGTGTGTATGTGTGTATGTGCGTGTCCGTGTGTGCATGCGTGCGTGTGTGTGTGTCTGTCTATTTGACTAACTGAGCGACATGGCATAACACCAGCCATAGTTAGGTGGTCGGTTTAGAGCAGCATAGATGGCGCCTAACAGGCTGCGGGTCTACTCTACTCTTGCGTTTGAGTCTATTAAGATGGACTCGCACATCGGTTAACCACTACGTAAGCGCTTGTCACGACGCAGCAGGGTTTAAAGTTCCTCGAGCATACCCCGATAGCCAGGAAACCCTTCTAATCGCTACATCCAGCTCATGCCAGAGCTGAAACCTGCACAGGTGCATCTGCCTTTGTAGAAGTACAGGTCGACTAAGAACTAAGAAGTGAGGTCACTGATATTCTTGCTGAAAGCAAATGTTTTCAGGGTTTGGTGTGTCGCCATGGAAATATACTGGAATTGTTGGAGTATTTGTTATTAACTCTGTAAGTGATATGGTACCTCGACCAATCATCTAACGCCACGGTTTATGCAGCAGTAAAACGGTACTTAACACTTTTTATGTTTTTAACGTTTGAAGAATAAGAAAAAGATGACGGAGAAGGAGAACAAGAAGAATGATAAGAGGATGTAGAAGAAGAGGTTGAGAACTAGATTATGAAAAATAAATACGAAGTCCAAAAGTAAAAAAGCAGTAAGAAGAAGATAATGATGAAGAAGAAAAAGAAGAAGAAAAAGAAGAAGAAGAGGAAGAAGAAGAAGAAGAAAAAGAAGAAAAACTAGGATAAGAGGAGGTAGATGAAGAGGTTGAGAAGAAGATTATGAAAAAGAAATAAGAAGAAGAACAATAACTAAAGAAGACTAAGAAGAAGATGATGATGAAGAAGACAAAGAAGAAGAAGAGGAAGAGGAAGAAGAAGAAGATAAAGAAGAAGAAGCCATTTCACAAAGGCAAAGCGACCAGGCGTGACGTGCACAATATTACGTCACGTTCAGTTAAGCACAACCCTACTTTCGACACTACCGCAGACCCGCATGGACTCGTGTCGTTCAGCAGTTCAAGAAATGCAGGCACGCACTGTGAGTTCCAGGCCGATGCGCATGTATTACCAACAAGCTTATATGACTGGTAAAGTCAAGCCTCGCTCTGCCTTTGGTATTATGCGGTAACAGGTGACTTTTGCCTTCAATGTTGGTTCATTGCAAGCGTCCGACTACTGTTGTGGTAGAGCGTTAATCTCTCACGGAAGAGAAACTAAGTTCGATCTTAATTATTGATATGCCCGAGTAGTAATAGTCAACGTTTACCGGCGTTGGGATTAGCGTTTTCGGAGTGGTTGACCGATGTTCGAGTTCATCTTAATAGACTCAATATACGCTACACTACTTTCGGGAAAAGAGGTTGTTAGGGACTTCATAAGTCATGAGTTATCCCTAGGCTTCTCAAAGTAGGGGTCAAGGCAAAGGCCGCCGTCCATCGTAGACGATGATGGCATAATTAATTTTGCAAGCGCTATTTTTAGTAAGGATTAACTGCGCTACTTTTTATCTTCACTCTCTCTTCTCGTGCCCCCGACCCCAGTGGCAAGTCAAGGACAAGGCGACTAGGGGGCGACTACGAGATGCAGGGGACTCCGCATCAAGCACCCGTGAAAAAGACGGCAGAGTCCGGAGTCGAACCCACACCACCTGATCACGAGGCCGACAGCTTAACCACTTCCCCATGGAATCCCCGTAGGGGTCACATAAACATTATTTTATCTCTTTGTTTAACAAAATGCTTTAATAATTATGTAGCTGGTCTTATCTTTCATTTTCAACAGAAGTGGCAATATTGATTATTGTGGCTTTTCCAACAGTAAGTAAAGTAAAGTAAAGTAACCCATAGCATTACTGCCGTAGGGATGTGAGGTGTTAGGGATCTCACATTTCAAAGGCTCGGCTATATGAGAGCGGTAGCCATCTCCTCTCCTTTGCCGCTTTTACTTCCCGGTCTGAACCGGTACCCATTTAAGGCTGGGTCGACCCGGGAACCATTACGGTCTGAAAAAAATATTCCCCGCCTCAACTGGGGAATGAACCCAGAACTATTCAGATGCGAAGCCAGCGCGCTAACCAATGGGGAACGCGGCTCCATTTCCAACAGTATTGCCTCAATACTTCTGCGAACGTTTTAGAATTTCAGCAGCTCTCGACAAGTTCAATAAATTGGGCTCGTGTGATAGTTTCGAATTTTGGTGATTTAGGACGCGTCTGCTTCGGTTGAGCCGTATCAGGCGGTGCCATTTGTGCAAGTTGGAACGGAGCTTAGAAGTCAGATGTCAATGGGTGATCAAGATGTTGAGCAGTCGATGAACTGCAGCAGTCAGCGACTCAAAACTAACTGCTAGCGTTAGATCTGGCTAACCAGAGCTACCAAGACCCTTCTATGGCTTCACGCGGTGATCCTGGATAACAAGATGCAACTTAGCAGACTGTCTAAGGATACGGCATCGAAGAGTGAAGGCTAACCGGATACTAAAAAATACCCACCTTCTGAAGTCGAATGGGTCGGACCGAAAGGTGCAAATATCGTAGCAAGCTATAAACTATAAGCTCTCCTGACAACATCCTGCTCCTTCCAAATCCCTTTTCAGAGTTTGGTAGAGGGAGATTAAGAGCAAACAAAGAAGAAGAGGATGAAGATGTCAATGGAATTCGATTCAGTATGAAAGAAAAGCTACTTTTGCAAGCGTAACCCTACTTCAGTTTCTTCATATGCAGAACACGGCGTCAACTAGTTACAAATGTTACATTCAACAAGTTTACCATCTGGCGTAACTAAAGATTTGTGCCTTGTGAAGAAGGCCGTAGTAGCAATTTGTTATGCTTCGTGTTCAGAGTGCCTGTTAGTTGTTCAGTGTTTGAGACCAGACTTATCTCCAGCATGGATTGCCTCCAACCAAATCTTCCATACCTTGTCTTAAAACACTACTGCTTGACCCCATATATTTGCCTTTCTTCCTACGCTCTCTTCTCGCCCCCCCCTCCCCACTTGCATCACAATTTGTATTTTCCGATCGGACGCCACCATGGCCAGTCAAAACGGCGCTCTGCCAGACCTCGTTTACAGCAATCTCCAGTGGCGGGGACAGTGGAAGCGCTGCCGGGTATCGACTGGACAGTGGGGGTGTCAACGGGGATCCCTGTGGGCTGCTGGGAGGGAGTCGAGTACTCCGCTGCCTTGGAATGAGGGTCGCGAGAAGGGAGTGTTTGGTGGAGTTCTCCTTCTCCTGAGTGTCGATCCGGTGTCAGAGTATGCCATCTACATTCTCGAGCTCCAGCTCTGAATGTTTTCCTCCTGCGGGGAGAAGAAATTCTTTCTCCGTTTAGAATACAGAGAAATGAGAGGGTGCCTAGAGTCTCCGGTGGAGGGCGAGGGAAAATTAACATTAAGCTGTGAAGAAGAGTCCTTGTATATCGCACCTTATTTTGGTCTGACGCTGGAGAGCAGCCAAGCAATTTCCGCGCCTGAGAGCAGCCAAGCGATTTCCGCGTCTGAGAGCAGCTAAGCGATTTCCGTGTCTGAGAGCAGCCAAGCGATTTCCCAGTCTGAGTGCAGCCAAGCGATGTCCGCGTCTGAGAGCAGCCAAGCGATTTCCGCGTCTGAGAGCAGCCAAGCGATTTCCGCGTCTGAGAGCAGCCTAGCGATTTCCGCGTCTTCTTCTTCTTCTTCTTCTTCGTACGCAGTCAGACAGTAACCATTATTTTTTCGAAAAAAGCGGCGGTCATCCTGAGGCTGTCGCCGCTACAATAGAGCTTGTCTTGCAGTTCCACTGGTGATGGCCACATCTGCTCTCTCTGATCCTCGTATGTCGGGCAGTTCTGCAGCAGATGTTCAGCGGTCATTTTACCGGTACCGCACGGGCATTCGTCGGTACCACCTATCTTCAATTTGTTGAATAGGTGGTACCTCAATCTATTGTGGCCAGTGCGAAGTCTGAAGACAACGACCTGCTCTCTTCGGTTCAACTGGTAATAGGCATCGTTTTTGGTGTAAACAGTATGTTCGGTTTCCCATTTGGTCATGTATCTGGCTTTGATAAGCCGTTTTGACTCTTCGTACGTCATACTAGTATCTGTTTGTGGTAGTCTTGCACCTTCTTTTGCCAGTCTGTCTGCCTCCTCGTTTCCTTGGATGTTGCAGTGTGATGGGACCCACTGTACCACTACCCTTTTTGGTGCGGACTGCTGGCACAGTTTGTAGAGTGCTGCTCTTAAGTCATTAAGCTCAGTGTTTTTCTGGCTTTTTAGCGCTGTGACTACGGCGAGAGCATCTGTAAGCAGGACTATATGGCTTTCATTTTCTTTGTGTGTCACCATTTCTTCCACTGTCGCCCTCGGTGCCTCTGCCTCCGCTCTGAAATTGCTTGTCTACTTACCAGTAGCGAATGACAGTGATATTTGTCTGCCATTTGGTAGGTTCAGGAATGCTCCTGCCCCTCCGTTCTGAGTAGTGTTTGTTACAGAACCGTCGGTGTATGCATGGGTCCAGTCCATGCTTGGGTAGCTTTTCGATATAAAGCTTAGGGTAGAATCTCTCCTTTCTTTTTCAGTCTGGCAGTTTTTGTTTCCAATACCTGGTATATTTTCTACCACCTCTGGGAATATATCCTGTCTCCAGGTAGGTTTTCGTACAGTAGTGATGGGTTTTGGTGTTGTTAGTGCGTTTATGGGATCTTCATTTCCGCGTCTGAGAGCCAAGCGATTTCCGCGTCTGAGAGCTGCCAAGCGATTTCCGCGTCTGGGAGCAGCCAAGCGATTTCCGCGTCTGAGAGCCAAGCGATTTCCGAGTCTGAGAGCTGAGCGATTTCCGCGTCTGAGAGCTGAGCGATTTCCCCGTCTTAGTGCTGAGCGATATTCGATCAAAAAAGGCCATATATTTTTACTAGACGATGGAAAGACCGCAAACAAAATGCATTGTAACTTGCGAAATATACCACTATGATAAATAAAAACACTCTCACAATAAAACAGCTCTGCAGGGCAACGATCAATGCAAATATTAATCCGTTAAGAAACTTGAGAACATCCGAAACAGAAAAAAACACAGGAGCTAATCGTGAGCGCTGCTAACCAAGCGCAGCTAACCAAGCCGCAGCCAACCATCCTCATCTAACCAAGCCCAGCTAACCAAGCGCAGCTAACCAAGATCAGCTAATCAATCCCAGCTAACCAAGCGCAGCTAACCAAACCCAGCTAATCAAGCCCAGCTAACCAAGCGCAGCTAACCAAGCCCAGCTAATCAAGCCCAGCTAACCAAGCGCAGTTAAGCAAGCCCAGCTAATCAAGCCCAGCTAACCAAGCGCAGCTAACAAAGCCCAGCTAATAAAGCCCAGCTAACCAAGCGCAGCTAACCAAGCCCAGCTAACCAAGCCCAGCTAACCAAACGTAGCTCAAACTTTTAAATGTTAAGTCTCGATGATAGACATTATATCAGATAAATAGACCAATTAACTGTCACCGGTTATTCTGATCTTTTTCAGCTTTCATTAACATTTTCGTTGGTATATATGGTATGTATGGTATATATGGTATGTATGGTATATATGGTATGTATGGTATATATGGTATGTATGGTATATATGGTATGTATGGTATATATGGTATGTATGGTATATATGGTATGTATGGTATATATGGTATGTATGGTATATATGGTATGTATTATATGTATGTATAAATGTTCCGTACCAGGAAAGAGAGCGCGGGGACGTCCAAGGAAGAGATGGGCAGACATCACTAAGTGGTCAAACCTTCTTCCAGGTGTCTCATTCACATGAATATCAAGTGTGGTATGCATTCTACCTATATTCATTGTCTCTGACTGCAATGTTTTGATATTCATATCGTACTTTTGACAGATCTAGTAGAGTATGTCAATATGAGTTTGCAGGTTTCGTTTATTGGAGTGGATCGGACATTAGTCATCTGCAAAGAGCAATTCCTTTGGTACTTTCCTGTTCTGTATTTGCCTCCTGGGTTATTTTATTCAAATGTGTGTGACAAAGTGAATTGATGACAGAACACAGCCCTGTCTGACGCCTGATGAAATGGAACAACTCGGACATACCGTCTGTTCTTACTGCACTTTGGCTGTCCTGATATTGGGCTTTGATGTTACTAAGGCAAGGCCTTTACAGTCTATAATCTGCCAGGGTCTCCCATAGTTTACTTCTGTTGACTCTATTGAAGGCCGTTTCTTGATCTATGAATATAAGGCTGTTCTTTCCATCGTATTTTATAGACTGTTCGCATATTTGTCTCAATGTAAACATTGCGCCTGTGCAGCTCTGTCCTCTCCTGAATTCGTACTACGTCTCACTAATAGTTCTCTTCTCATTTATGAGATAACTTTCTTTAATAGCAGTGCGACAGACTGAGGGGACAACATTTGCTGAGGATGGCGTTCATAGGACATGCGAACAATATGCCCAGTCAATCAGATCGGGAATCTCTGCATCAGTCCATGGATGAAAAAGAGTCTTACCCTGCTGAGGACCACAGCACTCTAACCTGCCAACCGATCCTGAGGGGCACTCTAACCTGCCAACCTATCCTGAGGGGCACGAAGAAGAGTGCGAAGAAGAAGAGAAAAAAGACAAATAAGAAGAAGAAGAACACAAAGAAGAAGAAAAACACAGAGAAGAAGAAGAAGAAGAAGAAGAAGAAGAAGAAGAAGAAGAAGAAGAATACAAAGAAGAAGAAATCGAAGAAGAAGAAGAAGAAGAAGAAGAAGAAGAAGAAGAAGAAGAAGAAGAAGAAGAAGAAGAAGAAGTAGACCACAAAGAAGAAAAAATAGAAGAAGAAGAAGAAGAAGAAGAAGAAGAAGAAGAAGAAGAAAACATGCACCTTTGCCCTGTTTATACTGTCATAAAAATAAACTTTCTGCACTGTGTTTTAACTAATCCACAAAGTCTAAGAACTACATCAAACCGATAACATGACTTCTTTACGGCTAGTTGAAAAACCTCACGGTTCATCAATATTCACTCCAATAGGTTTCCATGTTAATTCAAGATGTTTGCGTATGCCAGGAAAGACACGCTACGTAAGTTGTGAAATTGAGTAAATGGTTATTTGTCCGGGAAAAGTACTGACATTTGTGTTTGTCATGTTCTAATTAAAATTTGATATGCACGGTCTGTTCGATATGCACCTGTTACTATTTGTATATGATAGTTTTCTGTCCACTTGTGCCGTCGGGAGTCTAAGTCCTTGTCGAAGGTCGTCGTAAGCCCGTGTCGATACATAATTTATTTGTCATCTGTCTATCTGTTGCGCGATCTCCATCGTGCCATGTATACAAGTAAAGCATTATTTTAACAGTGTTTTTCCAGGAACAATTCGTTTTTGTATTATTTCAATCCCTTTGCAGCACAGTGAAGGACTTATGAACTTATGACTGACTGATTGCGTCGGAGTTAGCTGACCAAAAGAATAACTCGCATCCAAGCGGCGGCCCTGGAAACAGGCTGCAATAGTGAGAATATGGGAAGCAAAAATGGAAACCAAAAAAATCCAGCTGGATATGTCGGGCCGAACGGAGCAGATATCGAAGTCTCGCGGTTGTTTGTGTTAAATGCCCACAATAGGTAAATATGTGAAAAAGAGGAAGAAGAAGAAGAGGAACACAAAGAAGAAGAATAAGAGAAGAAGAAGAAAAATAAGACGAATCAGAATTTTTTTTTTTAAAAGCATAAAGTTGCCGAGCATTATATGAGCTACAACTAACTGCTAGCGTCAGGGCCAGCAACCCAGAGCTGCCAAGTCCTCTCTTAACCTCCGCCTGGTGATGCTGGCTAACAGGATACAAAAGGACATACTGGCTAAGGAGAGGGGATCGAAGAGGGAATGCTAACTTCTTACCCACAAATGGTTTGCTGAAGTCGGATGTGTCGGACCGAAAGGTGCAAATATCACAGTAAAGCTGGAAACTACGGACACAGCAGATTCCATTCTCCGAACTACATTCTAATACTTGCAAATCCCTTTTCATGGCTTAGTAATAGGAGTTTGAGAATGAACGAAGAAGTAGGGGATAAAGAGGAATAACAACAACGATTTAAGACCAAAAACTGTCGAAGACAGATGTGTTGGACCGAAAGGTGCAAATATCGCAGTCAGGCTGTAAACTAGCGACACAACGCATTCCGTTCTCCGGACTACATCCTGATACTTGCAAAGCCCTGTTCAGGACTTGGTATCGGGAGATTGAGAACGAGCAAAGAAAAAGAAGACCAAAAAAAGGAAGAAAATGTGAAAGAAGAAGACAAGGAAGAAGATAAAGAAACAATTAAATGAAGATTAACACCCAGTACAAATTCTCACAGAGCATCGAAGACTGGAATCGGCCAATCGGATACTCAGAAACAGTCCTGTAGAGCCCGGGGCTTACCAAGGAAGTATGGAACTGTGAATGCCAGCAAATCACTGGAGTGGAACGCACGTGCTCAAACACATGGAGACAATGGAAGTCTGGCACTCACGATCCACGCTGGAGACTGGGACGGTAATTAGGCATATCACGTGGCCAAGGCCTCCTCGCACGAGCCATCCTTTTGTTATTCACGCTTCGATGTAGCGTGTCTGGCCCAATTTGCATATAGCTGCATCCTGTGTGAAATGCGCTCGTGCGTCACGCAAGTTTTGTCAGACATGCCCCAGTTTAATACGCCGTGTAAAGTTCTTTATGAATTTTAGTTTGGAGAAATCCAATGACAACCCAAATGAAAATAAAAGAAAATCGAGATATGGACAAAAGGTACGTGATTGTTAAGGATAATGTACACACAAACACACACACACACACAGAGACGCACACACACACACACAGACGCGCATGCACACACGCACAGACACACACACACACACAAACACACACATATATACACATGCATGTTGTTAGCACATCACAAGTAATGAGCACCCTTTCATTTAGCCAGTCCCTCCAGTCGAGTATTGTGCGAGTCGGGGTTATGGATGGGTGCAGCCATGACTGACGAGTTTGATTCGGGAACTGCATACTCGCAGGCAGTGAGGACATGGAAAGTTCGCTTCGCGAGACGGTGATACATGTATTTCACTGACTTTTCTGACCTGTCCCCGTTGTTCTGCTGCAGTCTTTTTAGAAGCATGACACTGCTACTCTGTGGACAGCTGTGCGCCAGGTTGTACAGTATTGTGCTGCATCTTCCCCATGTTTCGAGGTATATGCTGAAGACTTTTAAAGACGCCTTTAGTGTGTCTTTTTAGCGCTTTTTATTTGCCCATTTCTACATCTCGCCACAGATGATTATTTTTGTAAACTGATAGTCTGGCATGCGAACCACATGACCGGACCAGCGAATCTGTGATTGTATCATGATGGTATCAATGCTAGGGATTCCAGCTCTCTCATTCACACATACACACACATAAACACACACACATAGAAGTCCAATCAGCATAAATAATGAGTACCCTGAGTGGTGTGAAGTTAAAAGTGGAGTGCTACAGGGCTCGATTTTCGGACCAATTTTGTTCTGGATATTTATAAACTTTTCGGACATTGATTTGGGATCCATGATTGCAAAACCCATGATGACACAAAACTATGCTTCAGTGTCTCCTCTAAAGCAGAAGTGGATATATTGAGGTCGTATTTAGATACAATTTAAGAATGGTCTGTGGGCTGGTAAATGGTGTTTAATGTAGATAAATGTACAGTCATCCACGTGGGTAGATCCAATATGGAACATAATTACAGAACAATTTTAAAAAGATAGAAAAGGAAAGGGACATAGGGGTTATAATAGATCATACAGGTAAAGTCAGTGAGCAAGTCCAGGTAGCAGTGAAAATAGCAAATGCAATGTTAGGTATGATAACAAGAAATATTAAACATAGAAGCAAGGAAGTCATTGTCAAGCTGTATAGAGCATTATTTAGGCCTAGATTGGAGTACTGTGCATAGGTGTGGAGTCCTTATCGTAGAGGAGATATTAACATGCTGGAAAAGACCCAAAAATGAGCGATAAAATCCAGTGGGATTCCAGAATTACAGTTTTGAGGAAATTCTAAGAAAAACCGACAGACAGTGTCTAATAACGAGAAGAATTCGAGTTGACTTAATACAGGATCAGTAAGATAATCAACGGTAAGGATAAATTAGACTAAAACAAGTTTTTTTCCCCAAAAAACAACCACCTACAAGAACAAGAGGGCATAGCTACAAATAAACTAATGAAAGGTCCAGATTAAATATTAGGAAATACTTTTTTAGTCAGAGAGCGGTGAATGCTTGGAATGCATTGCCACAGGAGACAGGGACAATTAATGCATTTGGGAACAGATTTGATGCGTATAGTTTTCAGAGCAAGTAGTCGTAAATGTAACTGGTTTAATACATACTCTGCAGAGACTTCTAAGCCAGCATAAAGACGTTAAGTTAAATTAATGACCGAATGAAAACAATGAAAGACACGACCTATATTGTAGATCAAAGCGAAAGAGATGCTTTTGATACCCGTTGATGTAAGATTGATAAGCCGCTTTAAGAAATTCACTGCGTATGCCCGATATATCGGCTAAAAACTGTCTTACTGTGCTTCAGAGCCGATATATTTAAAACAGACAATAGCGGCGCTTGCAGTGCTTAACAAATTCTGGCAAAATAAACGGTTAGCACTATACACGAAAATCAGATTAATGCGTACATTGGTCTTGTCAATATTCATTTATGCTTCTGAGACATTGACAGTTACAGTTGACCTTCGGACACAGGCCTTGGAGATGAGATATTTCCGAAGACTTTTAAACGTCACATACAAAGATCGAGTTACAAATGAGGAAATACGAGATAGAATTACAACAGCAATTTGGCCTTTTGAAGACCTCTTGGCAACTGTTAAAAGAAGGAAACTCGCTTGGTACGGTCACATTTCGAGATCAAATGTTCTTGCAAATACGATCCTTGCAAACACGAAAAGGTGCAAAACAGACGATGAAGAGGCCGTCCCAAAAAGATGTGGGAGGACAACATAATGGACCAATCTCATACTAGAAGAGGCATAGGCAGCGGCAGCTGACAGGGAAGGGTGACGTGGTGTTGTGAGGATGTCTTCATGTGTGCCCCAACAAATTCCCCGGTTACGAGATGACCTGATCTGACCTGATCATTGTTGGATGGAGCAGCTTGTAAAGCAAATTTGATTTCTGAAAGTATTATTTTTGGTTCTAGCTACATCCATGCGTTAATGTTGGTATCTTGTTTCCCACTGATCCCAGTTGTTGTTAAATTGAGAAGTTCTTTAAAGTATTGCTGCCATCTGTTCAGGACTAGTTGATGGCCATTATGTACACGATTTGGCTGTCTGCTTTACAAATGTGTACATGAACAGGCTTTGACCGACTGCTTCACAAGTGTGTACATGTACACGATTTGATTGTACGCTCCACAAGTGTCTACATGTGTACAAAGAGCAAACTGCTCGTATTGTGTTCACCTTCAGTTTATTTCAGACCACCATCAGTTCGGTTCAATTACTTCAGTTCATTTCAGATCAGTTCAACTCAGTTCAGATAATTTCAGATCATATTCAGTTCATTTCAGATCAGATCAGTTTAGTTCAATTCATATTAAATCAGTTCAGATCACTTCAGATCAGATCACTTCAGCTCAGTTTAGATCAAAACAAATCAGTTCAACTCTTACTAATTCAGTTCCGATCACTTCCGCTCACTTGAGATCAGATCATAAGCAAATCACTTTCGTTCAGATTAGATCAGTTCAGATCAGTTCAGTTCATTTCGGTCCGGACCAGTACATCTCAATTCATTTCAGTTCAATTCCGTTTATTTTGATTCACATCAGTTAAGATCACTTTAGTTCAGTTGAGTTCGTTTAGATAAATTCAGTTCACTTGAGTTAACTTACGACGTATTTTTCCATTGTTGGAATGCACCGAACGGATTTGCAGGGTCGAGGGTTAAAGGTTAAAGACCGTTTGCCTATACAGTCACCACGCTCAGTTCAGGTTAGGTTGACATTTTACTTCTAATAGAAAAATGCATGTTCGCCGTACCGAGTTTTCTATTTCCAATACCATTCAGCAGTGACACATCTTTTGTTTCGCTTCATAAGCTCATCACACCAGATGGTAGAGCTTACCGTATAAGTCACCACTATGGTACGATTGAATGCTTGAATATACATTGTATACTGTGTACAACTAGTTCAGAAAGATACACTGTAAAAACCGTCCAACACTATACTCAAAACTGTACAGAGATGAAGGTAGGCTGCAGGCAATTTTCATGTGTGACATCGAATCGATGAGGACATCAAATGGAATTAAATTTATGAATTGTATTTTAAATGCATGTTATGGTTGTTGTTGTTTGGTTATTCTTAGCTGCTCGTAATGAGCTGTTATCTCTTGAGGCATTTCCGTGGTAGCAAGTTGAAGCGGCTCTTGTTATATCACTGGTTAACTGAAGAAGACTGGCTTTGGTTGTAGTGCAATGTTAGTTTTCTCAGTAGGCTTATCTTCTAGTTATTCTTCTTCTTTTTCTTCGATAAACTGATGCAATGCTTCTAGCCCGGTGAGGTTCACAAAGGAGACTGCGTTTCAGGTCGTCGTCGGTCCCCCACAGCTTTCCGATCATGGTCGCTTCTCCCGAATCAAAATGCCTCGCTTTGGTCGTCTGCAAAAGTGGGGTAGCCCTGCAGGATATGTTCTGGTGTATGCTTGGGTGCTCCACAGTCGTACGTGATGGTGTCTCTAAAACCCATTATGTGGAGACAGTCCTTGAGTTTGAAGATATGTGTATATCCATGTCTGCCAAGTTTGTTTATGCTGTCATTTTATGGCTTGTATTATTTGTGTTGGTTTCTTTCCTTTCAGTTCTCATGCAACGTTGTATGACTGCCTTTGGTTATTTATAGCTTAGTGTATGATGAGTCTGCGTGCCTCTACTTCCAGCTTGCGCGAGCTCATTTACCTTCTCGTTTCAAAGGATCTCACAGTGGGCCAGTAAAAACTTCTTTTTTTTTTAACATCAAAACAATGTTATATTTTATTTCTTGTGAAAGTCTATCTTGTTTTAGGCTTGAGATGGCTTGGAGTACGATCATGGAGTCTGTTAGAATGACCATTTTCTTTGTAGTTGTGTTTTGGTTGATATAAATCTGCGTTGCTGCATGAACGAACAGCTGTTGCTTCAGCTCTTAAATTGGTACAGGTCTCTCCTGCTGGGATGGAGAGATGTTCCATGTCACGTGTGGAGAGTGCGATGTAGATTCCGCTGCCTTATCTTTTTTCGCTTTCCCTGGCCGATGTTTTGTGTGTACACGTATCTCCAGGAGTTGCTATGGCACTGTCTCTTGAGCTCTTGCAGAACATTGATTTTGTGTTCCGTTGCTGACTGCTCACTTATCGTTGTTTTCCCTGGAACCTCCAAGATTATTTTGGACCTGCCCTGACTCCGTATCAGTGGTTCTGTAATGAATACTTTGCTTTTTTCGAAATCAATGATATCTGAAGGATCGTTCTGGCAAGATGGCTGAGGCTTTTTTTTAGAACTCTGTTTTTTAGTTGTCTCTTGGAACTTTTGGTGTCGATGGTGATCAGGTAGCCCATTAGAACTCTGTTTTTTAGTTGTCTCTCGGAACTTCTGGTGTTGATGATGATCAGGTAGCCCCTTAGAACTCTGTTTTTTAGTTGTCTCTTGGAACTTCTGGTGTTGATGATGATCAGGTAGCTTTTCAAACTGAGTGAGGGATTTGTATTTTTTTCTCAATTAAAGAGGTTCAATATTTGCTGTTTTCGCTAACTTGTAATAGGAAAGCTTTTCAATGCCCCAAGGGAAGTTCTCAGACCCATATTTTTGTCTCATTCTTGTTGTCCTATGTTTGTTTCGGTAGTTGTTGTCCATGTGCTAGAGGCATATGCCATGATTGGTTTGATTGCAACAGTGCAGATCTACTTGAGGATCGTCGTGTAGGCTGATTAAGACATGCTGATGACATCATTTAGTGATGTCGTTTATATATATCAAGAAGAGAATAGACACTATTACACTTCCATGTGGCACTCCCTCTCTCAGCCTGACTGACAAGCTGGTATAGTTGTCCAATCTAATCCTGGCAGATCTTTGGAAGAGGTAACATTTTATTTTATCCATGAGAACGTGTTGTTGGTTAATCCCTGTTGGAGGATTTTCAGCTTCAGGCCTTGTCTCCAGACAGTATCGAAATCGACACAGGAGAGATCACAGAAGATGTATAGAACTGAACTTTAATTTTCTATTACAAGACTTTTCTGTGCCCTGTGTTAGTTATGTTAGTTGATCCGCTGTGCTTCCATGCTGACTGTATCCTGTTTGAGTTGTGGCGAGTTGCCAGTTAGACTCAAAGTACCAAGTGAGTCTGTTCTTTATCAGTCTTTCTATCAGTTTCCCCACACAGCTAAGGAGGCTGATCGGCCTATAGTTTTAGGATGTAGTTTGTCTTTTCCTAGTTTAGGAATAGATTGAATGTAAGCCTTCTTTCACAGTGCTAGAACAGTACCCTCGTGCCAGCTCTGGTAAGAAATACCAAGGAGGAACCTTTTTCATATAGGGCCTAGGTTTTTGAGGAATTCATTTGTGATTCCATCAGCTTCTTATGCTTTTTTTTCTCATATGAGGCTTGATACTATGGAGATCACAGGAGGCTTGATACTATGGAGATCACAGTTGACGATGATCCCCAGATCATTGACCAGGTGTGGGGATAAAACATATCCAGGTAATGCCTCAGCGACCGCACCAGGATAAAAACAAAACGTGAGCTTCCGTCAAGGACACAGAACGAACGAAAACAACTAAAAAATCCCAACAAAACAAGATAGGATGAAGTTTTATATAAATGAAATGACACAGTTGGCTAACCCTCATGAAGAGTCCCTAAATAAACTGTTGTTTGCTGATGATCAGGTCACCTTTTACCAACATGGAGAAGACCTACACCTCCTGAACTATCTCCATTTCGCTTGTTAAAATATAACATGAAGGCCATCAAAGGCAAGACAGAGACTATGTTCATATCGTGTGAACAATTGCAGAGAAGTTTCCACATCAGTGACATTGATATCAAGCAAGTATGGCAATTCAAATACCTGGGTAGTATGTTCACTGATGACGGCGCAGAGTGGACAGAGAGATTGCACATTGAATTCAGAAGGCGAACAGTGTTCACTATTAATTTGCACCAATTTTGAAACACCCTAGATTGCCTTTTTCAACGAAGAAAAGGCTGATAAATACACTATTTATTTCTACATTGTGCCACCAATGTCAATCTTGGTCCTTACTAGCAACCCATCAGGGTAAGATCCAGAGCTGTGAGATGCGATGTGTGAGAAGGGAAGCTGGAAAGACAATCCGTGACCGAGTCCGCTATACACCACACTCGTGCAAACAGTAGGCACAAACCCAGTTAGTGCCTACATTAAAGCAGAACAAATCAAGTAGTTTGGTCATATAGTCAGAATGCATTAAGACCAGCCTGCAGTGAAAGCATATCATATGCAGGTCTCCGGTTCACATGCAAGAGGCAGTCCTCAACGTCGATGGATCGAGGGTGTGTCTGACACTCTCAGGAAGTTACACCTAATGAATTTACAAGCCTTCCACTTGGCGATAAAAGATCTGCGCATCACGCCTTTTTTGCAACGGAGTGTGGCAAATGCAATAGGACAGATTAAGACTGAAAAGAAGAAGAAACAAAAAAAAATGAGCAGTTTAAGTTGAGGTCAACCAGAAGTGAGATCATGTAAGTACGAAGCGTGTTCAAATCAGATTGGGCCTAACTGCACCAGGTGAACATACGTACGTTGCGTATGATGACGTCATTTCTAATGTAAACAGCACAAACCAACCGTCAAGTTTGCAAAATTTCATTATCCTCCGACTCATAGTTTCCTCAGCAGCCCGTTGAAAACATGGCGATTGTGATTCGGAATCCGCCCAGAGTTGACCAGCGAACGGTGATTCGGCATCTAACAGCTGAAAGATGCCGACCAGTTGACATTCATCACGTAATGCAGGCAGGGCATGGTGACAAAAGTATGTCGAAGACAACAGTGAAGGACTCGACAACGAAGTTTAAGGTCAGGCGCATGTTGTTGTGTCAGAAGATGCCATCAACAAAATTGATGAAGTAACTGGTGGACCGTTGCTGGAACTTACGTTCTTATTTAACATCTGATCATGGCGCAAGCGACTTAGCACCTGTATTATTGCATTCCCAACATGAATAACCATATTTGCTTGACATTGAAGCGCCGGTAACCCACTTTAGCAGAGCGGTAATGCACTTGTTTTTCATAGCAAACGATATATGATACCTCTTAAATCCCGTTATATGACTCCTCTTAAATCCCATTGGATGACTCCTCTTAAATCCCGTCGTCTGACTCCAAAACTTGAACGGCCTTGAAAATAGATGAGAAGGGTCATTAAACCATCCATATGGGTAGCCAGAGACCAATCCGTGTAAAATTCTGGTTACCTGGTTACCAACGCTGTAGCCGCTCTGGCAAAGATGGCGCCGTAACTGGCTGCGAGTCTACATTTCTCTACTGTTTTGGATCATTATAGATGCCGCCAGACCACGGATTTGCCTGGAATTCACACTAGTCGACGACTTACACTTGTGTTCACGGATACGTGGAGTTGTTTTCCCTCTGGACTTGTTATTTCGTTCTTTTTTTGTGATTTCTTCCATCCGTTTATCCTGGTCTGGACGCCGGCTGAATGGCGCTACGCTTAAACTAGTTATACCTGTGTCGTATCTCACGGGTTAGTTCTGTCGGTTCACCTTCACGAATTTGGCGTGTGGGAATGTTAGATGCTACTATGATAAACTTAATACAGCTGGGGAGAGATGCCAGACTCACTCACACGCTGAGTGTTGTCCATACGACCTCTTGTGGTTATCGAAAAGGCACGACAAACTGCGTTAGATGCCTTCCCACCTTTCTACCCTGCAGGTTACATGTTTACGGAAAGGCTTCGGTGGTAATCCTGAGGCAAAATCAGCATCCTATGCTATCTCCAGTCGTCTCGATGAATGTCTTGCCACTGGCAAAAGGTAGCTTAGGCTCTGTGGGTGAGGTTGTCAAAAGGCGCAGTTTCTTCCTCACTTTAATCCAAATCTCCGCGCAAGTCACCCATTTCAGCGGACTAGCAAGAGTTACGACTATCCACACGGCTGAACAAAGAGAGTGGTCTTCATCAATTGTGATGGACAAACTATCAGCCGCTCGACAAACATATCTCGCGAGTATTGCTTTATTGTTTCCATGCTGAACCGTCGCCGAATCTTTATTTTCAGGTTAATTGACTCACCTTCATCGAATGCCCCGGCTCGACAGATTCTGCACCTGGCTTGTCGAGATCATGGATCGGAAAATACCGTTTCCGACATGGAGACGTCACTGGCGTTGCCTGCTCATCACCTGGCTGCGACACATAGCTCACCGGAAGTATACCCCTCATGGACCTTTGTCATCAACAGTGG
Organism: Ariolimax columbianus; assembly: GCA_036924085.1. Classification (NCBI taxonomy): domain Eukaryota; kingdom Metazoa; phylum Mollusca; class Gastropoda; order Stylommatophora; family Arionidae; genus Ariolimax; species Ariolimax columbianus. The sequence continues at coordinate 43,939,801 of JAVGWX010000013.1, forward strand.
TCACTGACAATCGTTACGACGGGTCATTGTCGCTTAAGCCCATTATTAATACTAGTCTTAGTCGACATGTACTTCTACAAGTGCGAATGCGCATGTGCAGGTCCCAACTCTTGATTCTGCCAGGAGAAGGATTTCCTACCAAGCAGACTAGGCTCGAGCAGCTAATTACTCCGCTGAGTTGGGACAAGAGCCGCGGAGGGTGGTTATCCGATGTTGGAATCCGCCTAAATAGACTAAAACACTAGAGCCAAGTAGACCCGTTGCTTATAAGGCACAATGCATGCTGCTCTTAACAAACCATATAACCATGGCAGATGTTTTGCCATGTCATACAGTTAGTCGCCTCTTACGACATCGTGTGTGTGGAGCAGTGGTGTTGTTCATGTCCCTGTCATACACAAAGACTCACGTGGACCACTCAGGACATTAATATTATTATTATTATTATTATTGTTATTATTATTGTTATTATTATTACTATTATTATTATTATTATTATTATTATTGTTATTATTATTATTATTATTATTATTATTATTATTGTTATTATTATTGTTATTATTATTATTATTATTATTATTATTATTATTATTATTATTATTATTATTATTATTATTATTGTTATTATTATTATTATTATTATTATTATTATTATTATTGTTATTATTATTATTATTATTATTATTATTATTATTATTATTATTATTATTGTTATTATTATTGTTATTATTATTATTATTATTATTATTATTATTATTATTATTATTATTATTATTATTATTATTGTTATTATTATTGTTATTATTATTATTATTATTATTATTATTATTATTATTATTATTATTATTATTATTATTATTATTATTGTTATTATTATTATTATTATTATTATTATTATTATTATTATTATTATTATTATTATTATTATTATTATTATTATTATTATTGTTATTATTATTATTATTATTATTATTATTATTATTATTATTATTGTTATTATTATTATTATTATTATTATTATTATTATTATTATTATTATTATTATTATTATTATTATTATTATTATTATTATTATTATTATTATTATTATTATTGTTATTATTATTATTATTATTATTATTATTATTATTATTATTATTGTTATTATTATTATTATTATTATTATTATTATTATTATTATTATTATTATTATTATTATTAAGGGCAGTAATCGCCTCTGACTCTCAATCCTTGAGTTGCAAGAAACAAAATGGCTGGCTAAGACATGAGTGGATAGTGGACATAGAGAAATTCCAGCTACATGACCTGGTCTTGATTTACTGATGCCATCACCCTGGGTTTGTGTGGGAATGGAAATCAGACATCGCGCCCTCATGGGCACACGTAGTTTGAATTTAAGCAATGGATAGAAAGGAGATATTGAAAACGGTGAACGGATGCCTCGTGAATGACGGACGACTTTGAAATTAATGAGCTGGTGATGCACAAACTAAACAGTTTTATAATCCTGCACAGGTCCTGATAGGGTGGGGCTTGACTGTGTACAGCTGGTGAGCTGTGCTATACATCTGTATCTACGTTTTTCGCCATTTCGTAAGAAGGACTGAGCACCTGTGGGTGATTCAGAAGTGCAATGACGTATATACTTAACAAAACAGAATGTTAAAAGTGCTGGGCTCTATCCTCGTTATTGACATGCTCCACTTGACTCAGTTGTAAATGGGTATCCGCCTTCAATTAAGGTGAATATTGGTAGCGCGAAAGTTGTTGTCATGTTGTTGTTACACATCCAGCAACATCTCGGCTCTCGGCCTTCGGCCTAATGCTATATAATGGTATATACACATGTTTATCATTTTTTTTCTAGTGTCAGGCAATGTATTCCATTTATCTGGTCTCAGAGGAAGAAACATTTTCAAAAAATCGTCGTGCGGTGAACACTTCAAGACATTGTGATAAACGGTTTCAAATATGTGTATACACAGCTAGCACTCAGGAGTATGTTGTGGTTGGATGTTGTGGTTGGATGTTGCTTTAGATGTTTTGGTTGGATGTTGGGGTTCGGTGTTGTGGTTGGATGTTGTGGTAGCGAGAAAAAGATCTGGTATTAAAATACTAACACCCAGTACAATGGCGTTCCTGACACATCATCCCAGACAGCAGCGCCTGCTATGTGATTACCTTTCATTCTACCGTCTTTCAATCTACTTCAACGGAGGTAATAAATGAAAGAAACAATAATCATAATCATTATAACAATAATCTCTGATCGTGACTCAATACTATGAGTTATCTCACGATATTAAATTCCCCATTCTAATTATCTTCAGGGGCAGCGACGAAAACCGATTGATTTCATTGACAGTTTGGCGTAAACGCTTTCTTTAAACGTCCCCATTTCCATGAATTAACGCCCCAAGAGACTAGTCGGATGGCAAGATCAAAGAAATGTTAATTGTGGACAGAAGGCCGTTAAAGCAAGTTGGCGAAACGCCCTAACAACTCCCATTACGTCTTTCTTCAGTCTCCTATTATCCTAGCCGGTCGACACATGGAAATGCCTGGAGGTTCATCGCCTTGGCCGAAGAAATTTCTCGTCTTATGGAATAGACTTACAGTTATTTCATACATCAAACGTGTAATTCTAGGCAGTGGACAGGCATGGAAAATAAAAAGGTTCAACAAGGCTTGGAGCGTTTGGTTAGAATAGTGGTAGAGCGTTGGATTTCCACGGGAAAGTTACGCAGCCCAAATGCTGTTACCGGCACGTTTCAGTCAATCTAGCTCTATACGATATTCATTTGTAAAAGGGGACCTAGCTTACAGTTAATAGAGAAAGGGCGAAAACGTGAACTGGCCACAATACCTCACACAAGCCGTGGCCTTGTACAACACAGTCTTTAACACTTATCCCCGACAGCAGATTCTGCTATGGAATATTTTTAGCAGGGCTTCTTTGAGTATTGTATTGGTTGTTAGGCATGGGCCGTACGTGTCAGTTTTATGAACTTCTTCGTTATGTCTGCAATAATCCTATCAGTTTACCTTATAAATGTGGTACTCTTCTCGAACACTGGCAAAGGCAATGCAGACGCTGCACAACCTGAGAAAACTATCGCCAGAATACCACAACTCCAACAGAAGTGAACATTTTAAGAACATATGTTTTTCTCGAAGCATCACACGTTTAGGAAACATGGACTATCTAAATCTGAAAACATAGATTCGTGTCCTTTGAATTGAAATGTTATAGATAGGTCCAATATTCCTGTATGCTTGTGAGACATGGACAATTACAGCTGACCTTCAGCGAAGAATACATGCCTTAGAGATGAGATGTTTCCGAACACTTTTAAACGTCACGTACAAGGATCGAGTTACAAATGAGGAAATACGAGATATAATTACAACAGCAATAGGGCCTTTTGAAGACCTATTGGCAACTGTCAAAAGAAGGAAATTCGCTTGATACCGTCACATATCGATATCGAGATCAAATGTTCTTTGAAATACGATCATCCATGGAAAGGTGGAAGGCAGACGACGAAGAGGACAACATAAAAGAATGGACCAATCTCCGACCAGAAGAGGCCCAGGCAGCGGGCCGCTGACAGAGAAGGGTGACGTAGAATTGTGAGGATGTGGGCCCCAACGACCTCACCGGTTACGGGAGGACCTGACTTGACTTGAGATAGGTCCTACGAATACCACGGACCGAAATAAAGATGAATGCAGGCCTTTAACAAGAGTTGGACACAAGGAAGAGCCGCATAATAAATGTCTTCATGAACATAACATTGAAATACTTTATGCACATCAAACAGGCACAGCGGCACAGAACGGTAAGGTAAGGTATGGTGCCGGGCACAGGAGACAGAGACAGTCTAAGAAGATTACAGCACTAAGATGCCGAGGAATGCTTGGGCATGATTCTTGAGCAGGGTGGAGATTTGACGAGAGATCGAGTTTCTTTCAGACGAGCTGTGAAGGGAGCGACTATCTAGCAAAGGTCAAGTTATTTGATGACCCTTCTCAAGCTTATTCACCTCACCAAAAAGTTTATTCCCACCTGGTTGCAGAGTACCATGCTATCACTCAGCTCTTCTTGTAGAGTGGATACGTTTTGAGACCATGTTTCTATGAACAGTTGTCCTTCTAACATTAGCAAGTGGCTGTGTTTCCAATTCTTAATTTGTTGAGGATATGAGTCTATTGACCAGTTTGACATTTGTTGAGGATATGAGTCTATTGACCAGTTTGACATTGTCATGCTTTTTTTATTACGGTTTGTTAGATGTTTTGTACGTTTTTTGCACCTGATGAAGGCATTGTGTCCGTAACGTAAGTATCCTTTTGTTTATCTATTGGTGCGATTACTATGTCATAACCTATATGTATTTTTATCAACATTTAACCATCAGTACAGCTGCAGCTTCGATCTATTTCATTCTGCAATTTTTATTTTATAACTTGCTCAAGACGAGCGCCATAACTGGTTTCGGGTCTGCATTGCTCTTCTGTTTTAGTTCATTTTAGATGTCGCCAGACCATGGATTTGCCGGGAATTCACATTAGTCGACGACTTACACTTGTGTTCACGGAAACGTGTTGTTGTTTTCCATTTGGACTGGTTAATTCGTTTGTTTTGTGTGTTTTCTTCCGTTCGATTATCCTGGAATGGACATCGGCTAGATGAATAGCACTACGCTTAAACATGTGCCATATTTCATGGTCTAGTTCACACGGCTGAACTTCGCGGGATTGGCGCCCTTCTCTCTAGCTGAAGACAGTATGAGCTTTGTTGTTTGAAATTTAGAGACAACTATATTGAACTGCCACCTGGAGAGAGATGGGCTCCGCCAGGTGTGTAACGGCCCAAGACTCGCCGCTGTTGTATAGCGAGAGCTGAAATACAAACTGCAATAACGGAGCCTCGACAACCTTTTAGGTTATGGGACTGATGATGAAAATAATGATGATAAACTTGCTCTTTTCTAGGTATAAAGAAGTAAAGGCAGGGAGAGAGGGTGACACATTTGTTAAGGGTTTCGGAGTCAGGTAAATAACGAAGGAGGCATGTAATGTTAAGGGGGGTAGCAAGTTATGGGCTGGTCGTCCCGCTCGTTAAAGGAAAGTGAAGCGTCTGATATAGCCTCTTTTTCCAGGTGTAGAGATCACCCCTGGATTCACTGTTCGGCTTACCGTTCAGGAGTTTCCATGTCAATGGCCTCTCCTACATTATTGTGTTCCCAACAGCACCATCATGAGGGGCCCCCTGTTTCTTACAGAGCCTGCTGTGGGGTGCAACCGAGTACCCGGCGGTATAACTGTCCGGTCAGATTGGGCTCTTTAGCCTTGTTTGGCAGCCAATCTAAGAGAAGGTAAACTTTGACTCTAAGCCCGTTAGACGAAGCTCGTTAGCTTGTTCTGGCAGTTCGCCTAGGAGAGGAGGAACTCTGATTTTAAACCCACAAGTTCCAGAGAGTGCTGGCTAGTCTTTGGGCGATGAGAGTATCATCGGATGTCTCGAGTAACTAGCCTCTGCAAGCAACGACTCCACTGCCTTGTGGAAACCTCAGGAGAGACTAGGGCTACAGGAGTAAACCCAGACAGAAAAGGAGTGGTAGCACCTAAGGCGGGTGGTTTCAAAATTCCGAACTCATTCCGGCAGCTCCTGCAGCTGCGCTGGTGCCAAATTGTCATGCTTTGCATTCCTTTGGATTACACCAGCGAGGCCGAGAGGGGGATCCTGCAGTTTGGGCAGCTCAGGGTCTCCATATCCAGAGCCCAGGCTTGCACCCCGAGAAGCTACTCACAGGTTGCCATGCGCATGTTCTGCAAAGATCGAGACGCATATGAAGATGTAATGGGCTAGATGAAAAAGAAATACCGCGGTAGGGAATATGGTGCAAGCAGATACGACACTGCTCCTGTAATCTTAGACGCCGTGGCAATATTTTTAAGCTGACGGCTGGGATCTATCGTGCTTGCAGTAGTACGCATATGTTATATCAAACGCTGAGTATCTCTGTGACATTTGTGCAAAAGGCTGAATTGCATCATTGCTGCTACTTGTTAATTTGTTGTTTCTTCATGAACAGTATGTCTTGCTTCCTTCTCCTTCTTCTTCTGCGTTCGATCTCAATCTCCCACTACCAAGCAATGAACAGAACTTTGCAAGTAGCAGGATGTAATCCAGAGAACGGAATGCGTTGTGTCGCTAGTTTATAGCTTGATTGCGATAATTGCACCTTTCGGTCCGGCACATCGGTCTTCAACAGGTGTCTTATTTCCAATCCCATCTTCAGCTAGCTTATCTGTCCCAACATGGCTAACATCCTCCAGTGAGGAATGAGCTTTTCTTTATTTCCACTCCGCTGATTCGATAGCTGCTTGTCTCCATATATCTGGCAAAGCAGTCAAGATCTCTGTTTGACGAGTTTATGATGGACATATCGACCGTTAACTGCAAGGTTTTTATTTTTTTAAATTTACGTTCGTCTTATTTCTCTATTCTCCAAAGCGGCGTGCGTTGTACTACGGTTTTTATTTTGCGCCTGTTGGCCCAGTGCATCCGACTTTGGCATGCATTTTATATAAGGGTCTGCCTCCTCCTGCATTTTCTAAGATGCTGCTTCTTCCTGCATTTTCTAATGGTTTTCTTCCCCGGAGTAACTGGCCGATGATGTGAAGGGGAACGAACCCAGCACTTTCGGGCTGTTAGTTGTGTCACTTAACCACTAGCCCACGCCGTCCCCCTTTTCTGCAAGTAAATCAATTAATCTATATAGACGCACTCTCAGTGTTAACAGCTGTCAAACATCAGCACAAAAATTAACTCGCCTATCTAGCAGACTCACTCGAACGCCTATCGAATTGCTTAAAAAACGCATAGTCTAGTGGATACCAGCCCACTGCAACATTCAAGGCACCAAGGAAGCAGGCAGACTCACCAGAGAGGGAGGAATGCTGCAGCAGGGTGATACAGAAATCACATACAATTTGACAAAAGCGGACATCAGGGTAACGTAAGTAATAATAATAATAATAATAATGTTTGCTTAGGCGTGAAAGGTCCGTTGTGTCGAACGACCACTACCCTGTCCACCTGCTGGGGCTATGATCATGCGTAGCATGTCTACCGAAATCCCTACAGACTCCCCAGGGGAAGCCGAGTACTTCGCTGCCTCGGGATGATAGCCGCGACGAGTATGTGTTAGACCAATGTTTGTGCCAGGCTTTCTGTCTCTGTCTGTGTCTGACTCCCTGTTTTTCGTGTTTCGCCAACAATACTTCTGGATTGTGTCCATCTTCAGTCAGCTTGACCCTTGCTGTTTTGAGAAACATACAGTGCAAAATGGAAAAAGACCCCCCCCAGGCCGCATAGAAAATGATGCCTACCACCAACTCTCCAGGCGAGACAGGTGAACATTCTCCGGCTACGCACAGGTCACAACAAACTTAGATGGCATCTGTACAATACGTTCAAGAATGAAACTGCGGACCTTTGTGTCTGCAGCCATCACCCACTTCCCCCCCCCCCCCCCCATCATCCCCCTTCCTCCGCATAACGGCAGAACACGTTGCAGTCCTGCCCACTGTATACCGACAAAAAAAGAAGCATTTGGCAACAGCCAGTGTTCTTCCACGAGTAGCTGTACGAAAGTGCACGGAGCCTCAAGTCGACTGATGCCTCTGTTAGAGTTATTAAAGTCGAGGTCTGAAGACGAACGAGGAAGAAGAAGACGAATTTATCTATGGTGTGGATTTTGTCTTCCATGATGGTAATGCAGCAGCTCTTAATTAGTTGATAATTCCGTTCAACGCCGGTAACTACATGAGCAATGACAATCAATAAAATATCAAGCTTTACTGAAAACAGAATGTTAGCTCACAATAGACTAGAGAAGAGTATCTTTTTTTCCTCTAACAAGTGTCAACGACAAATAATATTTATAAAACCTATTTTTACCACAAGCGACGAGCGCCGCTACCTATATGGATCCATGAACCGAATACTGAAGAGAAAGGAAGAGAAACACTGTAACCTACTGATCGTGCCACATATATTCTTCTTCTTCTTCTGCGTACACAGTCAGACAGTAACCATTATTTTCTCGAAAAAAGCGGCGGTCATCCTGAGACTCTCGCCACTACCATAGAGCTTGTCTTGCAGTTCCACTGGCAATGGCCACATCTGCTCTCTCTGATCCTCGTATGTCGGGCAGTTCTGTAGCAGATGTTCAGTGGTCATTTTACCAGTACCGCACGGGCATTCGTCGGTACACCCTATCTTCAATTTGTTGAATAGGTGGTACCTCAGTCTGTTGGGGCCAGTGCGAAGTCTGAAGACAACGACCTGCTCTCTTCGGTTCAACTGGTAATAGGCATCGTTTTTGGTGTAACCAGTATGTTCGGTTTCCCATTTGGTCGTGTATCTGGCTTTGATAAGCCGTTTTGACTCTTCGTACGTCATACTGGTATCTGTTTGTGGTAACCTTGCACCTTCTTTTGCCAGTCTGTCTGCCTCCTCGTTGCCTTGGATGTTGCAGTGTGACGGAACCCACTGTACCACTACCCTTTTTGGTGCGGACTGCTGGCACAGTTTGCAGAGTGCTGCTCTTAAGTCATTAAGCTCAGTGTTTTTCTGGCTTTTTAGCGCTGTGACTACTTCGAGAGCATCAGTAAGCAGGACTATATGGCTCTCATTTTCACTGTGTGTTACCATTTCTTCCACTGCCGCCCTCAGTGCCTCTGCCTCTGCTCTGAAATTGCTTGTGTACTTACCAGTAGCGAATGACAGTGTTATTTTTCTGCCATTTGGTAGGTTCAGGAATGCTCCTGCCCCTCCGTTCTGTGTTGTGTTTGTTACAGAACCGTCGGTGTATGCATGGGTCCAGTCCATGCTTGGGTAGCTTTTCGTTATGAAGCTTAGAGTAGTGTCTCTCCTTTCTTTTTCACTCTGGCAGTTTTTGTTTGCAATACCTGGTATATTTTCTACCACCTCTGGAAATATATCCTGCCTCCAAGTAGGTTTTCGTACAGTAGTGATGGGTTTTGGTGTTGTTAGTGCGTTTATGGGATCTTCGTGCATCTTTGCTTTGGCTATTTCTGCAAAGTTTCTCCGCTTTAGTTTCCCATTTCCCAAATTGTTTAGTCTCTGGTACATTGGATGGTCCGTCAGTCTTCTGAGTTTCTGTGACTGCAGCTGGGCTCTGCAGTCTCTTCTATCGGTCATGGATTGCAATTTTGTAATCTTTTCAAGTTCTACAATTGGCGTTGACTTCATGCCACCTGTTATAATTCTCATGGCTTGGTTTTGAAGTTTGTTAACTTTATCGAAGTTCGCCTTCGCTGCGGTTGTCCATGCCGCAATGCCATACTCGAGAACTGGTCTCACTCTTCCAGTGTACAGTTTCTTTAGTATGCCTTCGTCTGCTCCCCAGCTTGTGCCAGCAAGTTTCCTCATGATCGCCATTCTTTCTCTGGCTTTCATTCGGTTTCTCTCAATCTGACTTTTCCATGTCATGCGCCGATCAAATGTGACTCCCAGATAGGTTGGGTTGTCGTTTGGCTGCACGATTTTGCCATTCAGACTTAATTTGGTACTTTGGGGTTTTAATGAGAGCGAGAATATTGTGCACGTGGTTTTCTCCTCGTTTATTTTGACCAGCCATGAGTTCGCCCACTCTTCCAGCGATGTTAGGGCCGTCTGCATCCGATTTCTTGCTATGGTGAGATTCTTTTCAGAGGTCCATATAGCCAGATCGTCTGCAAACATTGAGCTATGGTCTCTTCTTGGTATATTCTCTGTAATATCGTTTATATATACCAGGAAGAGTGTGGGTGACAGTACTCCCCCTTGGGGTACTCCCTGCTCGAGTGTCCCCTTTTTGCTCATCTGCCCTTGTACTTGGACTCTGGCCGTTCTTTGTTTCAGGTAGTGGTTGATCCACTTGTACATCTTCCCACAGACATTACTTCTTCTTAGCTTGACTCTAAGTCCATCCTTCCAGACTTTGTCAAATGCCTTTTCCAGATCCACCCAAACAGCTACTGTGTGTTTCTGTGCCTGGTAGGCATCTTCTATTTCCTGGGCTATGAGGATGACCTGGTCCTCAGTGGATCTGTGCTGTCTAAAGCCGGCTTGCTGTGGAATTAGTATTCGTTTTTCTTCCAGATGCCACATCAGTCTGGTGTTTATCATCCGTTCCATCAGCTTGCCGACACAGCTCAGTAGGCTAATGGGCCTGTATCCATTTGGATCTGTTTTGTCCTTCCCTGTTTTTGGTACTGGTACCAGTATTGCATCTTTCCATGCCTGGGGTACAATACCCCTTTTCCAGCTTTGGTTCAGGACTGATAGTAGTTTCTTCTTCGCTGTTTGGCCCAGCCCCATCAGCATTTCGTTTGTTATCCCGTCTTTTCCGGGAGATTTCCTTTTCTTTAGCGTTCTCATGGCCTCTTCCATTTCGCGCATTGTTAGTTTGGCCATCATGTGCTCTTCAGGGGCCGTATTTATGTTTTCGTGTCCCTTTAGCTCTTCGCTAATGTCTGTATGCTTGTCGGCAGGGACCTCGATGTGGTTTGCTCTGGCATAGTGATCGACAAAGGCGTTTGCGGCTTTCTTACCTGTGATCAAGTTCTCGCCCTGCTTGATAGTAATTTGTTTATTTGACGGGGTTTCGTCATTCATGGCTCTGACTAGCTTCCATAGCTTGTTCCCTTCTTTGTCTAGGTTCAGACTTTCCGTTTTATTTTTCCAACTTTCTCTTGCTGTTTGCTTGAGAGTGTGTTTGTACTTCGCCGCGGCGGCTTTGAGGGCGATGTTTGCCTCCATGGATTTTTCTCGTTCTGCCATGTTCCTAGCATTTGTTACTGCATCTTCCACTTTCTGTAACTCATCATTCCAGTAGGGCTTATAGTTTTTCCTAGCTCCTCTTGGGATGGTTTCAGTGGCGGCTTGCAGTATTGCCTTGCTTAGGCTCTCCACCATGGGCTTCATTTTGGTGTTTCGTGTGTTGATGGTTTCACACAGCCCATCTGTCAGGATTGCAAATCTGTCCCAGTCGGCTCGTTTGTAATTCCAACGTGGGAGCGGTTTTGTTTCCTGTGGGCCTACTTCCATGTCAATGGTTAGCCTGATCGGCCTGTGGTCGCTACCTGCCAGTTGGTTTAGCACCTGGCGGTCTATTTTATAGTGTATGTCCTGTGTGGAGAAGGCCAAATCTGGAGTCGAGGTGGTATGCCATGTTCTTGAATAGAAGCTAGGGCTATCCTCCGGCCTATTTATTAGGGAGAGATTTGCATCTATCTCCCAATCTTCCACTTCGTCACCTCTACTGTCTGTGTCAGAGTATACCCATCTCTCTGAGTGGCTGTTGAAATCTCCAACTACTATGCAGTTGGAGTCTCTGACCTCCATACTCGAGAGCGATAGGTCTCTGTTTGGTGGTCCGTACAGATTGAAAATGCGGAGCTTCGTCTCTTTAGCCATTATGTCAACTCCTACAATTTCTGCTTGTCCGGTGTGATTGACAGATACCGCGCTACTCGGTATGCAGTTTCTGGTCAGTATCAGGACCCCTCCTTTGTGGCCTTCTCTATCTAGACGGAAGGTCTGGTATCCTCTGATTGAGAATTTATGATTATTGTTGAGGTTCGTTTCCTGGATACATGCCACGTCAATCTTACCTTCATGCAGGTGGTGTGTTAGGGAAAGTTTTTTGTTAATGACTCCCTCCGCATTCCACTGTAGTATTTTGAGGGTCTTGAGGTTTTGGCCAATAGACGTTTCCCCATAGCCATGTGCCTTGACTCCACGACACATGGGTGGGTGACCACCAGTAGTCAAGGGTGGGCCCCTTCGAGGCGTGAGGCCCGGCGCTATCGCTGCCTGGCGGGTCTCCTCAGGATGAGCGCCATACGTTTTTCGGTTAGGTTGTACTGCCATCATACTGTGATTTACGTTGCACTGTTTTGTTAGGCTTGCGGCCCCGTGCATCCGATTTCAACAGGCGTTTCTGTAGGGATGCCCTCCTTAGCCTTTGGCTGTCCCCAGCCTATCTGCAAGGCAGCAGTTGTTTACGATCAGAGTTTTCTCTCTTATGGAAGATTCTTACCAGACTATCGAGTCTTTACTACTCGTGTCTATAGGGTGCAATGATGATATGTGATGATATATGAGATGGACTGGTTTACCCGGAAGAGAGGCAGTCCAGTGTGTCTGTATCCCAGGATCGTCACGTCCTGCCAGAAACGTAGCATTTGCATGTGAGTGGGGTATCTCTTTTTCCCTTTATTTTCTTGGCTTCTATGCAGGGATGGTACGCCTAGCATTCCCCGCCACCTGGGGTGTTGACACAGTGGGGCAGGTGTGCAATGTCCGCTGGTCTGCATCTCTTCTGCGTCCAGTATGATAGTTATATGGCTGATAACGTACAGAGGTAGATATCGTAGCCGGAGTGCATTCAGCCAGGGGACAAGCCTGGTAATGTCACAGAGATGTTGTTCGCCTGATGTGCAGACAACTCTCATGGTCAGTGGTTGAGTCTTGACAGTTCACAGTGAGGTGGCTGCTCTACTGTTTTCGACACCCCGACCAGGTACTAAGTCTTTGGTTGATGTTTTCGCACCCCAACGCCGTATAGGGTGAGTATCAAGCAGTTGTCCGCCCGCTTTGATTTGGCGGACGGCAAGGACCTCTTACTGTGGCTCTACCTGATAGGGCTGGGGCGCAAGCCCCAGGTCCCGAGCATGTAGGAGCCTCCCATTGCAGTGGTGCTGAGATTTTAGGCGGGATTGCGGCTTACAAGGGTTCGGCCGTAATCCCTCACATGGTAGCCTCGCGCCCTTGGCTTATCAGCCTGGTACGTGAACCAAAGTGTCTGCGGCTCCTCTCGATTTGAGCTGGTTTTCCGTAGCAACGCCCTGTCATTTGTAGGGTAAAACTGACCTGTCTTCAGATGATCTATTTCCAGCACCTGTTCACTATTTGGTCAGACGAATTTATTGAGGGCTTTTGTTTGTCAATGACCAGGTATTTGAAATCTGCGGTTTCTGCGGAGTTAAACACGATTTCCGTTGCGTTCTTTCATTTGAGTGTTTGAGAGCTGACTTGTCATCCGTGAGTCTAATACCAGCGTACGTTCATTATTAGACCCAAACGGCAGTGCTCTCGATTTGTCAAATGTTCTACAGTATTGGCGTGTTCATTCAAATTAAGCCGCAGGTTCCACACCTGGTGGTGCCCTTCCGTCAATTCCCTTAGCGAGACAATCAAGTTTCTTAGGGGGTAGCCCCAGATTTTCGAGGGTCTAATTCCAGCACATGTTCTTTATTAGACCCCACGAAGGTGTACTTTTTGATAGTCATTCTGCAGTATTGGCGTGTTAAATTAACTTAGGTCTCAGGCTCCACTCCTGATAGTGCTCTTCCGTCAATTCCTTTATCAGACACTGGATGCAGACAAAACCGGGCCACAGGGGGCATAACCCCAGAATTCTGGGGGTCTAAGTCCAGCACCAGTTCAATATTAGACCCCAGAAGAGTGGTCTCGGCATGTCAATCATTTCAGTGTTGGCCGTGTTGAGTCAAATTAAGCCGCAGGCTCCACTCCTGGTGGTGCCCTTCCGTCAATTCCTTTAAGTTTCAGCTTTGCAACCATACTTCCCCCGGAACCCAAACACTTTGGTTTCCCGGAAGCTGCCCGCAGAGTCATCGAAGCAACTTCTGCGGATCGCTAGTCGGCATCGTTTATGGTCAGAACTATGACGGTATCTGATCGTCTTCGCGCCTCTGACTTTCGTTCTTGATTAATGAAAACATTCTTGACAAATGCTTTCGCAGTAGCTCGTCTTGCGGCGATCCAAGAATTTCACCTCTAACGCCGCAATACGAATGCCCCCGTTTGTCCCTGTTAATCATTACCTCCAGTTCCGAAAACCAACAAAATAGAACCGAGGTCCTATTCCATTATTCCATGCACCATTATTCAGGCAGCCGAGGCCTGCTTTGAACACTCTAATTTTTTCAAAGTAAACGCGCCGGCCACCCAGGACGCTCAGCTAAGCGCACCCGTGGGAGAGAGCCGGCAGACGGTAGAGCAGGAGACAACGGGCAGTGAACCGGCGCGAGCCGGACCGCCCGCCTGCGCCTGAGATCCAACTACGAGCTTTTTAACTGCAACAACTTTAATATACGCTATTGGAGCTGGAATTACCGCGGCTGCTGTGCCACATATATGACTAACAATACATACACTAATTAAAGAAAGATTTGTATTATATATTAGGACATATTTTGTATTTGTTGAGAGCGGTGAATGCTTGAAATGCATTGCAACAGGAAATAGTGGGCGAATTGTATTGTTAATGGACACAAGAATAGATCGGATGTACATAGTTATTCTTAGATCACGGATCATGTGGGGTAGAAACATTGGCTGTTTACATAATCTGCTATCTTATAAACCAGAATTAAGAAGTTAAATTAACTTAAGTAGCAAAGAGAAACAGAATGTGGAATAAAGAGGTGCAAGCCATTGTTGAAGCAATATCCCGTTCCGACCAAATATGTTGGTGGGGAGTAAAACCACCTGGTTCAGCCACTTTATGAGAATGTAGCCTGACCAACTACTCTGTGCACCTATAACGCATGCCGATCGGGTTGTTCGCAACCGTAGCAGGCCGAGAACTAGATAGATAATAAATCTTTCTGATGTTCTAAATCGTCATAGGAAAATTACTTTTCCAGGGATTCGTCTGGCTCTGGGCAGAAAACTACGGCTCACGACGACCCCTCACGACAGAAGAGATAAGACAAAACAAGACAAGAAATGACAAGATAGATACAATAAAAGAAACGGTACACAAGATAAAACAAGAAAGACACGACAAGATACTATAGACAAGACCGGATATAATAGACAAGACCGGATAGAATAGACAGGGCAAGACACAACAGACAAGACTAGATAGAATAGCCAAGACTAGATAGAATAGACAAAACTAGATAGAATAGATAGGACAAGACATAATAGACAATACTAGATAGAATAGACATGAGAAGACACCATAGACAAGACTAGATAGAATAGACAAGACTAGATAGAATAGACATGACTAGATACAATAGACAGGACTCGATACAATAGAGAAGACTAGATATAATAGAGAAGACTAGATAGAATAGACAAGACTAGGTAGAATAGACAAGACTAGATAGAATAGACAAGACTAGATAGAATAGGCAAGACCATGATAAAATAGACAAGACTGGATACAATAGAGAAGACTGGATATAATAGATAAGACTAGATAGAATAGACAAGACACGATAGAAAAGAAAGGCAAGACAAGATAGAATAGACAAGACAAGATAGAATAGAAAAGACAAGATAGACAAGACCAGATAGAATAGACAAAACAAGATAGACAGGACCAGAAAGGACATGTCAAGATCGTCAAATCCAGACAAAACAAGGCAAGACAGACAAGGCAAGATAGACAAGAAAAGACAAGATACACAGGAACAGACAAAATACGTTAGACAAGCAAATACAAATCAAGATAGACAGGACACGATAGACAGAACAAGAAAAAAACCAGACCAGACACAAAACCAGATAAGACAAGACAAGACAAGATAGACAATCGTTGTCATTAGTGCAATCACGACGTATTTTCTATTTATAATGCTTCCAAAATTTGCCAGTAATCTTCCTTCGTTATTATTATATTTATTCCGTTGTTTTTAAAAAAAAGCTCGTAGTTATCTAATATAACTACATAAATTCGGTAATGTAGACAAGTCTCCATTTTAGCTAGCATATCTAATTCGGTAACATAAACAAGTCTCCATTTTAGCTAGCATATCTAATTCAGTAATGTAAACAAGTCTTAATTTTAGCTAGCATATCTAATTCAGTAATGTAAACAAGTCTTAATTTTAGCTAGCATATCTAATTCGGTAACGTAAACAAGTCTCCATTTTAGCTAGCATATCTAATTCGGTAACATAAACAAGTCTCCATTTTAGCTAGCATATCTAATTCAGTAATGTAAACAAGTCTTAATTTTAGCTAGCATATCTAATTCAGTAATGTAAACAAGTCTTAATTTTAGCTTGCATATCTAATTCGGTAACGTAAACAAGTCTCCATTTTAGCTAGCATATCTAATTCAGTAATGTAAACAAGTCTTAATTTTAGCTAGCATATCTAATTCAGTAATGTAAACAAGTCTTAATTTTAGCTAGCATATCTAATTCGGTAATGTAAACAAGTCTCCATTTTAGATAGCATATCTATTTTTTAGTAATGTAAACAAACCTTCTTGTTAACTAATTCGCAAATGTAAACAAACTTTCTTATTAACTGATTCGGTAGTGTAAAGCAACCCTCATGTTAACTAGTATACCTTCTTCTTCTTCTTCTTCTTCTTCTTCTTCTTCTTCTTCTTCTGCGTTCATTCTCATTCTCCCGCTACCAAGCCGTGAACAGGGCTTTGCAAGTAACATGATGTTGTCTGGAAAACGGATTTGCGTTGTGTCGCTAGTTTACAGTTTGCCTGCGATATTTTGTAACAGTTCCCGCCGGGGCAAGAGGGTTTAGGACAGGGGTGATGTGGTTGCTGATAACAAAGGCACCATAACATGTTAAACCTTAAAGCTACCTGAATGCGTGTCAAGGTCACTCACTGTCTCAACAAAGAAAAACAGAGTTGGGGCAAATAATGTGGACAAGTAGGAGCTGACCACTGGCGTTCTGATTTGGGTAGGGGGAGAATGAGTGACAGACTTATTGACAAGCGGAGCTTGCTGCTATAGATGAGTGACAGGTGTGCAACGTATTTCGTTCCAATAAGACTGAATAAAGCCATCCCCCCTGAGATCCATTGGTTAGCTTTGATACTGCTTTAGTGTATATAACACGAGACAAAGTTTAGCTCAGGAGGCTGAATGAGAGAGGCTGGATGAGAGAGGCTGGATGAGCGAGAGAGTGAATGTAGATATGAGTCTGGTCTAGCTCACCGATAGATAGAGGAGCGACTGATAGACTGTTGTATGAATGTTAGTGATAGAACAGGATCGCTCAAATAGGTGTGTGAGTTTTGTATTAATAGATAATCTGAACGTCTGTTGTAAGCAGGACACACTGTGAACGAGGTATGTCCAGATCGCCCGCCTGTGGGGATTTGAGTGAGGAAGAGCTTTTGATAAGGTGTGTTGAGGATGCAGTTAAAAGATGTGTGTGTGTGTGTGTGTGTGTGTGTGTGTGTGTGTGTGTGTGTGTGTGTGTGTGTGTGTGTGTGTGTGTGTGTGTGTGTGATGGGAGTAAGGCAATAGAACTGGGTTTTAGTTAGTTGGGAATTCCATCAATAGCTAATGCTTAAAATTTCCGCTTTAGTTAATATGTATTTTTTCATATATATATAATATAGGAATATTTAGTTAAGATGATATGTATTGTATTGTGTTTGTAATTTCACTACTCATTTTTCTGGTATGAGTATTATATAATAAATATGCCATCTGCTGTGTGCTATATTATTTGCAGTGTGTGGTCATGATGATGTGGATGAGTGTGATAATGTTCTGAGTTAGAATAACCCTAGGGCAAACAGTGGGATCTGCCACAATTTGCACCTTTCGGTCCGACACATCCGTCTTCGACAGGACTAGTATAACTAAATCGGTAATTTAATAAACCTATTTGTTAACTAATTGAGTAGTGTGGAAATATTGTTAGCTCAGCTGTGTTAACCACGTGGGAATTAACAAAATGATTCATAGGCTTTGTCATTGTTTGTAAACAGGGCATCGGACGAGTCGCCCAACCTGGACCCCCAGGCGATTATTTCATTTCATTGGCGATTCACAATGAGAGAGAGAGAGACAGAAAGAGATAGAGAGAGAGTGTGTTTGTGGGTGTGAAAGAGAGATAATGTGTGTGTGTGTGTGTGTGTGACAGATATATATATATATATATATATATATATATATATATATATATATATATATAGAGAGAGAGAGAGAGAGAGAGAGAGAGAGAGAAAGTAAGAGAGTGTTTGTGGGTGTGACAGAGAGAGAGAGAGAGAAAGAGAGAAAGTGTGTGTGTGTGCGTGTGTGTGACAGAGAGTGATAGAGAGAGAGTGGGAGTGTGTGTGTGTGTGACAGAGAGAGAGATAGAGAGAGTGAGAGTGTGTTTGTGGGTATGACAGAGAGAAAGAGAGAATGTGTGTGTGTGTGCGTGAGTGTGACAGAGAAAGAGATAGAGAGAGTGGGAGTGTTTTTGTGGGTGTGGCAGAGAGAGAGAGAGAGAGGAAGAGAGAGAGAGTGAGAGGCAGAAAGCAATAAACAAAATTGGAAGTGGGAAGGGAGATAGAGATGACAGTAGCCTTGACCTTGTGGTGATGAATACTAGCTGCTGTGTCATAGACAAACGTCCCGACAGCTCTGGAAGGTTATGTGACTCAGTACTTGGGTTAACACTGTCATTGTCTCTGTTCATGCCGGCTCCGTGTCTCTGTCATTGTCTGTCCCTTGTTTCTGTTCTTCTTTGCCCCTTTTCTGCCATTTGTCTCTCTCCTTGTTTGCCCTTTGTATGCCCCTTGCCTATGTCCTTGTTTGCCCTTTGCCTGCCCCTTGCCCCTGTCCTTGTTTGCCCTTTGTCTGCCCCTTGTTTCTTTCCTTGTTTTCCCCTTTTCTGCCCCTTGTTTCTCTTCGTGTCCTTGTATCTGTCCTTTTTGTCCCTTTTTTTTCCTTGTCTCTGTCCTTGTTTGCCCCTGTTTGTCCATAGTCTCTGTCCTTTTATTATCCCTTGTCTCTGTCTTTGTTTGTCCCTTGTATCTGTCCTTATTTGTCCTTTGCAATTGTTCTATTTTTCCTTTGGTTCAGCCCCTTTTCGTCGTCTATCTATGTCCTTCTGTACCCTTTCTCTGTCCTCTTGTGTACCTCGTTTATGTCCTTCTGTACCCTTTCTCTGTCCTCTTGTCTACCTCGTCTATGTCCTTGTTATCCCTTGTTTTTGTCTGTGTCTGATCCTGGTGTCTGTTTTTGTAATGCCCAATATCTTTGTCTTTGTTTATCTTTTTTCTGTTCCTGTTAGTCGCCTGTATCTGTCCTTGTTTCCCTTTGTCTCTGTCTGTGTTTGCCTTTGTCTCTGTCCCTGTTTCCCTTTGTCTCTGTCCGTGTTTGCCTTTGTCTCTGTCTCCCTTTGTCTATGTCCGTGTTTACCTTTGTCTCTGTCCTTGGTTTCCTTTGTTTTTGCCCTTGTTTTCTCTTTTGTTTTGTCCATTGTCGGTCCTTGTCTGCTCCTGAAGTTTATCCGTGTTTGTCTCGTGTCTCTTTTCTTATCTGTCTCTTGTCTTTATATGCTCGTCGTGTCAATCCTTGGTTGTCTCTAGTCTCTTTTCTTGTTTGTCCCCTGTGTATGTTCTTGTTTGTCCCCTGTGTCTTTTCTTGTTTGTCCCCTGTGTCTTTTCCTGTTTGTCCCCTGTGTATGTTCTTGTTTGTCCCCTGTGTATGTTCTTGTTTGTCCCCTGTGTATGTTCTTGTTTGTCCCCTGTGTATGTTCTTGTTTGTCCCCTGTGTATGTTCTTGTTTGTCCCTTGTCTCTTTTTTTATTTGTTGCCTGTGTCTTTTCTTGTTTGTCCCCTGTGTATGTTCTTGTTTGTCCCTTGTCTCTTTTTTTATTTGTTGCCTGTGTCTTTTCTTGTTTGTCCCCTGTGTATGTTCTTGTTTGTCCCTTGTCTCTTTTTTTATTTGTTGCCTGTGTCTTTTCTTGTTTGTCCCCTGTGTATGTTCTTGTTTGTCCCTTGTCTCTTTTTTTATTTGTTGCCTGTGTCTTTTCTTGTTTGTCCCCTGTGTATGTTCTTGTTTGTCCCTTGTCTCTTTTTTTATTTGTTGCCTGTGTCTTTTCTTGTTTGTCCCCTGTGTATGTTCTTGTTTGTCCCTTGTCTCTTTTTTTATTTGTTGCCTGTGTCTTTTCTTGTTTGTCCCCTGTGTATGTTCTTGTTTGTCCCTTGTCTCTTTTTTTATTTGTTGCCTGTGTCTTTTCTTGTTTGTCCCCTGTGTATGTTCTTGTTTGTCCCTTGGCTCTGTTTTGCATGTGTCACGACTAGGCCCATGGTTATCCTTTGTCTCTGTCTTTTCTTGTTCTTATTCTCTGTTTTTGTTAGATAATAACCTTGTTGGTCCGTTGTCCTTACTCTCTGTCTTTCTTTCTCCTTCCCTACCCCGTGTCTCTCTGTCTCCTTCACTACTTTCTGTCTCTCTCTCTCTCCTTCCTTACTCTCTCTCTCTCTCTCTTTAGTTGCTCTTTGTCTCCCTCTCCTTATTTAATCATTCTTTCTCTCTCTCTCTCTTTCTGGCTCTCTTTCCTTAATCACTGTGCTTTCGCCTTCCTTAGAAGAACAAAATCTAGTTCCAAAATTCAAACTAACCCCATCCCAAACATCAAACGAGCCATACCCCAAACATTAAACAAATCCCATCCCAAACACCAAGCCAAACCCATCCCAAACACCAAACTAACCCCATCAGAAACATCAAATGAACCTTATCCCAAACGCTAAACGAAGTCCTTCCTAACCATGTAAGAAATTCTCATCTCCACACTAACGTATTCATACAAAGAAATACACAAAGATTTGCCAATCTAGACACGAAGCACGAGAGAAAAAAAAAACGGATCACGTGTAATAATTATCTCATCTTCCAGACTTATTTGGTGTCATCTGGCAAGTGAATCTATTATCTTTCAACTGTTTCAATTTGGAATTTCGACACCCGAACACACTAATTTAAACTGAACTCCGTCCATCAAAGAGCGACGCCTGGACGCGTGTCAAGCACAAGTCCTGGAGAATCAATGTCAAGAATAATATAATGTCCTGTAACTGTATCTCCCAGCTGGCTATGTAATATAAGTAGAATGTCCTTTGCAGAACGTCGCTTCTTACAACCGCCATCCTAGTTCACTGTTGTAAGTTTATCTGGCGGGAAAACATGCTTATTAATTACAGTACTCATTCGTTTCATTCTTTAAACCCGCACATAATCGACTACGTGTAATTGACTATCGTTTCTTGGATCAGTATCGCTTGGTAGTGGTGAGAGCGTGCATCGATTTCTGCACAAGATAGCATGAAACATGAAAGCCAGCAGCTTGGCCGGGAATCGTTGAACTTAAAAATAACGTCCACCTGACAATGTTGTCATATTTTGCTGACTTGATTTAAATGAATGTTTCTCTGACAAGTATGATACGTAATGAAATACAGCGTGTGATAGTGGATAACGTTTGAAAATAATCATGTTTTCATTTGATATATTATTGACAAGTTGATAACTTGAGTGAATAAAACACTTTTTTTTTTAGCCCGATTACATATAGATGGATCCACACAGAATGCAGTAAAGGAAAGAAAGAGCAGGAATGTAGAAATCAATCTCAAACAGCATTAGGCATCAAGATGCTGAGCAGCGCATGAGATGCAGTGGTCAGCGACCCATAGCTCTGCTCGCGTCAGGGCCAGCAAACCAGAGCTGCCAAGACCCTTCTATACCTCCACGCGGGAAGATACCCTGCTCGTCCATCTATCGTCAGTCATGCGGAAAACATGGTCTGCCCATCTATCGTCAGTCATGCGGACCACATGGCCGGCCTATTTATCGTCAATCATGCGGATCACATGGTCGGCCCATCTATCGTCAGTCATGCGGACCACATGGTCGGCCCATCTATCGTCAGTCATGCGGACCACATGGTCGGCCAATCTGTACATTCGTGTTCACATAGAGACGACGACATCCAAGAACTCAGTTTGGTGGCTCATGTCGGTACTTCGTGTATAGTCTTTTAATGAGATAATTATGACTCTACGCTCCTTTGCTCTGTCGGTTATTTCGAGCTTCTAATCTTCTGAATTCCGGAGACTCCAAACCTCACACCTTTAAACTATTGCTGTTATAGCCATGATGTTGAAGGTGCGAGCCCCGGCCTTGACGTCCTTCACCTGCTGGGATAGCCATGATGTTGAAGAAGAGAGCCCTGGCCTTGCCGTTTGGCATCTGCCAGAGAATCGGTTTAATGTGGCTGAAGCATAACTAACCCACCACTATCCTAATCAATGTTGTGGTGGTTGTTAATTTCTTGACCTGCATAAACATACCCATTGACAATTTCGTTGGACTCATCTCTCAACCACAGTTTTCTCGTAAGGTAGAAATTTTTCAGTAGAAATATAATTTTTTTTCTTTTCATGTTCGGCCAACATCCTTGCCTGCTTTATCAAGTTCGTTTAGGTTTTGTCCGGCTTCTGCAATGCTGTGGGCGGGAGATCACTATTGTTTAGGTTTTGTCCGGCTTCTGCAATGCTGTCGGGGGAGATCACTATTGTTTAGGTTTTGTTTAGGACTGTATCTTTGCTTTATTGGTTGCAGAACGGATATTAGATATTGACAGATTGCAAAACGTATGATAAAGAGACGAATTAAAAATAGGGATCAAGATGCTGAGTAGCGCATGAGCTGCAGTGGTCAGCGACCCATAGCTGACTGCTTGCGTCAGGGACAGTGAACCATAGCTGCCAAGACCCTTCTACACCTCTACGCGGTGATCCTGGATAACAGGCTGCAGCAGGGCAGACTGGCTAAGGAGAAGGTACGAAAAGGGAATGCTAACCCGGTACTCAAAAAATGGTTGCTGAAGTCGGATGTGTTGGCCCGAAAGGTGCAAATATAGCAGCCAAGCTGTAAACTACAACACAACGCATTCCGTTCTCTGGACTAAATTCTGTTACTTAAGCCCTTTCAGGATTTGGTAGGGGGAGATTGAGAACGAAAGAAGAAGAAGAAGAATTAAAAATAGATGGAACATAAATCTAAAAGTCGAATGTGTCCTGGCAACAGATTGCTGTTGTTGTTTAATGCATACAATGAGTATGTGCACTCTTTCTTGCTTCCTGCAAATAGTTCTGACGGCGGGTAGCAATAGCTTTCCTCACAACCCGAGCGTGTTGATGAAGGTGGACCAAGGCTTCCCAAGGGTGTTGAAATATGATTGGTTCATATGCTTAACGATCACTACTACAGGGCTCAGATCGATCCCCAATTCGCCAGTCAGACTGCCTTGGAAAGTGTCTGTTTCTAGGGAACGCTACATGGAGGAGAGGTGAGGTCTTGGTCAATATCATGTGCCTGACCCTGACTCGACGTCCTGGTCAATATCATGTGCCTGACCCTGACGCAACGTCCTGGTCAATATCATGTGCCTGACCCTGACGCGACGTCCTGGTCAATATCATGTGTATGACACTGATGCGACGTCCTGGTCAATAACATGTGCCTGACCCTAACGCGACATCCTAATCAATATCATGTGTCTAACCGGACTACTGTTGTCGCGAATGTCAACAACGAATAGATTTGCTCTATTGTATGTCCTACAATGGACGTTTAGTGACGGATTGCAGAACCTTTGCTCACATCCAGAGCTTGTTGTGGAAAGGTGGATCCATGGTCCTCCATGCTGTTGTGCTATGCTTAACTTCATCTATGTGAACCCCCACTACAACGGGGATCACGTCGATCGGTCCCCGCCCACATTGTCAGGCAGACTGCTAAGAATGTCAGCCCGTTTCCAGGGAGGTTTACATTGAAGTAGAGGAGGTGGGTAACATGGTCAGTATTATATCGCTGACCCTGACAAACATGTCTGATCAGTATGTTGGGACTGACCAGACATTATTCTAAACCCACCCCCCCCCCCCCCCCCCCCCCCAACAGAATTAAAACATTGATATGTTCTTTTACCAGGTCTCTTTAACTAAATTACTTTTGCACGCTCTGTTGTTAGCATACAAAAATATGTCGGAAACACAAACGATAAAATGAAAATGCATTGGTGTCACTAATAATGTCATGGCATTGGTGTCATTAATAATGTCATCTCATTGGTGTCACTAATAATGTCATCGCATTGGTGTCACTAATAATGTCATGGCATTGGTGTCATTAATAATGTCATCTCATTGGTGTCACTAATAATGTCATCGCATTGGTGTCACTAATAATGTCATCGCATTAACGGTAGCCACAGCGATTAACCTAACTCAACAGATAAGGGCGTCTGGGTAAATTATGCATTATACCGACCAGAAGCGCGCTCTCTCTCTCTCGCTCTCTCTCTCTCTCTCTCTCTCTCTCTCTCTCTCCCTGGAGACAGATTGAGACAGACAAATAATATGTTATTGTCAGTGAGAATTTCAACGGAGGGTCACAATTTATCTGGAAAGTTCTGATACTCTATACGGGCCAACAATATTTGAAAGCGCCTCTTTTGTTAGCTAATTTACAGTGCATTTATCTCTAAAAAGACGTGCCTGACAAGTTTGACGAACAAGATGAAAAAGAGTCCGAGAGATAACGGAAAGGGCGTTAGACGGACACTAGAGGCGAACGCGGAGACGAGTCTCTAAGGATTGTCCTTTCGGAAATTATCGATATTAGCTGTTCTAAGGGGACGGTCCATGTAGCATGGCTTAGCTCACAGAGATCACGCGGTGCTGGCAATTTTAATCAACAGCTACTAAAGCTGGGCAGGTTTGTTTAATGAAATAACTCAGAGTAATGGTCTCAGTCAATCTCTTTGTGAGTGTTGGCTGGGAGACGTTGTTGGTGTTGTTCTTGGTGCTGTGTTGTTTTTGGTGATGTTGTTTTGATGTTTAATGGAAGATATCACAGTAGCGGTCTCAGTCAGTGTCTTTGTGAGCGTGGGTGCTCTTCTTGTTATTCCCTCCTGTTGCTCTTCTTGTTATTCCCTCCTGTTGCTCTTGTTGTTATTCCCTCCTGTTGCTCTTGTTGTTATTCCCTCCTGTTGCTCTTCTTGTTATTCCCTCCTGTTGCTCTTGTTGTTATTCCCTCCTGTTGCTCTTGTTGTTATTCCCGCCTGCTGCTCTTGTTGTTATTCCCTCCTGTTGCTCTTCTTGTTATTCCCTCCTGTTGCTCTTGTTGTTATTCCCTCCTGTTGCTCTTGTTGTTATTCCCTCCTGCTGCTCTTGTTGTTATTCCCTCCTGTTGCTCTTGTTGTTATTCCCGCCTGTTGCTCTTGTTGTTATTCCCGCCTGTTGCTCTTGTTGTTATTCCCTCCTGGTGCTCTTGTTGTTATTCCCTCCTGTTGCTCTTGTTGTTATTCCCGCCTGCTGCTCTTGTTGTTATTCCCTCCTGTTGCTCTTCTTGTTATTCCCTCCTGTTGCTCTTGTTGTTATTCCCGCCTGCTGCTCTTGTTGTTATTCCCTCCTGTTGCTCTTCTTGTTATTCCCTCCTGGTGCTCTTGTTGTTATTCCCGCCTGCTGCTCTTGTTGTTATTCCCGCCTGCTGCTCTTGTTGTTATTCCCGCCTGCTGCTCTTGTTGTTATTCCCGCCTGCTGCTCTTCTTGTTATTCCCGCCTGCTGCTCGTGTTGTTACTGTGCCTGTTGTTCGAAGCTACTTATCCTGAATTCTTCACTTTTGACCATACTCTTTATAGCGAGGAGGTTAGGGTGGCTCGTGTGGTTCAGGGCTTGTCAGCTTGGCTTACATTCCCAATTTATCATGTTCGAATCACGTCAGGCTCGGCTAAACAGCCTTGGGTTTTTTCACGGTGTGACCGCTGCTCCTGTCAACCAAGTTTTAATTTGGTTTCTGACTGAGTCAGGGGCAATTATCCGAGTCGACGAGGGAGCTTCGGAGTTCGTGCTCTGTCGTTTAGACTGTAAGCAATTAAAGGCACTGAGCACATATGATGGTTTCCTGATGCAGAGAAGTCGTTTCGATAAACCATCTTCCATTTCTTTGATAGAAGGTTGAAGATGTTTTTCTTATATTCCAAGGCGTACTAAAGAAGCAGAACCCGGGTCTTGTTAACTGCGATTCAATTGCGAGGTTCCTCAAGTAAGTTCCCCGCTATGAGGATTAAATTGTCCATGCCTACCTCTTTGACCAGACTGATGTAAAACAATGTTCTTTATCCAGGAGCGCGATAAGGAATAGAGGTGGGGTCTCGGTCAGTGCAAGCATCGAGAGATGTGAGACAGAGACAGTTACAGCTGACTTCTAGGGGAGGATACAGACCGTGGGGATGAGATGTTTCCGAATACTTCTAAACTTCACATACAAAAACCGAGTTACAAAATGAGGAAATACAAGAATGCATTTAAATAGTAAAAGGGTCTTTTGAACACTTCTTGGCAATAGTCAAAATACGGAAACTCGCTTGGTACAGCCACACATCGAGATCAAACGGTCTTGCAAATACGATCCTGTACTGAATGGTGTAAGACGGTTGACGAAGAAATGGACAATGAACGAATGATTGCAAAAGAAAATTGATGTTTCTATAAAATGGATATATATATATATATATAAATATAAGAATATAAAAATCTCATAAAGAATGTAAAAATTGAAGTAGCATGTCATTTGCAAAACGTCTCTTCTTACAACCGCCAACCTATTTCGTTGTTGAAAATTTCTTGGCAATTGTGCAGTACGGTAGGTTGCCATTACTTTCCGTACATTGTTGTTGCTGTTTCTTCTCTATGATGAAAGCTTATTGGTCGTTACCTACATATCGCTTGGAATCTTGATCAGAGATAGAATCCACAATATTGAAATAAGAGAACGCACTTATTTCGAGACGTCATGGAGGCTGCTCTGTCTCGCAAATACCACTGGGCTGGCCACGTTGTGCGCAGGCCAGATAACAGATTGGCACTCAGAACGACGTTCTGGTGGTCATATGATTTTACACGACCACGCGGCGTCCCACACATACGATGGCGATATGGTGTGCGGAGAGACCTGGGTCCAAAATGGTACGACACGGCGAAAGACCGGACATTGTTGACTACCTCGCATACGGCACACCCGCCGGACTGAAGTCGAGGATATTTAATTGTATATTTTGTCGCCTGCAGCCTCGCCTTAATTATTTTCATTTTAAATCCACATTCAGTGTTGAATTTCCTTAACGCGGTCAATCAAACGTTTCGTTGGTCTTATTTTCGTTCTGCAATTTGGATTTCTGATCTCATATGCTCCCTTGACAGGCACGTTTGGAGGTACCTTTGTCAGAAAAATGTAGTACCTAACCCTCTGCTCTATCTATTTATAAATTGTGTTGGCCCACAGCCTACTGTAGATACAGGCCTTCTGACTGACGGGGAAATCCCTTTAAACGTCACCATGAAGTTGACGTGCCCTGCATTAAAGTTTACTTTTCTCTACATCTGTAAAGGACAAAATATATTAATTGAAATGGTTCTTATAGCTCGCTGGTTGTGCACAAGAGTTTGTCATATCCGGTGCCCCAACTCAACATGTACTTTCTATCCATATTGAATTGTTTTAATACGGATTCTTTCAATGTCCTCAAATCAACTCCTCCATTGCTGTAAGCATCATCGTGACTAAGAAACTGTGTCATCACATGCCCTGAAGGTTTCAGGACTACGCCCTATATCAACGTCATGCTAAGCTATTTCTTCTAGGGCATTTCAAAACAAGGATGGAGAATTCAGGCACTCCCACTGTCCAATTAATGAAGGTTATATTGCTTTTTGGTTAACGTACGAGACATCTAAAAGACATTAGCTAACAAACAGTATTAGACATTGTGTGTTTCAGGTAGGACTTTATATGTCTGTTGTAGATGTTACCAGCTGTGTTTATCAGTTTGTCTGCTCATAAAAACCATATTAAGCTTAGTTAATCTTTATCTCCATCTTCGTTATCGTTCGCTTAAATAATCACATGCAAATCGCTCACACTCTCGGCGGATTCTAAAGAAATAAAGAAAGTCTATAGACCGTGCGGATTTTCAACTGAAAAGGCGCCAACAATGCCACAAATTCTTACATCAGGGTCAACGAGCCAGAGCTGACAAAGACTATATTCCGGCTCCAAACAACGGCCCTTGAAACAGGCTGTACTAGTGCAATCTGGCAAAGAAACAATAGGGAATGCAGTGGGAAAGCAAATCCGGTATTAAAAAATGCCATATACGCCTGAATGTATCGTGTCGAAACATACATATGTCGTATCGTACAAAGTCCTTTTCAGGAGCATTGCTCAGAAATAGTACAAGAAACAGAAAAAAATAAGAAGAAAAAGAAGAAGAAGACAGAGAAATCACATTTAAACTCTAATAAATAAATAATTTTACTTGTATGTTGTCTTGGGAAAAAGGGGAAGACATAATTAAAACAATGTATTCTGCCAAGCACATTGACAGAATTGAGTAAGTAGGAATGTCCATATAGCTGGTGACCCTACCCAGCTGAAACCATGAACCACAAGAACAATAGCAGGAAAGGAAGCACCTTTTTACGAGAAGTAATTAAGTGAGTAGGTCATTCGCAGAGTTTGTCCTTCTGTGACATGTGTATGTCACAGTATCAAATCATTGGTTCTTCGCTCCCGTGACGTTTAAGCTAAAAATAATTATACAAGCGAAAATAAACCTACACAACAAAGACCACAAACGGTTACAGAAATCCAAGTTGATGATGATGAACCAATGAATTGTGATATTGGATATTTTTGTAAATTGTTAAACATTCTTTGAAAAACCTCATTTCACTAACAAATATTTTCCTTATATGGCTTGTATTTTCATTAATTTTTTTTATCGGTTACTGTAGTTATGTGCAATCAAGTTATTTATAAGACCTACATGTACGGTTTCTTCTAGCCTGCCTATTTTAAGCTGCTCCTTCTAAACTTCTGCTTGTAAACTACAGCTAATAAACTTCTGCTTTTCAATTTGCTGCTACGGCAATGTTGTATCTAAACTGCTGCTTTCAAGCTACTGCTTGTAAACAGCTGCATCTAAAGTGTTGCTTCTAAACTGCCTCTTTGATCTGAATTAAAGATTTTCCCAGGGAGACATATTCGCATAGACACCTTATAACAGGCATGAACAAAACTGGATCGCCTTTTCTATTGGACGAAGAGAAAAGCTGGTTTCCATTTGTTTTGGATGGTTCTGACAAAAGTGGAGCCGCATTTAAACCATCGTAAGGCTATTGGTTATATACATGGGGACAAAATTAAAACCTTACCTAGAGATTGAGTGATGATGTACGCACGGTCATTATTCATTGGCCCTATAAATCTACCGCGCGAACCTCAGAAATGAGAATAGACATTGTCACTCAAAATGTTTCAAGAGTACCTTGTGTAGGACTGGTTTTCAACTAAAACACACCAAAGTCATGCAAAAAGTTGACATGCCTTATGTATTGAAACTTTTCTGGCTTAAAGTTTTTGCAGTACGAGGTAGCCCGCCCTATGCCCAGTCTTCCTTATTCGTTACCTACCATATGCGTGACACATTGCAGTGTTAACTTAACTTAACGTCTTTATACTGGGTTAGAAGACTCTGCAGAGTCTGTATACAACCAGTTTAATTTACATTACCTTGCTCTAAAAGCTATGCGCATCCATTTTATTCTTAAATGTATCAATTGTCCCTACCTCCAATACCTCCTGTGGCAATGCATTCCAAGTATTCACCACTCTCCGACTAAAAAAGTTTACTATTGTGTATTTCCATTTCGGGCCTGGTTGGCACTCACTGCAATGAAAGATTTTGTGTGTGGAAAATATTGTGAAAAAAACTTATCTCACAGTATTGCAAAAACGGGCAAAATTACAGAGAAAACAAACATAACACAACATAATGAAAACATAATCAGAAGTTCAATAACATCACGAAAAAAGGTGATGGTCTACGACATAATTAATGAACAGGATTCAAGAAAGAAGCCAGTGGAGATTCACAAACACTTAGTCCAATGATCATGGGAAATGGCACTGGTCATGAGTTCCAATCGATGATCTAATTATAACCTTGTCCTTACACCGGAAATAATATCGCGAAAGCGGAAGCGGAAGTGTCAGTATTCGGACGACTTTAAGATGCTTTCAGACGTTGAAAGGGGACAAATATTGGGGATTAAGGGAAAGGAAAATATTATTTGGCCCTTGCTTGTGCTTGTAAGCGTTTCCTTTGGTGACAGCTGGCACTACCTCCCATATACCGCCCCCAGTGGCTTCTACACCGGTCTCACTTTTTAATCATGACTGATTATGTGAAGAAATTAGGAGTTATAGATTAGTAGTCGTAGTTTAAAATCTCTCAACGTGAATCTTTGGTCTATTGTCAAAGAAGAAAGAATAGAACCACTACAACACCTTGCATGTCTAATAAATCGACTGAACAGAGTTGTGTATAGAGCAAGCAACACCATCGTATACATCAGTGTGCAGCAGAACCCACCACTCCTAGAGTTCCACAAAGTTCTATGGCTATGGCTTACTTTAAGGAGTCATTTTCAATAGTTCCCGCATACTTCATAATCAATAACTTGAAAAAGAAGTTTCGGAACAACAGTTTATAAGAAACAGTTTAGAGGAAATAGTTTTGAAGAGGTAGTTTAGAAGAAGTAGTTTAGAAGCAGCAGTTTAAAAGAAGCAGTTTAAAGGAAGTAGCTTAGAAGATGTAGTTAAGAAGAAATAGTTTAGAAGATGTAGTTTAGAACAAGTAGTTCAAAAGATGTAATTTGGAAGCAGTTGAAAGGAAGTAGTTTAGAAGCAGCAGTTTAGAAGACATAGTTCAGAATCAGTAGTTTGGAAGAAGTAGTTCAGAAGCAACAGTGTAGAAAAAATAGTTTAGAAAAATCAGTTTAGAATAAGTAGTTTAGAAGAACAATTTAGAAGAATTAGTTTAGAAGAAATAGTTCACAATCATCAGTTTAGAAGAAGTAGTTTAGTAGAAATTGTTAAGAAAATGTAGTTTAGAAGAAATAGTTTAGCAGATGTAATTTAGAAGAAGTAGTTTAAAAGAAGTAGTTTAGAAGAAATGGTTTAGAAGAAGTAGTTTAGAAGAAGTAGTTTAGAAGAAGTAGTTTAGAAAAAGTAGTTTAGAAGAAGTAGTTTAGAAGAAGTAGTTTAGAAGAAGTAGTTTAGAAGAAGTAGTTTAGAAGAAGTAGTTTAGAAGAAGTAGTTTAGAAGATGTAGTTTAGAAGTAGTTTAGAAGAAGTAGTTTAGAAGAAGTAGTTTAGAAGAAGTAGTTTAGAAGAAGTAGTTTAGACACAGATTGTTTCCCAAATCACAAACGATGAAATGAGGTGAGGGTCTTGATCAGTATATTTGACCTGACCATTATTACTCTCATCTGTCTGCATGTAGTGTATTGCAAGACTTTTCAGCATGATTCTACCTGTGTGAACAACGGTGACGGTCCCCTGCCTCGTCGATCAGGCTGTTGTAACAAAGCCTGCTTCCAGGTGTGCTGTCTACACGTGTCGTGGGGTCTGTGCAAGTATGTTTTAGTTTACTATGACCTAATCCTTAGAACAGACACGATAAAAATGAGGTATTATGTACACAATAATTGGATAGTGTACATTAGGTACAATATGTACAAGGAAGCTTCAAATGAAATACTTAAAAGTGGGATCTTTCTTTTGTTCTTTTCGCATGTATCCTGCATGTGCCTTTCAGTGTTAGGTTATGAATAGGTTTCTTGACCGGGCCCTAGTATGTGCTTCGTACACAGGGAGCTTTGCTGCTTCTTTTATTTCTGCTTTCCGTCTTTTGCCTGGTCAACCCTTGGCTTTATATCCTAGGTATATGTATGTAATTGTTTTCTGAGGAATACTATCTGGTGTTTGTCGCCTCACGTGGCCGAACCATTTGGTTTGATGTATCTTTGTGAGGTCTAACACTGGTGTGTACTGTATTTTCTGATATCTTAGCCTCTGATTCTATCCATTATTGTTATTCCATGCATTCTGCTTAGGCCTTTCATCTCTGTTGTTATAATGTTTCTTTTATCTTTGCTTGTAAATGTCCAATTCAGGCACTGATAGCACAATGGGGGTAGGAATGTTATGTTGTATAACGTTCTTTTTGTATCCATTGTCACGTGCTTACATAGTAACATCGGAGACATGTTTCCAATGATTTGACTTTCTTTATTACATCAGTGTGGGATTTCAGTGTCTACTTTGCTATCTGCTTAGATTATGTTACCCAGGAAGGCGACATTTTTCACATGTTTTACTTTGTGCCCATGTATCAATATATTTGTTTTTGTTTCTTTTCGTGCAATCGTCATAACTTCGGTGTTCTTTACGTTGGTTTTTAAACCAAGCCTCATTAAGATTGTTGATATGTTTCTGCATTTGGTTTTATGAGGTTGCTATTTTTGCTTGGTCATCAGCAAAGAGAAGTTCATTTAAGTGATTCCTGAGGTTGTCTCCTTCATTAGTCAAGGTTTTTGTTTTACATGTTGCGTCTATATATGTGATAAACAGTAAAGGTGATAGTACACAACCTTGTCTTTCACCGGTCATAATATGACTTTTTCGGAATATCCTGCGTTTGTTCTTACTGCACATTGTGGCTATTTATATAAAGACGTACATAGATTTTTTTTCAAATGTTTATTTACTCCATAACGTTCTAGTGTTGTCCACAGTTGATATCTGTCCACTCGATCGAATGCCAACTCTTGGTCCACTCATGCAACGTGTAGTGTCTGATCGAATTCTATCGTTGTCTACGCTAGTTGCCTAAGTGCGAATATTACATCTGTACAGCTCGTGTTTTTTTCTTAAATCACATCTGCGCTTCGCTAAGTTGAGGTTCTATAATTGAATGTAGTCTTTTCTCCAGTATTTTTACTTACTTACTTAGTCGCTCCTCTTCTACTGTGAGGTGTAGAGGTTTTCCAGAGAGAACGCCCCACTGCTCTATCCGCCGTCTTTTTCCTGGCCTTTTTCTAATCCAGCCCTCTATCACTCAGGGACTGTCGTATGTTGTCTTCCCAACGTACTTTGGGACGTCCTTGACTTTTTCTCTCCCATGACCGATTTGGTATCCGATCTTCTTCCATTCTACAGGCAGGCCTAACCATTGTAGTTTTGACTGCTCCACTCGTGTCTGCAGGGGTTGAACTTCAAGAGTATTTGCAGTATTTGACAGAATATATTTCCAGTATGGCTAAGTAATGATACTTCTCAATATTTTGTACATGATTTTTTGCTGCCCTTTTTTCAAATGGGAAATATTGTTGCACTTCTCCAGTCTGTTGGTGTTTCTTTTTTAAACCACTTTAAACCACTTTAAACCACTTTAAACCACTTTAAACCACTCTAGGTTATAGAGTCTGTGTAGCCAGATTATCCCTACATCTTTTGGTGCCTTCATTAGCTCGGCAGGGATGTCATCCGACCGTTGTGACTTGTTTGATGGTGCCGCTTGTAAAGCGTATTGTATCTCTGATTTAGCTATATTCCGTTCTAGCTCTGTACTCATCTCTATATTGATATCTTGTGCTTCCGCTATTTCTCCAGTATTAAGTAGCTATTCGAAATTTTGTTACCATCTTTCCATGATCTTTCTTTTGCTGTGTATATCATTTCCCTTTTCATCACTTATGATTTCTGTTCGCATTATTTTAATTTGTATATAAAAGTTTCTTAATGCATTTTTATGGTCTAAGTTTAGATGTTCTCGGTATTCTTTTCATGTTTATGTTTCCGCCTCTTGAATAACTCTCTTTGTTGCTTTTCTTGCCAATTAAAACTCAGTAAAGACCTTCGTTGATGCATTCCTAACCCATGTTTTGTATTTGTTCTTTTTCTCTCTTATATTTGTTTTTACTTTATCATTCCATCATGCTGTAATTGTTAGTTTAGGGC
Source organism: Ariolimax columbianus (assembly GCA_036924085.1). Lineage (NCBI taxonomy): Eukaryota > Metazoa > Mollusca > Gastropoda > Stylommatophora > Arionidae > Ariolimax > Ariolimax columbianus. Next base: position 43,973,557 of record JAVGWX010000013.1, read on the forward strand.
CTCTTGTCTTTATAGTTCATTATGTTGCTCTCGCTGCTTCAGTGATAGTACCGTTCAGCATCGCCCATTCTTCTTCAACTGTTTGTTGTTTTTGTTTTTTTTGTGGTGAGGTTTGCAAAGTTGTCTGTTATTTTATTATGTAGTCGTCTTGTGTTTTGATATCTTGCCTTTCACTCCAGTAATTGAATTAGGGAAATAGGAAGTAGTGACCCCAGAGTCGATTGCAGCCATTGACTGTCTCGTAAATAAAATTTGCCAATTGATTGTGTGTAAAAGTCATGCATCACCGTACTGGACCTTCATTCGCCGATGAGATTCTATAAGTTTCACTCCTTCGCTGGTACAAGAACAGATAACAGAATGCTGCTCTTAGAACAGATAACAGGACGCTGCTCTGAGAACAGATAACAAAGTTGCTCCCCTTTGGTGCATCTCATAAGTGGGGTGACCATATTTTAGCTGCATTTATGACGTCATACCGTTCGTCTGCAACGTATTTGCAAATGCAGGACACACTTGACATCCTTAGCAACCATATTCAAGGTTACAATACACAGGCATGATTTTTCTAATTTCTATCCCACTTTTAAAGTTTTCATTTGAAGCCCCCTCGTTCTTTCGCTTAAGACACCTACAATAGGTACCCAGTTTCAACAAATTCAAGAAAGGGATAGGAGCAAGAGAAGGCAACATCTGTTGTAAAAATAACGCAACAAACAAAAGCAATTTAACAGTTTTCAACCACACGATACTTTTACAGTTGTCTCAAGAGGCCTTTGACACGTCAGCGTCAAATGACTTGAGCTGTAATCAACAGTTTTTCTCGAATATTTAATATTTAAATATTTAATCCCATCGTCTCGAATTGCTTACGCTAATTTCGATCTCTGAAACTGTAGCAAAAAAATAATTATAGACTTGAAATTTCTAAAATACTCGACTTGCAAATCGCTTTGCCGGTGTTCATAGAATTGTTCAATCTGAAGTGCTCACATGGGAAAAACCAATTAATATCTCACAGCATGTGCAGGTGTCATGGCAGAATTGACACCGATTTTAACAACTTCTAGGAAATTTGTGTAAATACTTTCAAATTTGACTGATTCATTTGTAGTGTATATATTCACAGTTATTATTTTGACGCCTTGTCAAATTTCCATCTAGTCAACGTAAAAAAAAGCGCTAGATTCTAAACTTTGAAGTATGTTTGATTAACAGTTTGTTTGAGAATTCGATTATATTCTGGCATTATTGCTCTAAAATTGGCTCGAAGGCTTTGGAGTGAGGTAGTCTGATTTGGTAGTACGCCCCAAATGTTGAGGTCTGCAAACGCCATTTTTTTAAAGAATGAATGAAGAGGACTTCTATTCCTTTGTTGCTCTCAACCCACTCGCTCCGCACGTGCGTACAGATGTCACGTCTCTGTCCGTCGCTTCTCACAACGAGCGTTTGTGTGCGGTATGGAAGATAGAAAAGGAGGAAGGGAAAATGGGGGATGGGGGGAATTTAGGAAAGAGGGATGGGAGGGGTATGAATCCCGCAAATGTCAACCCAGCATACAAAGACTATTATGCGAGAACGATCAGGCCATTTGCCCATTGAGAACTTTCGAGAATGTCCTAGCTCAGATGTTTTCAAACTGTTGAGTCGCGGCTCCCAGAAGCGTCGCTACCCTTGGATAAACGGTGTCGCAGTGGCTTGGGAAATGTGTTGTGCTCGATATTATGATATATATATATATTAAAGGGGTATGTTTGCTTGTAAATAGTATAGAGATGAGCCGCGCTGATTTATGCACAGGTCAAGGGAGCTTCGGACCAAAAATGTTTGAAAACCTCTGTCCTAGACAATGAAGAGGCATTTGAAATAGAGAGAGAGAGAGAGAGAGAGAGAGAGAGAGAGAGAGAGAGAAAGAGATAGAGAGAGAACGAGAGAGAGAGACCGATGTCTTGTCCATTGGGGTATCTGTGGCAAACAGAAAGTGAATCATAGTTCAGAACGGTTATGAAAGCAATGTGATGGGTTAAACATTTATGGAAGGAAGAGAAGATGAAATAGAAAGTATAAAGTAGGACGAGAAACAGGTTCAGCGATAACGTTGTTTACAGCAAATTTGAAAGTAAGAGAGAGAGAGAGAGAGAGAGTGTGTGTGAAAGAGAGAGCGTGAGAGAGAGAGTGAGTGAGATGAGCGAGGGTGAGAGAGTGAGAGAAAGAGAGTGAAAGAGAGAGTGTGAGAGAAAGAGAGAGTGAACGAGAGAGAGAGTGAGGGGGTTGAGAGAGAGAGAGAGAAAAAGAGTGAGAAAGAGAGAGAGAGAGAAATAGACAGAGAAGAAAAACAAAGACAGAAAGAGAAACATAAACAGAAACAGATAAACAGAGACAGAAAGAAAAACAAAGACAGAGAAAGAAAAACATATACAGAGAAAGAGAAACATAGGCTGAGAAAGATAACAAAGACATAAAGAGAAACAAAGACAGAAAGACAAACATAGGCATAGAAAAATAAACAACGACAAAAAAAGAAACATAGACAGAGAAAAATCAACAATGACAGAAACAGAAACATAAACAGAGAAAGATAAACATAGCCAGGGAAAGAGAACATAAAGAGAGAAAGATAAACATAGACAGAAAGACAAACATAGACAGAGAAAGACAAACATAAACAGAGAAAGAGAATCAAAGACAGAAAGAGAAACATAGACGGAGAAAGATAAACATAGACAGAGACAGATAAATAAAGATAAAAAGAGAAACATAGACAGAAAGAGAAACATAGACAGAGAAAGATAAATAAAGGCAGAAAGAAACATAGACAGAGAAAGATACATAAAGACAGAAAGAGAAATATAGGAAGACAAAGAGAAACAAAGACAAAAAGAGAAACATAGACACAAGACAATGACTAGTTTCTGATTTATTTTATGTTATTGCAATTTATACAAATGAGAGAATATTAATGTAGAATGAAAATCTGTGTTTGAAATAGCTTCTTCTTTCTTCGGTGTTCGTTCTGAAAAGGACGTTTTACAGCTAGACTGCAATTTCTCCACATTTAAGACTGATTTCAGCAAATTTATTTTAGATCAGGTTTGCCTTACATCTTCGATCTCTTTTCTCTTAGCCAGACTGCATGGGTGCAGGCTGTTATCAGCTGCTTTTGCCACTTGAATGCGGAATAGGGTCTTGGTCAGTTATGGGTCACTGACTCGGTAGCTGCGTACACCACGCCAGTGTGGAACAGCTCTGGGCATGTCAAACTGATTGATTAATGAGACGTGGCCTATTAACTTAACGTCTTTTTACTGGTTTAGAAGACTCTGCAGAGTCTGTATACAACCAGTTTTATTTACATTACCTTGCTCTAAAAGTTATGCGCATTCAATTTATTCTTAAATGCAGTAACTGTCCCTGCCTCCACGACTTCCCGTGGCAAGCCATTCCAAGCATTCACCACTCTCTGACTAAACAAAATATTTCCTGATATCTAATCTGGACCTCTCTTTAGTTAATTTGTAGCTATGCCATCTAGTTCTTGTGGGTGACTGTATTTTGAAGAAAAAAAACTTGTTATAGTCTAATGTATCCATTCCGCTGATCATCTTATAAACCTGTATTAATTAACCTCGAATTCTTCTCTTTTCTAGACACTATAGCCGGGTTTTAGAGGCAAGGTCTCTATAACCAACTCGTACTGAAAAAAATATACCCTACAATCTGTGTAGCTCTACCTGAGACACGAAGTAATGTCGCATCAGAAATTGAAATTAAAACAGGCAAATCAGCCAAGTTTGGACACCAGGTGCAGTGCACAAAACTCACATCTAGACAAACAGATCCTACAGTCAATACTGTGGTTTGTTAGGAGCAGCTATAGATGGCGCCTAACTGTCTGCGGGTCTACTTAGCTCTAGTGTTTAAGTCTATTAAGATGGACTCACACATAGGTTACAACAACAGTCGTCCATTCCAAGCACTCTAATGGGCACCAAAGGGCATTCGGAAAAGAGGGAGACCCAAGGAAATACCCAGAAGAACAATCATTCGAGAGTGCTGAACTATGGGCCTCAGTACCATACAACATCGAAAAACAGTGGCGTCACACTGTTCCAACTGAAGATAATTTGTTCTGCCGTTTTACACCTTACAGGAAACTGGTTGTATACAGACTCTATAGAGACTTCTATACCAGTATAAAGACGTTAAGTTAAGTTAAGGTCAAAACAGAAGTCAAGACAGAGGGAGTGAGTCAATGTATTAGACCTCTGCTTCTCAATGTGGAGATCCGCAGACAGGTCCTGGTCCACAAGCCCTCCTAAGTTGCTGGTCCACAAGGGATGTAACAATATAACATATTTAAATTGTTTACAATCGCTGTAACAGGGTCATTTAAATCTGCTTTTAATAAATGATAAAAGGGTAGCATAATTATTGGTTAAGTATGGCTTATAAATGCGTTCATTACTTTCTAAAAGAGTCGTAGCATTGGCTAAGTATGGCTTATAACTGCGTTCATTACATTCTAAGAATTGTAGAATTGGGAAATTATGGCTTAAAACTGCTTCCATTAACTTATAAGAGATTAGTAGCATTGGCTAAGTATGGCTTATAACTGCTTCCATTAAGTGGCAAAAGAGTCACATAATTGGCTAACAATGGCTGAGAACTGCTTTTATGAAATGGTAATAGTCGTATTATTGGTTAAGTATTGCTAATAACTAGTATCAATACATGGTTATAGAGTCACAGAAGCGACTAAGTATGGCTTATAACTGCTACCATTAAATGTTAAAAGAATAATAGAATTGGCTAAGTATGGCTTACAACCGCTATCATTACATAGAATAGTCATATAAATGGCTAAGTATGCATTTACATATATTGCAATACAAATTTCAGAAAACAGAGCAAGAACAATAATCAATACCAGTTATTTTCAGTTCAGTTCAGTTCATTACGTAACCCATCAGGTCGTAGGGGCACACATGAAGACACTCCCAAAACCCACGCCATCCCTCTCTGTCTGTCGCCCCCTGTCGGATCTAACCGGGACGAAGGCCTGACCACTCAGTGAAGTTGTGCATCCATCTCTTCCTTGGACGTCCTCGCACTCTCTGTCCCGGTACGGAACCAAAGAGCACCGGGTTTGGAATTCCGTTGGACCTCGCGACTTGCCCGCACCAGGCCATCTTTCGTCTTTTGATAGCTGTGAACAGATCTTCAAATGGACCAATAGCGTCTTCAACTCTCTGACGTATTACTACGTTCGTGACACGATCTTTATATGTAACATTTAGGAGTTTTCTATAGCACCTCTTCTCCATTGCACGTATTCTGCCCTGGATATCTGCTGTGATGGTCCAGGTCTCGCAGGCATACAGAAATATTGATAGCACCAAAGAGCGCAGTAGTCTAACTTTTATGCCCAATGCGAGCCGCTTGTCTCGCCATATAGGTTTCAGCCGAGTCAGCGCTGCTGTTGTATGTGCTATTCTTGCAATTACCTCTGGCTTCGATCCCTCTTCACTGATCAATGATCCCAGATATTTGAAACGTTTTACCACCTCAAGTTTCTGCCCATTTTCCTCTCTATTACAGATTAAAACCCTGCTATGTTATTGGTCATGAGCTTTGTTTTATCTGCATTTTTTTCCATACCAAAACTCAGGGCCGCTCTATCCAATCTACCAATCAACTGCTGGAGTTCCCTTTCTGTGCCTGCCAATACATCAATATCATCAGCAAATCGGAAGTTTGTGATAAGCCTGTCACCCACTTTAACCATGCCAACATGTTATTTTAAGGTCGTCTCCATTATTCTCTCCAAGAAGATATTGAAGAGTGTGGGGGAGAGTATACAACCCTGTCTCACACCCACCGTCGTACAGAACCAATCGCCTAGCGTTCTCTCTACAAAGACTGTGCTTGTCGCCTGCTAATAAAGGTTTTCAATTACCCTCACAATATCACCGTTGAACTTATAATGCTTCATTGTTGACCATAGAACCGCATGCCACACTCTGTCAAACGCCTTTCTAAAGTCAATGAAGGCATGGTAGAGTTGTTGTTGATACTCTGAGTACTTCTCATTCATTAGCCGAAGATTAAATATCTGCTCGATGAATCTCCTTCCCGATCGAACGCCTGCTTGTTCTTCCGGTTTCAGTCTGTTAAGTATTATTCTCAAGAGAACTTTACATGGATGACTTTTCAGGCTGATTGTTCGATAGTTCTGATTTAGGCAGTGGTATAATTACTGATTTTGTCCAGCTGGAGGGCCACTCTCCTGTCTTCCAAATTCTATTGCAGATGTATGTCAGGGTATCAATTGTTGCCTCACCTCCCACTTCTAGGAGTTCTGCTGGGATATTATCCACACCTACAGCCTTCCCTCTCTTCAGCATTTTCACGGCTTCATATACTTCTTCCCTTGTTATCGGTTGGTTTTCCTCTATCAGACTTTCTTCAGGAGACATTGCATTTCTGGGGTCACCTCGACCTTCATGCTTATAGAGTTCCGAACAGTACTCTGTCCAGCGCTCACGAATGTCTTGAGCTTCTGTGAGATATTTCCAATTCTTGTCCTGAATCGCTGTATTTCGACATTGTACAGGCCTTACTAAGTCCTTGACTAATTTATGTACCCCATTGGCATAATTTCTTCCTAGTTTTTGTTCGAAATCTGCACACTGAGTCGTTATCCATTTCACCTTGGCCTGTTTCATCTTGGCCTTTATGTTTACATTTATCTCTCTACACTGCTGAATCCCATCTAGTGTTTTCTTCGCTTTCTTCAATTGTCGTCTCTTGTCACATAAATCCAGTATTTCACTCGTGATCCATGATTTCTTCTTAATCCTGCACCTACCTAGAACCTCAGATGCCGTGGAGATTAATGCCGAATTCAAGGCTTCAATCATCGTCTCAACATCTGCCTCCTCGTTAAGAACCAAGAGAGGTGCGAATCTTCCCCCCATCACTGCTCCAAAGGTCTCTACTATATCCGGGTACTTCAACTTCTCCAAGTGAAATCTCAGTCTAGTTATCTCTCTTTTCAGAACTTTCTTTAGTCGGAGATGCATGGTCATTAGCACAAAGTCGTGGTCGCTCCCTATATCGGCCCCTGGGAAATTTCTTGTCCGATCGCTATTGACGCTAGATCTGAATCTCCTTTGGACCAGAATATAGTCTATTTGACTATGAAGCGTACCATTTGGGCTGTGCCACGTCCACCGTCTCGACATTTTATGTGGTCCCAGCGTATACGCTACTACTAGCTTATTGTAATACGCAAATTCCAGGAGTCTCAGTCCTCTTTGGTTCGTAGTCACATTCCCACACGCTCCACATGTGCCTTTCCAGTCACGTACCATGTCTTCGCCAATTTTGGCATTCCAATCTCCCTGTACCACCAATATATCCTTCTTCGGTACCACGTTCACCAAAGCCTGCAATTCCTCGTAGAAGCTCTCAACCTCGCTGTCCTCGTAATCTGATGTAGGTGCATAGCATTGTATCACCGTGACATTGAAGGGCTTAGCATTTAGTCTTATACTGAGCAATCGGCTTGATACTGGTCGGCAACCCAATACACAACACCCTGTGTCTTTGTCCACCAGCATTCCGACTCCATGAAGGTGTTTGTCAGGTCTTCCACTGTAATAGAGCATGTGACCTTCTTCTGCGGTGTGTTCTCCGAAATTTTTCCAACGTGCTTCGCATATGCCAAGCACATTCCAGTGGTATCTATCCATCTCATGGGTCAGTTCTTTTATTTTCCCACTTGCACTTAGAGTTCTAACATTCCAAGTGCCCAGAATGAAATCCTCTCTTCTGAGTCTTATGGTGTTACCAGTTGCACACTTAACACCTCCGCCCTGGTGCGGGACGGCAGGCGCGGTCATTGTTGACCCGGGCTGCGACCGATCCGGTATAATAGATTTAGTTTTTGTCCTCATGTGTGATTCTTAGGCTTGAAATGACCTGACGGCGCCCATCTCCTCAAGCAAACAGCATTAGAAAGCTGAAAATACAAAACGGAAAGCCTAAACCTGGACAAAGACGGGAACAAGCTATGGAAGCTAGTCAGAGCCATGAACGACGAAACCCCGTCAAACAAATAAATTACCATCAAGCAGGGCGAAAACTTGCTCACAGGTAAGAAAGCCGCAAACGCTTTTGTCGATCACTATGCCAGAGCAAACCACATCGAGGTCCCTGCATATAAGCATACAGACATTAGCGAAGAGCTAAAGGGGCACGACAACATCAATACGGCACCTGAAGAGCACATGATGGCTAAATTAACAATGAGCGAAATGGAAGAGGCTATGAGAACATTAAAGAAAAGGAAATCTCCCGGAAAAGACGGGATAACAAACGAAATGCTGATGGGGCTGGGCCAAACAGCGAAGAGGAAACTGCTATCGGTCCTGAACCAAAGCTGGAAAAGGGGAATTGTACCCCAGGAATGGAAAGACGCAATACTGGTACCAGTACGAAAAACAGGAAAGGACAAAACAGATCCAAATGGATACCGGCCCATCAGCCTACTGAGCTGTGTCGGCAAGCTGATGGAACGTATGATAAACACCAGACTGATGTGGCATCTGGAAGAAAAACGAATACTAATTCCACAGCAAGCCGGCTTTAGACAGCACAGATCCACTGAGGACCAGGTCATCCTCATAGCCCAGGAAATAGAAGATGCCTACCAGGCACAGAAACACACAGTAGCTGTTTGGGTCGATCTGGAAAAGGCATTTGACAAAAGTCTGGAAAGACGGACTTAGAGTCAAGCTAAGAAGAAGTGATGTTTGTGGGAAAATGTACAAGTGGATCAACCACTACCTCAAACAAAGAACGGCCAGAGTCCAAGTACAAGGGCAGATCAGCAAAAAGGTGACACTCGAGCAGGGAGTACCCCAAGGGGGAGTACTGTCACCCACACTCTTCCTGGTATATATAAACGACATTACAGAGAATATACCAAGGAGAGTCCATAGCTCAATGTTTGCAGACGATCTGGCTATGTGGACCTCTGAAAAGAATCTCACCATAGCAAGAAATCTGATGCAGCAGGCCCTAACATCGCTGGAAGAGTGGGCAAACTCATGGCTGGTCCAAATAAACGAGGAGAAAACCACATGCACAATATTCTCGCTTTCAATAAAACCCCAAAATACAAAATTAAGTCTAAATGGTAAATTCCTGCAGCCAAACGACTACCCAACCTACCTGAGAGTCACATTTGATCGGCGCATGACATGGAAAAGTCAGATCGAGAGAAACCGAATGAGAGCCAGAGAAAGAATGACAATCATGAGGAAACTTGATGGCACAAGCTGGGGAGCAGACGAAGGCATACTAAAGACACTGTACACTGGAAGAGTGAGACCAGTTCTCGAGTATGGCATTGCGGCATGGACAACAGCAGCAAAGGCGAACTTCGATAAAGTTAGCAAACTTCAAAACCAAGCCATGAGAGTTTTAACAGGAGGCATGAAGTCAACGCCAATTGTAGAACTTGAAAAGATTACAAAACTGCAATCCATGACCGATAGAAGAGACTGCAGAGCCCAGCTGCAGTCACAGAAACTCCGAAGACTGACTGACCATCCAATGCACCAGAGACTAAACAATTTGGGAAATGGGAAACTAAAGCGGAGAAACTTTGCAGAAATAGCCAAAACAAAGATGCACGAAGATCCCATAAACGCACTAACAACACCAAAACCCATCACTACTGTACGAAAACCTACCTGGAGGCAGGATATACTTCCAGAGGTGGTAGAAAATATACCAAGTATTGGAAACAAAAACTGCCAGACTGAAAAAGAAAGAAGAGATACTACCCTAAGCTTCAAATCGAAAAGCTACCCAAGCATGGACTGGACCCATGCATACACCGACGGTTCTGTAACAAACACTACACAGAACGGAGGGGCAGGAGCATTCCTGAACCTACCAAATGGCAGACAAATAACACTGTCATTCGCTACTGGTAAGTACACAAGCAATTTCAGAGCGGAGGCAGAGGTACTGAGGGCGGCAGTGGAAGAAATGGTGACACACAATGAAAATGAAAGCCATATAGTCCTGCTTACAGATGCTCTCGCCGTAGTCACAGCGCTAAAAAGCCAGAAAAATACTGAGCTTAATGACTTAAGAGCAGCACTCTGCAAACTGTGCCAGCAGTCCGACCCAAAAAGGGTAGTGGTACAGTGGGTCCCATCACACTGCAACATCCAAGGCAACGAAGAGGCAGACAGACTGGCAAAAGAAGGTGCAAGACTACCACAAACAGATACTAGTATGACGTACGAAGAGTCAAAACGGCTTATCAAAGCCAGATACATGACCAAATGGGAAACCGAACATTCTGGTTACACCAAAAACGATGCCTATTACCAGTTGAACCGAAGAGAGCAGGTCGTTGTCTTCAGACTTCGCACTGGCCACAATAGACTGAGGTACCACCTATTCAACAAATTGAAGATAGGTGGTACCGACGAATGTCCGTGCGGTACTGGTAAAATGACCGCTGAACATCTGCTGCAGAACTGCCCGACATACGAGGATCAGAGAGAGCAGATGTGGCCATCACCAGTGGAACTGCAAGAAAAGCTCTATGGCAGTGGCGACAGCCTCAGGATGACCGCCGCTTTTTTCGAAAAAATAATGGTTACTGTCTGACTGCGTACGAAGAAGAAAGAAGAAACTTTCCTGCGGTGACATTGACAATGTGATATCCAGTTCAGAATCAATGGTAGATAGAACAAACTGATGGTTTGTGAGTTTTCTTTCTACATATGCCGTTAAGCGTCGTGGGGAGCTTAAGTCACCTGTCCTGCGCCAAGTGCGTTGAGTCGGTCAATGTGAGCCCGTCATCTATTCACCTTCATCACGGATGTCGCCTGCCCTGTAGCCAGATCTACCAGCGTTGTAAGCCACTAGTGGAAGTTGATGAGGGTACATCCTCATGAGATGGTGATGAAAAACACATCTTTCTTCACTGTATGAAATGAATTCACAAAATAAATTACTGACTCACCCTAACAAACAAAATATTTAGTTAAATGGGGAAATTAGAACTCGACCGACAGCTCCACTTGGCGCTGTAGAAGTTATAGTGTCATCAACAGAAACATTCTCGCTTCGACAAATAGGCAATGGGTCCGACAGATCGATAGGCTCTGCAGCTGTAGATTTCTGTGTGTTAAGGCAAGTTGCTTCAATATTCAGCAGCGGATTTTTTAAAGTCCAAGTATTGCTAATTGTTGGTGTTATTATTGATGTTGTTTTAGTCATGCATGAGTTATCTTCCTGTTCTTTCTGAGAGACAGAATGTGTAATATTACTGATTACAGTTGGTGGAACTAAAGTTTGACATCTGAACGTATCCCATGTCCGTTTGACACAAAGTACTGGCGTACTAGTCTCCATAGGTGATTCTGTGAAAGGGCTACTGAACAAAGGGATGTGAGGAGAAGGATTTTGAGGCGAATTTGGGTTAGAAGACGAAAACGGCGAAGTTAGAGTGATGCTACGCCTCTGATAAGATCTCACGTGATTCCTTAAAGAACCAGATTGCTCGAAAGATGAAGGCGAGGGCAACATTAGAGGAAACGTGAAGGGACTGATGGTAGAACGATGTTCAAGTTGATGTACACTTTCAACTGATGGCCTGGGATAACGCAAATTCTTTTCGGATTGACTTGGAGCAGATGTGACTGTACTAGACTCGTGACTGCAAAGGTGTGTCGAACTGGTATAACTTGAATCCATGAATTCATCAATGGCACATTGTTGCTGCTCTTTTTGGTAAGGATCTTTCTGGCACAGGTGAGGTCTATTTAGTGCCATCTTCATTGTTGTGTCTTCCATTTGAACATTTCTGGGGACATAGGTACGAACCTGATTTGTTTCTTGTGTACGATTAGAGGCATCGACGTCATTCTCTGAAATGTTCGTGGTTAATCTCGAGAGATGTATATTGTTAATGATTTCTCCCTCAGGCGGTTTTAATACAGAATGTAAAGAAGAGTCATTATTTTGTCTCATATTTGTAGGAATAATATCGTACTCTTCAGAAAATATTGTCTCATACCTTAGCGCTCCAAAGGGATAAGGGGTAGACCGACCAATAAATCGTTGTCGAAGTTGGTTCATGTTGTCTGGTGTATCAAGGATAGCAGTTCCAGATTTAGCTTCTGAGCTGTCCCATTTTCCTTTGAGTTTCACTACCGGCTTGTGTGTTGGCCAGTTTTCGTTGAACATGGGATGTGAATTTATTGAGTGTTGTTCTTCTGTAATATTCTGAGGCGCTGTGATGTCAGAAGTATATGTATTCAATAAACGGCAAAATTTATCTGAAGTGTCTTCTAGAGTCGCATTTGACGATAAAGCTCTCATGTTATCATTCTGATATATTCTATGGTTTTTCCTTTGTCCACTGTGCATTTCGTAGTCGCTTCTGGTCGAATTTCCCTGCTCATTTTCTTCATGGTAGTCAGCCATGCATGGTAATCGTAAGAAGTCACTACCTCTTTCTTCTATTTTATGAAGGTCGTGTTCCCAGAGAGATGACCTGTCATTGCAAGTTTTATCGTTTCTGGGCTGGTTTCCATATTGTTTCTGTCCATCCTTCGAAAGAGCCGTGTTTGTACTGTTGGCATTCAGTCCTTCGACATATCCGGAAATCGAAATGTTTTTATTACGGACGTCACTCTCTGGTACTTTACTAATTTCTTTATGTCTTTTGGACCTTTGGTTTACTTGTTTTTGAGAAACTTTCTCAGTTATCGCACGGTCATTTTGTTTCAGTTCACTGTTATCGGTATTATTATTATTATTAGGATATCTCGAACATTTATCAACAGAAGTTTCCTCTTCAGCCTCCTCCTCTTCTTCTTCTTCCTCTTCTTCCTCTTCTTCTTCCTCTTCTTCTTCCTCTTCCTTTTCTTCCTCCTCTTCTTCGTCGTCATCGTCTTCTTCACTGCTGCTGTCTGTATTTAATAATGAGTATTTGTATTTGTCTGCAGAAGTCTTATATTGTGTTTTCTGTTTACTTCCACTCCCTAAGCGGGAATACAGTTTACCATCGAACCGTCGATAACAGCTTGACGGTTTTGAATATTGAGAATGAACGCAGGCTCTATTACTATCTTCTTTAAAGCTCGCTGCATTTCTCTTCAGCAGCTTTGTGGTTTTTGCAGCTCCAAACCCTATATCACAGCTTTCTCGTGAGGCGTTGTGATTTGATGAAACACGATGTACCCTTGTGTTCTCGTAGTTCTGACACTCCACCTGATGTAAGCTGTTCACATAACCCCTGTCTTGGTCAGGAGAACTCCCGGTTACATTATTGTCGTAGTAAAAATCACCAAAGTCATCTTTAACTTTCTCGCCACTCTCCGATGCAAAGTTTGCATTGTGGTAAGTCCACTGCTGTCTCATTTCCCTGTTGTGTTTGTTCGTATCACCATAATCATTGACATGGCTAGCATTATTGTCGGGAGAGTTGTTCGTTTTTTGAAGAGGTAGAAAATTGAGAGGTCGCCACTTCTGATTGTCCTCACTATCATCATCTCCACCAACGTCATCGATTACAGTAGTATCGTCACTGAAGCTTTTATTAAAGTTGGCATTGGTATCGCTATCATTACTTTCGGTTTCTGAAGTAATGTCACCTGTCTCATTCCCAGATTCGCTGTCAGTATCGTCGTTCATTTTGTCAGTTTTCTTGCCTGAAGAATCACTATCATCTTCTGCCAGTTTTTTTGCCAAGTCTGGGTCTGACGATTATATAAAGAACAATTACAGTGTGGGGAAATATAATGTACACGTATTATAATATAAATGTCATACAGCAACATGAAAAACAATGTATTATACGCCAAATGGATAACTGAATCACGCCTCTAAGCCAGAATCCCGCCCTAAATCTCAGCACCGCTGTGATGGGAGGCCACGATATGGTTGGGACCTGGGGCTCATGTCTCAGCCCGGCCCGGTCGAACCGCAGAAATGCACCTGGCCAAATGCACTCCTGCCTCGCTCTTTACCTCTGTCTGCTATCAGCCATCCCAAATGGACGCATAAGAGATGCAGTCCAGCGGACATTGCACCTTTGCCCTATTGTGACAACGTCCCAGGTGGCGGGGAATGCTAGGCGTGCCATCACTGCAGATGAGTCGAGAAAATAAAGGGAGAAAAGAGATACCTCACTCACATGCATATGCTACGTCTCTGGCAGGACGTGACGATCCTGAGACACAGTCACACTGGACTGCCTCTCTTCCGGGATAGTACAAACTAGTACATAGTCCATCATATCATTGCCAAACCCTATAGACACGAGTGGGGAAGACTCGTTAGTCCTGCAAGACAACTTCCCTAAGAGAGACAACTCTGACCGAAAACAACTGATGCCTTGCAGATAGGCTGGGGACAGCCAAAGGCTAAGGAGGGCATCCCTACAGAAACGCCTGTTGAAATCGGATGCACTGAGCCACAGGCTTAACAAAATAAAACAGTGCAACGTAAATATCGCTGTAAACAGCGAACGAAGATGAAGAAGAAGGATAACTGAATCCTCATTCACAGGTTGATCAGTCCTGAGACTGGTTGTAAGGTTGTCTAAGCATGCCTCTCCTTTTGACGCTATCCGCTGGTTGATCAGTCCTGAGACTGGTTGTTAGGTTGTCTGAGCATATGTCTCCACGTAACCCTTTCCTCTAGTTGATCAGTCCTCAGACTGGTTGTAAGGATGTCTCAGTATGTCTCTCCATCTGACTATCCTATGCAGATCTCTTCATTTCAGCATGTTCTTCCCCCTTCATATCTGAGATGTAAAGGTGAATATGTGTCTCCTTGTTCGTCTCTTCCCTTGAATCTTGCCGTCTAGTATCTTCTGTAGAAGGCTTTCGTGTCTCACATTGTGACATAGGCCAACTTAACCGACGTTTCTGTATTGAATGCAATAATTGTTTTTGCACGTCAACTTCAGCGAGGACATTGTTATTATATCTTCTCACTCACTATCTTCTCACTCACTATCTTCTCACTCACTATCTTCTCACTCACTATCTTCTCACTCACTATCTTCTCACTCACTATCTTCTCACTCACTATCTTCTCACTCACTATCTTCTCACTCACTATCTTCTCACTCCCTATCTTCTCACTCACTATCTTCTCACTCACTATCTTCACACTCACTATCTTCTCACTCACTATCTTCTCACTCACTATCTTCTCACTCACTATCTTCTCACTCACTATCTTCTCACTCACTATCTTCTCACTCCCTATCTTCTCACTCACTATCTTCTCACTCACTATCTTCACACTCACTATCTTCTCACTCACTATCTTCTCACTCACTATCTTCTCACTCACTATCTTCTCACTCACTATCTTCTCACTCACTATCTTCTCACTCACTATCTTCTCACTCCCTATCTTCTCACTCACTATCTTCTCACTCACTATCTTCTCACTCACTATCTTCTCACTCACTATCTTCTCACTCACTATCTTCTCACTCACTATCTTCTCACTCACTATCTTCTCACTCACTATCTTCTCACTCACTGTATTATGTCCAACTCCCTCTTTCCATTCTACAGTAGCACCACATTTCAAATGATTACAACCCTTTTCCATCCTTCTTTGCTAGTCCATGTTGTAGCCTCATACAGTACAATGTCCTATATATGAGTGGCGATTATTCTTTTCCTCAGTTCTATCCTGATTTTCTTTGAGGTTAAGAACTTATGTTTTTCTTTGAAGCCCTATTTTGATATAGGAGTCTTTGACTTAATTTATATCTCATTTCGGGCATCTCTGATGGTTTTGCTCCAAATATGTAAACTTATGTATTTGTTATTACTTATTTGGGGAAAGGAAATTTGTTTGATGTGCTAAATGGGTTTGTCGTAAACGGCAAGTTATGGATGACAGTGGATCTTGATTTCTTAACGATCTAGATGACCCGTTCCACTGCGCTGCTGCGGGTCCTAACTCCGTTTCGAACGGACCCTGTCTTGGGTCACGGAAGTCCACTGGGTGGTAAGCATTTCACCTTGTACGTCTCGGATGTTGTTGTGTACAGCAATGGAGACTGACAGGCGTATTGGAGGTCCACCTCGCGGTTTCTTTTTGCCTCAGTGGTACCATATTGCTGTCACCGTTCTCTATCGTTTCGTCTTAACATGGGACCTTCCCATCTATGCTCTGCCGTGTCTGTATAGAATACCGCATCATTTTCCAAGAACAATCGACGCACGTTAGAATTGTTGAGATTTTGCATGCGTTGGTTAGGGAGCCTCATTCCGACCAAGCGTCTTCGAAGAGAGGTCTGGGTTCCTTTCAAAATATTCTCCAATTATTCTGGGAGTGTCCATTTCTCTGCACAAAAGCACATTGCAGGGACCACAGTGGAGCGGAAGAGAGAGAGGCACGTAGGTTCTGATCTTGTATGATACTGTGTGGGAAAGTAATACCATAATGAGTACATTTGTATGTATGTATGTATGTATGCATGTATGTATGTATGTATGTATGTATGTATGTATGTATGTATGTATGTATGTATGTATGTATGTATGTATGCATGCATGCAAGTATGTATGTATGTATGTATTTATGTATGTATGTATGTATGTATGTATGTATGTATGTTTGTGTGTATGTATGTGTGTTTGTATGTGTATGTGTATGTGTGTACGTGCGCGTGTGTGACAGTGTGCGTATGTGACAGTGTGCGTGTGTGACAGTGTGCGTGTGTGACAGTGTGCGTGTGTGTGACAGTGTGCGTGTGTGTGACAGTGTGCGTGTGTGTGACAGTGTGCGTGTGTGTGACAGTGTGCGTGTGTGTGACAGTGTGCGTGTGTGTGTGACCGTGTGCGTGTGTGTGTGACATTGTGCGTGTGTGTGTGACAGTGTGCGTGTGTGTGTGACAGTGTGCGTGTGTGTGTGACAGTGTGCGTGTGTGTGTGACAGTGTGCGTGTGTGTGTGACAGTGTGCGTGTGTGTGTGACAGTGTGCGTGTGTGTGTGACAGTGTGCGTGTGTGTGTGACAGTGTGCGTGTGTGTGTGACTGTGTGCGTGTGTGTGACAGTGTGCGCGTGTGTGTGACAGTGTGCGCGTGTGTGTGTGTGCGCGTGTGTGTGTGTGCGCGCGTGTGTGTGTGTGCGCGTGCGCGTGCGCGCGCGCGTACGTGCGTGTGTGCGTGCGTGCGTGCGTGTGTGCGTGTGTGTGTGTGTGTGTGTGTGTGTGTGTACGTACGAGGGGCATTCAAATAAAACCGCAACGTTTTATTCAAGTTCTACGTAAATGGGTTATCACGTGCTAAAACTACTATTTTTATTTAAGGACACTTGTGTCCTATTACCATGGGCTAGTCACGTAACAGATAAATAAAATGGCGGAAAACACTCTTAGTGCTTGCATGGATGGAACAGAGGGTTGTGGTAAAGTTTCTTGTGAAAGAAGACGTGAATCCTATGATAATTTACAGAAGACTACAATCACAAAACGGAGATGAGACACCCAGTGGTAGTAAGACATTTGCATGGTGTAAACGTTGTAGAGAAGGCCGTACATCCGTCAGTGATTTTTCCGGCAGTGATAGCGAGGGTCTTCTGGGACACACTTGGCATCATTCATGTTGATTTTCTATCCCGTAGTGTCACTACCAACAGTGAACGCATTTTGAGTGATGTGATTAACTGTCTGCAGAAAAAAACCTGGTTTTATCACAAGGGGCGTCATTCTCCTGCAAGATAACACTCAACACCATACGGCTCATTGCACTATGTGCCATCTGCAGCAAACCGACTGGGAGGTATTGCCACATCCACTATACAGTCCAGACCTCGCTCTAAGCGATTTTCACCTGTTTAGACCCCTAACAGAATTCCTGCACTGATGACGGTGAGGAAGTTGCCAAATGGATTGAAAATTGATTAACGGGAAGAAGGCAGAGGGTAGGCATAAATAAGGAGTACTCTGAGTGGTGTGAAGTGAAAAGTAGTGTGCCACAGGGCTCAGTTTTGGGAACAAATTTGTTCTTGATATATATAAATGATATGGGATCCATGATTGCAAAAGT